>LPNX010837864.1:33267-36388 GCA_001517045.1 Pseudotsuga menziesii
GATGGTGATGATGATGATGAGGATGATGAAGATGATGATGGTGATGGTGATGATGATGATGATGATGGTGATGGTGATGAGGATAATGATGATGACGATGATGATCATGATGATGAAGATGAACATGGTGATCATGATGATGAAGATGAAGATGATGATGAAGATGAGCATTATGATGATGATGATGAACGCTATTTTTGTTTTTACAAAATGTGCATGCGATGTGTTTGTATATAACGTGCACGCGTTTTGTTTATTTATAACGTGCACTCATTTTTCTTTAACTAAATCGAGCTCGCGTATTTTTTAAATTCAAAAATTTATTCCCTCCAAAGGATAAGGCCAAGCCTCCACCCATGCTTTCATGGAATTCCTATGCCTATGTGTCTGCTTTGTACTTTGGTTCGGATTCAACATGCTTGTGCCTTGGAGTATGATAAACCATGGCAAATTCAACATTATATCCAAATTTTAAATATGCTCGTGTTTAGCGGTTCGTCTGATTATGCTGCACACCTCCATTTTTTATTAGATTTTAGAAACATATATGGTTTTTTTTGCAAATTCTAAATATGTAAATTTTAACAAGAATACATAATTTTTTCTATTTCTTTCTTATTTATCTTCTGTCATCACTCCTCAACTCAAAAAACACACTGGTAGTGTTTCGTCCATATCTCTTTTGTTTCTCAACCATTAAAAAAAAATTGTATGGTGCACTAAAGAACACCAACCTCTACATGCTATAAAAAACCCATTTCCAAATAATTGCATTAAGACATTCAAATGCTACACCCACAATTGACGTACCGTTTTCGAGGTTTGATCTCTTAGATAATTAAAAACAAATTTAAAAATATTATTTTTATTATTGAAAAAATAGTCGTGCACTAGTCCTATATGTTCTCTATATGTATACCGGTTTTCGTAAGTTTATTCCATCATTTAGACACTCAGACACTGCACCCACAAAAACATATACCTTGTAATTTGTCCAAAAAATAAAAAGTGTCCGTTAAAATTTATCTAACTTTAGATAGTTAACAACATTTTCAATAGAAACAAAATATATATTTGGAAAGGTCATTCAATTTCCTACATTTCTTGTTTTTTACTGATCACAAGATTCATTGTGTAAGTATCTCAAAATATGCGTCCAAGTTGATGGATGCTTGTATTTTCAGTTTTGTATTGCATCTAACGCGCCAAAAGAGACCCTCAACTTCTTGCACACACCCTAACGTTTGCTTTCCTTAAACCTTCAATTGCTGAAACCTCTTTTCATCATTCCCATACTTTTTCCATATCATTCTCCAAGGTGTATTTTGAGCTTTCTCCTTACCCTCTTTGATCCATTCCCCTTTTTTTGACAACCATTAGTGGAAACGACTAGAGAACTAGACCATGGAACCAATGGACCATTTCCTCAAATAGATGCAGTGGCTCATGTTATTGAAAGGTATGCTTGTCCTTTTTTTTCATTAGCTAGAATATATATATATATAATAAAAATATTTTTGTTGTTGGTACTAATTTTAATTGGAAGTTGACGTTGAGAAATCCCTCACACCATGAACTCTACCCTATGATCCAACTGATATATGGTAGGTCATTTTGCACATAGTAGGGGAGAAATCCCCACTATAGGACTGATTACATCCGAGGAAGACCTGATAGGAATGATTAGGTCTTAGGACAACCTGCATTCTACACCTCGACTGATTACATCCAGAGAAAACCTGTATTCCTTCCCATGTAATATCTCATTCTAATGCATCTGCATCTACCGGTCTCTCATCATCTCTAGCGTGGGATCACGCTAATATTGATTATGTATGAGGACAACCTACATCTTCCACCATGCAAGATCTCATCACTCCCTTTTTATAGGGACATTGATCGGGATGACACCAAGTCTCTCTCTAAAGTATTTGAACTTTACTCTGGCTAGTGGGTTGGTCAACACATTGGCTATCTTCTTGTCTGGTGCCACGTACTAGAGCTTCACTGCTCCTCTCTACACCAAGTGATACTTGATCTGAATGTTCTTCGACTTGTCATGGAACACCAGGGGTCGCAAAAGATACAAGTCACCTCTAACTTGAGATGAAACAAATCAAATAGTATCTTTTGAAGCTATACTATCTCATAAATTCTCGAATAGGATACAACATAATTTTCCTCGGCTATACTCAGTGCCACAAAGGATTGATTCCTACGAAACTAGGAGGTCATAGCATATGATACCAAAATGAAGCAACATCTTGAAGTTCTCTTCTTATCAGTGGCACTTCCTGCCCAATACAAATAAAAATAATTGTGCATCTTAATCTTTTGATTTGCATCATACTTGAGCCCATAGTCAATTGTACCCTTCACGTACCCCAATACATGCTTTGTAGCTATCACCTATCCCTCAGTGAGTTTCCCATATGACAAAATTCAACCCTTTATTTGCAAAACCAACACATTTATAAAATAGTCCATTGATTTCATCTATGAAATTCGTAATCTTCATATTGATGTTGAAGACCTTTTGGTTCAATTTAATGTCGTTTGTTTACACACTAAAATATTAATCCTTAACATTATTAACCTTATTTGATCTAGATTAGTGAGGTATTTACAAACCAATATGGGGATATATTGTCACATTTGTCATGTTCTATAACGTAACGCTCCCATGTTAGCTCATAAATTATCAAAAACCAACGTAGATCCATCTTAAACTCATATCTATTCAAGAACCAAGAGGGATCCACTGTTTTGAGGTGTAATTTTTTTAATATTAAATTGAATAATTTGGTCCTTCTCTTGATCAATAGATTAAGTTTTAAGTTTTAAGTTTTATTTTTGTACACCGACATGGATTTTTTAAAAATTAGTTTTGATATTTTTTTATTTTATGAGACAACATGTATACTACAAAAATGGTAATGTAACATTACATTATCTTACCTTACGTGATGTCATATGCCCCATATTAGGCTATAGAGTATTTTTCTACACTTAGTGCCATAAAAATTAATTAAAAAAATTCATGTATGCCAATAAAATTGAAAATTGAAAACCATCACAGATCCATCTTAAGATCCATTTACCAAGAGAGGTCCACTTTCTT
>LPNX010837864.1:39314-51020 GCA_001517045.1 Pseudotsuga menziesii
CTGTGGTCCATCATCCGGGGATCGTACTTTCAGTTTTTCCCCACAGTTGCATTTACTGAATTCGACCCTCAAAAGAGCGAATCAGAAAAAAGATCAAGGATGTTACCGATACTGGCTAAGGAAGGATGGACGCCATTGCCATTTCCAGAGAAAATATTTATGAGGAGCCTCAGCTGCAAAATTTGCTTTCTATTCTGAGGAATGAGGCCGACCCTCACTGTAAATTCCCTGCTAAAATGTTCGTAATGCTGCCTTTCACAGAATTCCCCGAAGGGCAGCCAAGGTATTCTCTTCCAGCTGGAAACAACATTCCCCGTGTAGTTCGTTACATCTGGATTGACATCGACAAAGTTTCAGACATGAAGATCAAGGAGTTCGAGAGAGCTGTGAAGAATGCCACATGGGACGGCTTCACAATATATAAACGTAACCTCGCCATCCCGGCCACTGAAGATGAAATGCCGAAATACCATTCTTGGAAAAAGAAGACACGTGCATTTGGTGATGGTGTTCCTCGTCGCGTGCGATTTTCCTTATGGTAATCGTCGTGTCAATCTCCTACTTAATTTTCCTACTGGTGTTGGTAGTCTCTCATTTTATCTATATCTTCTCCGTTTTTATCTTTCTCACCTCAAATTTGATTAGGTCAAGAAGGATAGTGTTTCCAAAGTGTTTCGTATTATTTGTAAACAAGTTCTATTTCAGATTAGATTTTTATATTTTATTTATATTTTTATCTTCTTACTATGAAGGTTATCTAAGTGCTTTGATTGAGTTTTTAACAAAGAGTTATCATTTAAATAAGTTACATTTTTTCATATTTATGTTTATCGATATTTAGATATTATTTTAGATTTTGAATTTGTTTAAACGATCATCAAGATTAAACTAAGTGTACCTTTTGAAAATATTTTATTAAATACTATTATTATATTTCATTGTATCTCATCAAATCAAATTGAGACATGTTGAAAATGTAATTTTTGAAAATATTTTATTAAATACTATTATTATATTTCATTGTATTTCAGGCGGAGATGTTTTTTCCTTTGTTCATGTGCAATCACTTTGTCTTCAGGCCTGCATGCATCTTCATCAATCCTTTATATCCATGCATCATGAAGATTGTTTTGATGAACATTTGTATTCTTAAGCAATCAGTTTCCATAACTTACAATTCTCTTGCAAGTACCTTTTAGAACAAAATATAGGTCTCTAGTACCTTAACTTCTGCTTGGAGTAGGGCTGAATTCAAAACAAAACTTCACAACATCTAGATTTTCTTAATTTGTTCCATATGCAGACATCTCTTGTTAGCCAGGAGGGCCTTTCATGAGCATGTTCCGGCAATTATTTCTAAATATCGCTGGTATTTTTCCTGTGTATGTACTTTTCTAAAGGTTTTCTTACCAACCGTGGGCGGGCATCGTGAAAGGATTATTTTCTAGAGAATATAAGAAATAATTTCTTGGTCTGCGTGCATTTCTTTACTCATTGCCCGCAGCATTCTTAATCTCGAAAGATAAACACTTAGACCAGGACTGCAAGCATTTTTCATGTACAATTTAAATGCTTTGTGCAGGAATTACAGACACTTAGTACTCTGGCGGGAATTTCTTGGTCATCTTCTACGTGCATTACTTGTACTCTCGCGGGAATTTTCTTCATTGATTGTAGCATATTATACACTCTTCCGGTCAGTTCCTTCACTTGTGAGCATTTGAACATTCCAAATGTAGGCCTTAAGACACAGTCAACGTTTTTGTGCTGATATTTGTCGGCAGGTTCTCCAAGGTATTATACTAACATCTTCTATACACAGCTTTTTGCGTGCATCTTTTCTATGACTGCATGCACATTCTAACCTTTTGTGAACATGTGAGGGCATGATCATCAATGTATGGTTGGCATTTTGCACAGTGTTGCAGGAATTTCTGTAATAGTTGTGGGCATTTTAATAGTTAAAAAAAGACACATTACTTTTTTATTTGTACATTTTCAGTTAAACTTGAGTTTAAGGCTCAGTCGATATTAAAATTTAATTTTCACTTTTCAGGACTTTTTATTTTTCACTTGTCAGGTGAAACTTGTCTATCTCTGGACTAGACAAGTTTATAAATTTAAGTCTGTCATCCACTCGACTAAATTTACTTCGACTGACTTGTCGGTTCTACCACGACCAAGTCGAGTGACTTCTTCTCTTCGACCAAGTCGGCTGACTCAACCGACCACTCAAATGGGTTCACTTTGGTCGAAATCTACAGAGTAAGTTTCTTAATTTAAAGACTTAAGAAAGTACAAATGCTTTTCACATCTAAGTAAGATAGAGTAAAAATGGACACATTTGCAAATCAAAATAACTTATAAAAACATATGTCCAAATATGTAGGACCTGAAACTTTCACGTGGTGAGAATTTTATGGTATCTTTGATCTTTCACTTAACAGCTATTGTAAAAGACATTTACTCAAGTAAATTTGGAATAATGTGTTGCCAAATATGAATGCATAAACTATTTCATATATTTAACTATGCGGAAATAACAAAGTATTACAAACTTGTCGGTCTAAACTTGTCCTTTTACAGAGCTTCAACTCTTCAATTGAATTACTTACAAAGAAGCTTGAGCTTTGACTTTTCTTTTTTCACCCTCAGTTCCTTTGTCTCTCTATTGTATCTCTTGTGTCTGTAAACTGATTTGTAATTTGCTTCACCTCTTCGACTGAATCACTTACACAGAAGCTTGAGCTTCGACTTCTCTTTTTTCACCCTCATTTCCTCTGTCTTTCTATTCTATCTCTTGTGTCTGTAAACTGATTTACAATTTGCTTCTTCTATTTATAGGCAACCTGAAGATTACTTCTACATGGGTCAACTGACTCACCATTAAAGACTGTAATAACTATCTACCTAACAACTTAGCTTCATAAATAAATTCGACTGGTTTACATTTCCCAATTGTGGACTCTTCCTTCTTGTCAGAGTGAAAGACAAGATCTTGACTTGTATAGACTCTGACAGAGTCAGCTAAGAGTCACGTACATATGTGCGAGTAATTACATTTTCCAACACCCCCCCTTAATTATAAGCAGATAGGGATTTTTAAAACAAAATTTACAAAATGTTTCATAGCTTAGACATGCTCTGTTTATGAACCTTTAAATCAGACTTACTCCATGCATAATGTCTGGTCTTGTTGCTGTCAAATACATAAGGCTTCCAACAAGCCTTTTTAACAGTGTAGGATCGACAGTGGATCCTTCATCATCCTTGCTCAATTTTAAACCTATTATTACTGGTGTTGGGGTTGTTTTGCAGTTAGACATGTTAAATATTTTTAAAACTTCACTTGCATACTTAAACTGTGATATAAAAATACCACTTTCACACTGCTGAACTTCAATGCCCAGAAAAAACTTCACAAGCCCCGGATCAGTTATTTCAAATTCACTTTCCATGACTGTTTTAAAATTTGATATGCCATAATCACCAGTAAATATTAAATCATCTACATACAGGCAAACAATTAACATCTTACCTTGCTCATCGACTTTGGTGTATAAACTTGATTCACTTTCACTTCTGTGAAATCCATTTTCAGTGAAATAGGAATCAATTTAACTGTACCAAGCTCTAGGAGCTTGTTTCAAACCATATAATGTCTTTTTCAGCCTGTACACTTTATGCTCTTGACCTAGAACTTCATACCCTTGTGGATGTTCCACATATACTTCCTCTTCTAGATAGCCATTTAAGAATGTCGACTTGACATCCATTTGATGAACATGCCATTTGTTTTGTGCAGCAATGGCCAAAATCATTCTGACTATATCCATGCGTGCAACAGGTGCAAAGGTTTCAATGAAGTCGATGTTGGGTTGCTATGTGAACCCTATTGCTACCTTTCTTGCCTCGTGATTTTGTACATTCCCATCACCATCTTGCTTTTTTTTATAAATCCATTTGACACTGATTACATCCTTGTCTTTTGGTACATCAACCAGTTCCCATGTCTGGTTTTTCTCAATGCATTCTATTTCTTCATCCATGGCTTGTGCCCATACTTCTTCTTCAACAGCTTCTTCAAATGTTAGTGGATCATATATAGGTGCAAATAATGCAAAGAGAGAGAATGAATTAGGTGTACCAGCTTCATATATCTCTCACAAAATTCTTGTCTTCACCAGTTCTGTCAATGTCGACCTAGACGAAATGCTTGATGGAGTCTGCTATCCTCTTGGTGTGCTTGTCGATGTAGCTTGAGCTGGTACTTGTGTCGATGGTCCTTGTGCTGAACCATGTCTTGGTGTCATGGGAGTCGACAGTGCTCTGATCGGTTGACTTACATGTGGTATTTGAACCACTTCCTCTTCCATATCATCATTGTCGATGTTAGAAACAATGTTGACATTTATGTCGATAGTTCCATCCCATGATTCATTCTCAACAAATTGAACATCTCGAATGATTATCACTTTTCTTGTGACAGGGTCATATAGCTTGTATGCTTTTGTGTCTTTTGAATAGCCAACAAAAATACATTTTTGTCCCTTCTTTTCTAGCTTCCTTCTCAGCTCATCTAGAACATGAGCATATGCAACACAACCAAAAACTTTTAAATGGGAAACACTATGATTCATACCTGTCCATGCTTCTTGGGAAACTTTGTTCTTCACACTCTTTGTCAGACATCGGTTCATAATGTAAACAGTAGTTGCAACTGCTTCACCCCAATACTCATTTGGCAAATGCTTGGCTGCCAACATGCTGCGAGCCATCACCATGATGGTTCTATTCTTTCTTTCAGTTATACCGTTCTACTGAGGTGTATACCGTGCAGTGAATTGCTTTTGTATGCCATGGGTCTTGCAAAAATTCAGAAATTCATTTGAAACATATTCACCTCCTCTGTCAGTCCTTAAGATCTTGATGCGGTGACCACTTAGGTTCTCCACGAGTTCCTTGAACTACTGAAAATAACCAAATGCATCAGAGTTATGTTTCAATAAATATACCCATGTTTTTCTTGAGTAGTCATCAATAAAGGTTAGAAAATACTTGCAGCCACCAATGGTTGATGTCTACATTGGACCACATATGTCAGAGTGCACAATTTCAAGTGGTGTGCATGCTCTATAGGACTTTCCGACTGGAAATGTCTCTCTGTGCTGCTTGCCAAAAATATAGCCTTCACAAACCCTCACTGGTCTATTGATCAATGGTAATCCCTTCACCATATTCTTTGTGTGCAGTAGCTTTAGCCCACCAAAATTTAGATGTCCAAATCTGAAATGCCACAACTAGGATTCATCTTGAACTTTTGTCCGAAATGCAGCTTGCAAATTAGCACTGCAATTTTCTCTCTTGTCAAGGAGCTCGACTGTTTCTTCACTTTTTTCCTTGAATGTAGCTCCTCTTTTTGTCTTCCCTTTTATGTCGAGAACTATCCTCAATGGAAACAAGAGGTTTCTTGTCATTGGCACTTTTGCTATCAGCTGGTCGCTTGGACGCTTGTCTTTGATCACATGATGTTAATCTTCCATGTAGACTCTGTAGCCTTTTTGTAACAACTGTCCAATGCTTAACAGATTATGTTTAAGACCTTCGACATGATAGATATCAGGGATATACTTACTCTCCCCCTATTTGGTTAGAATATCAATAGTGCCTTTTCCTAAGACAGTAAATTGGACATTGTTTCCAAGTGTAACATCAGTTTTAACTGAATTGTCTAGACTAGAAAACATATTTAAATTACCAGTCATATGGTTGTTGCATCCTGAATCTAAGTACCATATGTCATGTGGGATTTCTTGAACAACATTGCATTCAAGTGGAGATGTCAATGCCATTAACATTGCGCTTGTCAAAGTGTTGGTGCTGGTCGACCGACTTGGGCTTTGCCTTCCTTGGTCATATTGCTTCTTCCTGCATTAATGTGCATAATGGCAAAAATTCTTATAGTAATGACATTGAATTTTTTATTTATCAAACCTATGGCCACTTAGTTGACTTGGGTTTAGTCATATGGTTGTTGCATCCTGAATCTAGGTACCATATGTCATGTGGAATTTCTTGAACAACATTGCATTCAAGTGGAGATGTCAATGCCATTAACATTGCGCTTGTCAAAGTGTTGGTGCTGGTCGACTGACTTGGGCTTTGCCTTCCTTGGTCATATTGATTTTTCCTACATTCATGTGCGTAATGGCCAAACTTCTTACAGTAATGACATTGAATTTTTTATTTATCAAACCTATGGCCACTTGGATGACTTGGGCTCTGGTTATCTCCTCTGCCACCAACATTTGCAGGAATTCTGCCTCGTCCTCCTCTTGAAGAACTTCTTCCTCTGCCTCTGAAATTGTTTCTTCCTTGCCTCTACCATGGCTTATGGATGACTGTGCTACAAATGCACCTTCCAATGATGTCTGTGTTCTGCTAAGTCTGTGC
This sequence comes from Pseudotsuga menziesii, assembly GCA_001517045.1. Taxonomy (NCBI): domain Eukaryota; kingdom Viridiplantae; phylum Streptophyta; class Pinopsida; order Pinales; family Pinaceae; genus Pseudotsuga; species Pseudotsuga menziesii. The sequence goes on from LPNX010837864.1 coordinate 45,768, forward strand.
TCATGATTGATGAGTGAAGCTTGCAACTCATCAATGTTAAATGTTGTCATGTCTGTGTGTTCCTCTAAGGTCACAACCAAGTTTTCAAATCTTGGGGGAAGACTTCTGAGAATTTTTTCAACAACCCTTTGGTTTGCTATGGTTTCTCCATGAGATTTTAGTTGGTTTATCAACCCAACAACTCTGGTGTAGAATGTGTCTACATTCTATGAATCTTTCATGGACGGAGATTCAAAATCTCTTCTCAGAATCTGTAGTTTGGATGTCTTTACCTTATCCAAACCTTGATAGGCAGTCTCCAATGTATCCCATGCTTCCTTGGCATTAGTTTTTGCTGCTATTCTTGGGAGTATGCTTTCATGCATAGCTTGATGTATGGAAAACAGAGCTTTTCCATCTTTCTTCCTCTGTTCTCTCAAGACATTTTTCTCAGCCTGTGTGAGATTGTTATATGCTGTCATGTTTGTTGGTTCTACATAACTATGCTAGACTATCTCACAGACATCTTGAACTCTGAATAAATCCTTCATTGTTAAAGACCAATATTCATAATTCTTTCTTGTAAAGATTGGAGTTTGCAATGAACTAGAAGTGGAAGCCATTTTAATTTTTAATTAACTTTCCTTAGAAAATTAATTTCCACCTTTTAAGACAAGATTTATTTCTTAAATCTTAGGCTGATATAAACCTTTCTCTAATATAAAACCAAGCTCTGATACGAAACCAAGATTTGATACAACCTTGCTCTAATATAACCTTCTTCTGATACCAGTTAGCCAAAACCAAGCCGACTAAACTTGAGTTTAGGGTTCAGTCAATATTAAAATTTAAATTTTTTTCTTCACGCCGACCACTTTTTTTTTTTCACTTGTCGGGTGAAACTTGTCTATCTCCCGACTAGACAAGTTTATAAATTTTAGTCGGTCTTCCACTCGACTAAATTTACTTCGACTAACTTGTCGGTTCTATGGACTAATTTTACCTCAAACACTTGTCACTTCGACCAAGTCAGTTGACCTCTTCGACCAAGTCGACTGACTTCTTCTCTTTGACCAAGTCGGCTCACCTCAGTCGGCTGACTCAACTGACCACTCAAGTCCGTTCACTTTGGTCGAAATCTACAGAGTAAGTTTCTTAGTCTAAAGAATTAAGAAATTACAAATGCTTTTCACCTGTGAGTAAGATAGAGTAAAAATTAACACATTTACAAATCGAAATAACTTATAAAAACATATGCCCAAATATGTAGGAAGGCTTGAGTGGACCAATGTGTCGTAAAACCTGGAACTTTCACGCTGTGAGAATTTTATGGGTTCTTTGATCTTTCACTTAATAGTAATTGTAAAAGACATTTACTCAAGTAAGTCTAGAAATATGTGCGGCCAGATAATCATGCATTCAACCATAAACTATTTCATATATTTAACTATGCAGAAATAACAAAGTATTACAAACTTGTCCGTCCAGACTTGTTAGTCTAAACTTCTCGGTCCAGAATTGTCCTTTTACAGAGCTTCAGCTCTTCGATTTAATTACTTACATAGAATATTGAGCTTTGACTTCTCTTTTTTCACCCTGAGTTCCTTTGTCTCTCTATTGTATCTCTTGTGTCTATAAACTAATTTACAATTTGCTTCTTCTATTTATAGGAAACTTGAAGATTTATTCTACATGGGTCGACTGAGTCACCATTAAAGACTGTAATATCTATCTACCTAACAACTTAGCTTCAAAAATAAATTCGACTGGTTTACATTGCCGAATCATGGACTCTTCCTTCTTGTCAGACTGAGAGACAAGATCTTGACTTGTACAGACTCTAACAGAGTCGGCTGAGAGTCAGGTACATATCTGCGAGTAATTACATTTTCCAACACTTCTTACTTGAATATTGTGGATGTATTGATTGATATCAACTCATTACAACTTCTAATCCTTGCCCAAGTGAAGAAACATTCCATACTGTGTAAGCAAAGCGATTAAATCCCAGTTCTTTGCTCTCAAACTACCTGTTGTTCTTAATCTTCTTCCTCACCGGATTCTATAAATCATCTTGTAAATTCATATAAGGTAAGCATGCATCAATAACAACCTCACAAAGCTGCTTCACTTTATTCTCTTATATACTTCTCCCCCTATCAATATGCTAATTGTATCTTAGTCTTCCTTCTGTCAACATTTTCCAACATAATCCTAGGACCTATCACTTTTATTGGAGTAGTCATATTTTGTTCCTGAGTCCATCCTCCAAAATCCATATGCTTAGGTCTTTGAGAGACCTAAGTTGTGGCCTAGACGCCATATTTTGTGCAATGATCAATTTCATTCATATTAAACAAAACATTCTTTTTCACCCATACTTATGTGGTCTACTTTGAGAATTAGTCTTCTGATCTTCAAATATTTCTACATTATTCATCTTCTAAGATTCATTGGTTCTTCTTGTTGTTGTGTATGAAGGACTCATCTTGGTTTGTCTTCTTTTCCTTGCACATTCTTGGGCTTGTGACCAAACACACTACAGTTGTAGCATCTCATAGTGTGGCAATTCGAAGAAATATCCCCAACTCGGTTACAAGTTCAACATCTAACCATTTTGTTGGGAGGTCTAACACTACTTTCCTTAGATGTGCAGTCCACAACCCTACGTCCAAATTTATTGCAAGAAAAACAATAACCATTAAAGCCATTTTCATACCTAGGAACACATGGTCTTCTTCTTGGCTGATCATGACTCAATCTTGTTTTGTTGAGTTTGATCATCTTCTTTCTTCCTTTCTTCGCCATGCTTAAAACTCTACATAACTCCTAGGATTATTTTCATTCTTCTTCTCTGAGAGCTTGAAGTCTTCACTAATATCTTCTTTATCATAACCTAACTGAGCCTTGACATGTAGTGATCTATGATAGGTGAGGATTTCATCTAAAATCGATGAACTCTTTCTTAAAATTCAAATTTGTGGCAATTCTCTTATTCATTTCCTCTTTCAGAGAAACAATATCAAGTTCTTTTGCTTGGCTCATTCTATTTTGTTCCAGTAGCTGGTGAGGTTCTACAGTTTTCTTGACTGCTTCCAATTGATCTTTGACCATAATAATTTCTAGAGACTACCTTATATTTGTTAGAACTGTTTTTTCTAATTCACCTTTCAAGAAATTAATTTTAGCTTCACTTGCTTGGAAGATCTCATCGTTCTCTTTTAGCTCACTAGTTACAATCTCCTTCATTCTTGTAGCTTCTTCAAAGTGGTGTTTCAAATCAACAATAGTCTTTGTGGACTTTTCATTCTCTTCATGTTTCTCTTGCTCATATTTTTATAATATTTTTTGTTGCATTATATTCTTTTCTTCATATTTATTTAATTCATAAAGAGCATACAAAACATTTCTTTCAATCTTTCTGAGTGCATCCATAGGTACTTGAACTTCATATGCTACAAGTTTTTCCTTGAGATGCTCATTCTCTTTTCTTGACTTGTCTAATTCTTTTAGAGCATGGGTGAGTCCTCCTTCATAGTCAATCCACCCTTCTACTTTATTAAACTATTCATATTCATTTTTACTAGGGCAATGAAAAGTATCACATTCATAATTATTACAAGTAGAATATTCAGAATACCTCTTACCTTTCAAGTTGAGCAAGTCTTACACTCAGTATTTAAAAATCCTATCTTTTATTTCATGTCCTCCGCTGAGTAGAGATGTTCCAATTTAAGACATAGTTCTTTCGCTCAGATATACTGTCCAATCTTCTCTTTTATTGATTCTTCAAGTCCATCAAGAATTGTATTCATAGTCATTGAATTATTTTTCCTTACATCCATCTGAGTTGCCAGGTTCTCACTTTATTTGGTGTAGTATAACCACTGATTACTGAATTTCATAGGAGAAGTCCTATCGTCCTTAGACACCACTTTATTCTTACACTCCATACAGCATAGTGTGTCCCATGAAAAAAGGTACCTCAATTGTTTAGTGATCTGCTTTTGATCGATTCTATGTGTCCATGAATCTCCTTCAAGTTTGTTAAACTTGTGCTCAAGTCCGACTCTCATATCAATTGTTGGACAAAATACCATACTGAGAGGGGGTGAATCAATGTGTCACCAATTTGAGCTAATTTCAACTTCTTAATACTTAAACAAAGATCACCAATTTCTTATTGCAAAATTCATCAACATTAATCAAGAATATCATCAACACAGATCATAAAAACACATCCAAGATAAACGTTGAAAATTTTATTTTATCTAATTTGATATTGGTTACATTTGAAAGGCCACAACCTTGGGGTCTACATTAGCTTCAAATGAATCAAGAGAACCAACTCTTATTCCATGGACCATCTTGGTTATTTCACATATCCAACTGAGAAATGGGGTTGCAAGACCCATCTCGCAATTACAAAGAAATTACTGCCTGTTTACTGTACACAAAAATATATCACTCAGTCATCTATGCTCATCAACCTGTAACAGCGATGTCACCATTCTTTCCACAAACGTGTATTTAACTTGTCATTTCTTTGTCAAGATCATCACTGTACATTATCATAGCTCTTTGACATCTGAGTATCCCCATGTCCACAATGTATGTTCATGTCTTCAAGGTCTGTTCATGTCTATAAATATTTATCACATTTCAATATTTGTTCATCTAGAGATGCTCACATTTTCAAGAGTTGTTCATCTATTTCATGTCAAGTCATCATATCAACTGAGTCTCCTAAAATTTTTCATGTCAACACAGTCTTCTCATATCTATTTTCCAAGTCTGCTTGTTAAAGTTTACTAAAAAAAACTTGTCTTCAACTTCAGCTTCCTCAGTTCTATCCAAAGATTAAAAAAAAAAATGCACTCCCTTGCTGCCTTCATATAAGCGCGAAATCTTAGTCACTTAGAAAAAGACATCCTCACTTGTGTTCATGCTATAAAATTCATCGCAGAAATTCAAAGCTCCACTAAACCCTCGAATCCTCTCACTCAATTTACTCCTGCTACATCAGTCACCAATTTACTCAATCTCTTTTTTACTGTGGCTACCTCAGTAACCTAAATTCATATCTCCCTCTTGATTTTCCACATTACTTATATAGTCATTTTCTACAGTTGCCCTAAATATCTTGGAAGATATATACCCAAAACTTGAAAGAGAATAGATTTAGAAACTCTATCTTCTACCGGGACTGCTTCAACACCTTCTCTACCTTCTCTAGATTTTCATATATATATATATATATATATATATATATAT
>LPNX010837885.1:0-17125 GCA_001517045.1 Pseudotsuga menziesii
ATGTGATTTGGTCTACTGTGAAGTTCACTAGGCATTATGACCTACTTCCACATGGAATTGGTCTTAATACATTTCTATTTTTTTTTAAACAGTTCTAGCCGTGGATACAGCGACGGCAATTTTTTAAAAAAATTCACAGCCGTGGATACAGCGACGGATCGGCGTGGATACAGCGACGAAAAAGTGGATACAACGACGGCTAGGCGTGGATACAGCGACGATGTGCCGTGGAACTTTTCAAATTCTGACCGTCGCAAGTATAGCATTCCCGTCGCTATACCTGGGGTTTTTCCGTCGCTATAGCGACATCTTCTTGTCGCTATAGCGACGGCTTAGACATCTAAATAGTTATAGAACATTGTCGCTGTATCAACGGCAAATTAGGGGTCGTCGCTATTGCGACGAAGAAGTTGCCACAGGAAAAAAAACACTTAGACGTGGCAATATCCACGCTTATCAGTGGATATTGCCACGTTTTTGCTGTGGCAAAATTGATCACATGTACTAGTGATCAACACTTCAGCAAGCAACTCTTTTTTCAACACTTAGCAAAATTTCCTTTTCGACCTTTGACTTTGGCCTTTCTATTTTGACCATGGAAACTCTAGATAATTCTTCTTATTTAGGACTAAATGCTTGGTCGATTTGAGAACACGGCTAAGGCACAAGTACCATATTCCTTAATCAATACTTTTGCATATGAAAATTAAACATTCATGGAAAATGCAATTGAACTACATTGCACTGCATACATGAACTAGCCTACTCGTCACAGACATAACAAAAATAAAATCATGCACAACAACAAACTCATTTCCACGCTATGAATAGACATTTTATTGAACAATTCATGTTGACATTTTATTAAATTCCACATTAATAAACAATCATTCATCACATAGCAAATCTAAGCATTCATAGACATCAAGACACTTATATTTTCAAGTGAAATAATCCAACAACTGGTTATGTGAACTCAACTTTCCACCCAACCATAGGTCTTTGTCAAGCCTATATTATCTTAGTTGTGAGACCACCCCAGAGATGGGATATGTTATCCACTAGGGAGGATTGCACTCATGCTCACTCATAGCAATGGATAAACACATTCAGGATAAGACAACACACTACCGGGTTTATCAATCCTACAGAGAAATATGGACAATGATTACAAAACTATTGATCTCACCACAGAGTTGTAGGCTTCTCCATTAGTTTCCATTAGGGGAGTTTTGAAGTAAAAAATGGGCCTCAAAACAAAAATTGTACCATTAAAATTCACTTTATAAGAACCAACGGGATTCAAGATGATGATGTCAACCATAAGGGTAAATTTGTAAAACAAATGGAGGGGAAAATAAAAAAAAACTACCTTTTCTTATCGTATTTTTTACATGTCTCCTTATCGGTTCACCTAAATTTCGAGTTTGGGGACTCGTTGGATGAATAATTCAATTCCACATCCAACCCATACCCACACTGTATACTTCTAAGGTATTGTTGCAGCTGCGACTTTTTCCCAAATTTAAAAAAAAAAATTGGACTCTCCTTTTGATTTTATCTTTCCTCGATTTGTTTTGGATTCCTGAACTCTGTTGTCATTCCGCTACAAGTTTGGATTTTGTGAGGATGAATTGAGGTAGACTACTTTCCTTCATTTCGGAAGTTGAATGATTACCTTTTTGTCTGCCAATGCTTTTGACTGTGGAGTTTAAAGTTTGATTTGAAAATGATCTGAATGATTTCCTTCATCGTTATCGGAAGTCTATTTATGTTTGAGTCGGGGCACTAGTTCTTTATGCAGCTGTCGTTTCGGAAAATAAATAATGAGTGACCCGATTGAAAGTCCTGTTTTTCACCAATGCGAGTTTATCTCTTTTGTTTTACTATCGATGTTTTTTGTTTTATCACTGTCGGAGCATTAGTCTTCTAAGTCGCCGCCGTTTCAGAGGGCAAATGACAAACGTTTCAACAAATTAGTTTTATCCTTGCTGATTCCATGGTTTATTGCTTTTCATTATTTTTGTTTTCTCTTTGCTATCGAAACAGTTTATGACTTTGATCGAAGGGCTAGTCTTTTTTGTTGCCGACACGGTGGCTGCGTTAAGCTTTAAACTCATCGATTCATAGTTCTTAGTTCTTTCGATTGCTGATAGTTTTCTTTGTCGCGGAACCCGTAGTCTTTGCTACCTACCGTTGCGGCTGCTGAGTGAACTATCCCGCCGATACATAGTCTTTATAACCTCCGATCACCGAGGTTTTCTTTTGATCGCGGAAGTCGTAGTCCGATTGTCTTCCGCCATTGCGGTTGTGTAGTACACTATCTCTCTGATGTTTAGTTGGTTTATCTGTCGACGCATTACTAGTTAGTCGTCCAAGCTTCCGATCGTCAATGGTTTTATGATTACCAGGACCCGTAGTTGGTTTGTCACCCGTCGTTGCGGATTTCTAGTGAACTATCTCGCCAATGATTAGTGGTTCTGAGTTCCAACCTTTAGCTTTAGAGTTGGCGACCGTCGATGTTTTTATGTTGACCGCGAAACCTTTAGTCTGTATGTCTTCCGCTAATGCGGCTGCTTAGTGAACTAACTGTCCGACATATAGTCCTTCCGCTCGCCGATGCCGATGTGTTTAGTGGGTAGTGGTTTCGATTTTCGATACGCGACTTTGGCGGAATTTAATGCTTTATACTACCAACATTGCGGAAAATTTTAGCTTTGTCTCATCGATATTGCGGATTATCTTGTGTCTTGACCTGCCGATACGTAGTCTTTATAACCTACAATTGCCGAGATTTTCATTTGATCGCGGAAGCCATAGACTGATTGTCTTCTACCGTTGCGGCTCCCCAGTGAGCTGATCATCCGATGCTATAGTGCTTCTGCCCGCCGATGAGATTATTTTTTTTTCCCGATGCTTAAGTAGTTATGCTCGTCGAGAGGGTTTTTACCACCTTTTTTTATGTGATTTTACTCTATTTTATGACGGCGGAGTTGTTTCGTTGGTTTTGGTCGAGTCTAGTTTTCTCCGATATGAGGAGCGCAGTTTGGGGTTTGGTGTTTTGAGGAGTGTCGGTTGCATTGTCTTGGTTCATGCTTTATTCGCAGGGTTTCGAGTTAGTTCAGATGCGGCCTGGTTTTAGATGAACAGTGTGTTCTATCGGGATTGTGGTTTTAGTGGGACAACGGGATTAGAGGATTTTTGGACCTGACTTGCTGGATTTTCTTTGCCTTATCATTTTTCTTTTCATGCGTTAATATTGTTTATAGTTCATTTTACAGAATGCATGTATTGGTACAGTTTGTGTTACTTTGTTAAACGCTAAATGGTCTAAAAATATGCTATGTTCGTGATACGGTGATTACTGGAAGTAAGATATGTCTAAAAGACAAAGTAGAAAGGAGGCAGCAAGGAAAGAAGAGGCTGAAGCATAAAGAAGCTGAGATAGAAAAAGGAAGGATAAAGTGAAGGTCTAATATTAACAAGGTCTAAAAGGACCAACGGATTCGATAGCAGCAGAAGCCCGGGCTTGGGAAAAGTTCATCAGCGACCAAGCTGGTCCCTTTTTATAAAAGCGTTATTAAATTTTAATTTAATGTAACGTGTCGTACAACACTCACTAAAAGACAAAATTGTGAGATTAAACGGTTGGGGGGGAGCCCAAAGGTTTTGTTGTTTTGTATAAATATAGAAGAGTTAGATGTAATAAGGGGCTTTTTCCCAGATAGATTTGTGAAAGTATGTTGTAAGAAGAACTATTTCCTTTTGCAATAAAGAATTACAAGTTTCCTGTTGGAGAAAGATTGGTGGAATGTTTCAAATGTTGTGCTATGGATCTGTTTAATGTGAACTATTTTGTTTTCAGCTTGTGTCCATTAACTGTGAGGTCGTTCTAACTCTTTGAACCCATGTTCTTGTTATGAACGCACTCTAGTTTATTCTATGAAATTTCCACTGTGAGTAATGAAGGCTTTTCATAATCAATGAGCTATCTTGTTGTTCATATATCTATTAATGTTCGTGTGTTTTGAAATAAGTAACAGCTATCTGTGATTTTTCTTAATGCATGCGCAGAAACACATTACTCATTGATAATTGATAATCGTTCTCCCTAGGGATAGGTTAGATAGTTAGTTTTAGTTTCTTACTGTGTGTGATTTAGATGCGAGAGAGTTGAGACGAGAGGTAAGAAACTGTGCATCACATTGTGACCGCTCCTCACATTCTCTATCAATCTGCATTTTTAGATAGGCACTTGCACATCATACTTAAACATAAAAAACTAAAAATACACATGGTGGACCGAGCTGTAATCGGTAAAACCTTTAATTTTGTTACTTGACCTATGGTAGACGAACCGTAAACCGGACGGATTCCCCATACCAAACAGTAACGAGCTAGTTGGGAACGTTTATTGGGGAGAATCCCTAACTATTGTCACCTGCGATTTTCCAGGCCTCAACAGGTACCCACGACACCCAAAAATGAAAATTTCAATTAAAAAACGCATTTCATCCAACAAGTTCCCAAACTCAAAATTTGGGTGAACCGATAAGGAGACATGTCAAAAATACAATAAGAAAAAAGTAGTTTTTCTTTTTCCCCTCCAAAATTTAGAACTTTTATTTTATTATTTCCCTTATGAGGCCCATTTTAGACCTCAAAACTCCCATAATGATCCATCCTTGACACCCATATCCCTACCGCCCCGAACTCAAGGAAGGCCCCATTCTCTGTTACACAGTCCCTCGGGCCCCCCTTCCCTTCTAGAGCTACTCATGAGTTAGCATAGAAGGTCTAATCTATTGAAACGATAGAGACTTCGAGCCTTTCATCAATCTCACAATACACATGGATTCTTAGCATTTCCAACACTCTTCATACTTAGTTTTCCCTCATGGTGCCAATTCTACCTTGGTCGCTATTTGGTATGCAACACACACGACCAATTAATCCACCAGTATTCCAAACATGGTTCAATTCAAGGGAAGACACATTACTCTCTGCTTAGTTGGGTTGTGGATCTTCACGTTGGGTTCATGGGATGGACCGAAACACATTGCACACTATTCTTAGCTCGATTGCACACAGACTTCATTGCTACCTGGTTTTGGCTCCACCATACAGGGTTCTAGATTCACGAAACACATTTCCATGAGGTACCTTGATTGTTGTCACAAGCAAATCGACCCATACTTGGCCATACCACTTCTGAACTTAGGCCCATGCTCCATTAAATGCAGGCGTTACACTCTTATAGAAAAATTAAGAGTGCCAAGGATACCCTCTTGGGTTCTCAACATGACACTTGGAAATAGAGGGTTGACTTTCCAACACCCCCTCACCTCTCCTTAGTGGATAACACACAACCCCCCTTTTTTTGTTGCCTCCATAGCCAGCTCTAGATATTTTATTTGCATTATAAATATTCACAAGATTTTACATTTTCCGTGGCTTGTTAGCACATGGTCTACCAACATAAACTACTTTCCTTTACAAAAATACCATTCACTATCATGGCCTTGGACTTGAGCTCCTTTCTAAGAATCATACATCATATGCACACAGTATTTACACATCAAATAAATATATGCATCGGGGGTCAAAATGGGAGTATTACAATTGCACTCGCATAAAGGAAACTAAACTTAGTCTCGAAATTGGAAATGATATTCATAGATTTGTGAAATACCATTGCATTGGAAAATTAATTTAGGTCAATCATGATGTTATTGGAACTACATTATATATGACAATAAAATGCTTGTTACGACATGAATATAATATAAGGATATCATGTTATGTTGATGAATTACATTATTGCATCGAGAGGCGCTCTACATCCCAGTATAGGGGAGATATTGTAACGTTATGTTGGCTATTAATAATATTGTTTATTATGAGGGAGATGTTGTAATGTTATGTAACGTTATGTCGGCTATAAATAATATTGTCAATTATGAGGGAGATGTTGTAACATTACTTTTTACTTGTCGATTATGATGTAGATATTGTAACGTTATGTAACATTACTTTTTATTTCTAAAAAGTAAAAAGTAATAAATTTAAATTTAAAATGTAATCCATTTATTGGTTTTGTCGGCCATTAAGTAAAAAGTAATAAATAAAATTTTAATTATCCGCCAAAATAAACCCGTAAAAATAATATATAAATTAGGTTAGACAAAAAAACATAGAAAAATTTCCTTCTCCGGACTGAATCTGGCAAACAATACAAACCTATCTCAACAATTGCAGGTGGTGATACTCCGGAACATCGGGAAGCACAACAACAATGAGAGGATATGCCCTCCTCACATTTCAGAGACCCTTTGCAAGACCGAGATCACAATTACACCTCTCTCGTAATGTCTGATTCTATATAGTATCCACCAAACATATGGAATGTTCAACATAATAGATTGTTTTATAGACTTGAAGCTGGGGAACATAATCGGAAAAACTAAATGTGAATATGGGCTACAAATTCATAGCATTGCATGTGTGTGCTCCTCCTCGAAAATGATTATCACCCACCTCGTATGGGCCTGTTGTCGATGTGTCTGTGTGGATTTCTCATCTTTGTGAGGAGAAATATATGGTATTTAATCATTGCCCTGGAATAAAGAAAACATTTAATACTTGCTCTGTCATTTTACAAGAAGCTTGTGTAGCTATAGAAAATGTAGTGGGATCATTAATTTAATATATCATGCACCTTTGTTTTACCAGAAATAAAAGCCTATTGAGAGTTGAGTGTGGCGTGGCGTATAATGATCTGGAGATTCGAAGATCCATTGAAAGAGAAATTGAGTCGATGTCAAAGCAAAAATCGAGTGCCAAGAGAATTATATCCTATAATATTAGGTGAATCCTATAACATTAGTTCTTATACCCTATAACATTTTCAAGTTTACTGTTAAAGAGTTATTTTTTTTTAAATTAAATTTAATGTGTCACTGAGGTTTACCACAAAGAACTAGGCCTTTATCATATCCAAATTTGAATCATATACTTTCTTATTTTGAATGATATACTTTCGTTCATTTAAAATTAAATAAATTAAAATATAATTTATATTTATATTTATATTTTAAATTATAATTTAAATTTAAATTAATATTTATATTAAATTTCATTTTTTTGTCCTAAATTTGAAATATTCAATGTTATAGTTAGTTAAATCTTCTATAAATCAAATTTAAATTAAATTTAAAGATATATATATATTACGCAAGACAAGCAGCTTGTCATGAAAATGAAAAGCATACATTGCAGCCGTAGGCGAATCCCTTTAACTCCTATGCAGACATTGAAAAAATTAATTACACATTTCACTCTTGAGAATGATTGGTAGGCGAATCCCTCTAATTCTTGATTGGATTTGATCCATCTAATGATAGTAGCTTATTATGTTAATTGATTATCATGTTATCTACTTCATATATTGCTAATTGTGTCGAGGTATTTAACAGGTATTATTCTAGTGCAAAAACTAAAGATAGTAAGCTTACATAGATATATTCCCTCGACACATGTAATATCAATGGAAAATTTGACGCCATGTAATTATTCGCAAAACTATTTTGGGTTTTCCATGAGCATTGTACCATCCATCCGTGAATCATAATGAAACAAAATTAAGATATGTTCAAATTATGAATTCATTATTATACTTTAAAATTTCTAAAAAGATCATAGTTGTACTGAATTTCTAACCATGTTTGGATCAAATGAAAATAGTGAAGAGCATCTCAATATCTTCCACCATGCTGAAACTTAGCTAGGCGTTGAAGAATGCTGCTACATTTCCACATAAATAAATTTGCTACATGCTGAGCAAGGGTAGCACTGTTCGGAATGCAAAGATAACAAATCTAACGGCAATTCCAACCATCTAAAGCACTGGCCAGCTCTCTCAAGCACCATGTGATAGTTGGAGTTGAGTTGAATTATCTTCTCCTCACGTGAGATAGTCATTGATAGAAATATCATACTTGAGAATAGGCGTTTGCATGAAGAGACATAAGCAAAAACGATGTTATAAATATCCAAATGCAAATGACGATTTTTTAAATTCAAACGAGAAGTGTAATTATATTGTAATTGTTGTAATTCAAAGCTCGAAAGCATATTTAAATTTCCTTAGATTCGGAAATTGTAGCCTTGTTGAATCCTTGTTTGAGTATGTTGCTGGAATTGGTTTCAAGGCTTGCAATAGAGGGGGAAAACCCATACTTAAAGGCTTTGAAAGTTCCTACGGAAGGACAACCCTATCCCCAACCTATTTGTTGTAGTACTCTCCCATGGATATTACTGGCCTCCGCTAGCACTTATGAATGTTTGACCTGAAAGGATTGGTCTTCCAATCAAGGAAAACAAAATGTTTTGGATGAATTTAACTAAAAGATCAAAATCTATCCTAAGTCTATCCTATTCTAAAAGGTTTCTGGTTTGATTTATAAGTCAACATGATATGTAAGACAGGAAAGTATTTAACCAAATTAACAGAAATGTAAATAAGATCATTTACTTGCCCTTTAACTCATAATCAATTAATGAAAATTAACTGACAATAATTTAAAATTAACTTCATTCACGGTCAACCTACATGCATGTATGTTAATTGAAAAATCAACACATTTGTTATATGATTTCACTGCATAATGGCATTTGCAAAAAAAGATAAAGACTTTAACAGAGTAAACTCTTTAAAAATTCATCAGTACATGAATCACTAACAGAGAGAAATCAAAGTTGTGAATAAATGCACTCATTAATTACAAAGGACAAACAGTAATATTGATCCATCTGGAACAGGAAAAATCATGATTCAATAAACAAAATTAATGAATGAACAACAAGAGATATAAAAGAATATCATTTACTGTATTAAATAAAGTTTTGCAAGAAATTACATCAACCTCAAGTAAACAGAGGTATCTTCAGTCTCTTGTCCCCGATCCTCCCTTTTCCAAAAAGTCCCTGTTACATATGAAGTCTACCCCTTAAATAATTATTACAAAGAATAGATCTCCATTAAAATGGGATCAAAAATACCAAATAAAGCTAATAACCAATAAAATCTCTCCATATTTTCCAAATCTCCAACAATTCTTCTATGTTGGGATAGTTAGCGGATTCGAGTTCAAGTTGAGCATCACATTTGTGATTCTCCATTTCTTTTTTCACTAAATTGTGCCAGAAACGGATATAAATATGGATTTTCCCTTCAAAAGAAAGAGGTTGCTTGATTAACCGATCCACGTCTTCAATTCTTATATGATCAAGTCCCTGGATCTTCTCCTTTGCTTCATCTTTCCTTTGCTCAACCTGTTCAATCATTAGCCTAGGTGGCATGCATTCTCGATGAGACCCATCAGAGGAAAACACAAATCTCCATTAAATTATCAGCAACATACCACCTCCTTCCACAGACAGCCTGTGCTTTCTTAATAGCATAATCAATTGTCTTGTTCAGATCTTCCCAAGCACACAATATAGTTCTGACCTTTTTCAGTTGAAAACTGCTGAGAATGGTGATATTTTCTGGCTTGTCTTTCATGTATCTTTGCCAATCCACAACATCATCATAAGCCTTGGAAGCTTGTTCTCTCTTTTCTACTTGATCCTCAAGGGAAACAAACATCTTACCATAAGCAATATGAGTTTCAAAAATATTATCGAGAGTTTGAAACAATTCCCTGATTAACTCATGATGCTGCTGATTTGTCTTGATAGCCAAATCCTTAAATTCTTCTTGTGAAAACCTAGAGAACAAAGATGAAGCTGCACTTGCAGTTGCATCTTCACATTGCTTCTTAAGTAAGGCTATCTTCTGTACAAAAACAACATTTGTATTCTTCTCGTGTTCTAGTTCAAGCTGAAGAGAAACACTTTTGACCTACAGCTCATTATACTTGTCTTAGGATGTTTTCATAATATTAGCAACATGAGCTTCATGCTCTTTCTTGAGTTGTTCCAGCTCTTCCTTTAGTTTTCTTATTTCTTCTTTTCTTCTATCAAATTATTTGTTTAGTGTGTTCACAACATGGAAATTTGCACCTGTGAATGCTCGCTAAGTAGCAGCAGTATCAGCAGCATCCACCTGTGGATCACCATATTGGCGAGTCCAAACTGTCTGGTTAGTGATAGATGCATCCAGATAACTTTGATCATTGTTTCTCTTTTTTCCCTTCTTAGCTACCGCCTTATCAGATTTGTTGTAGTAGTAGTCTCCAAGAGAGATTACTATATACTCATTAAACTCTTATGTCGACTTAGTAGTTGAAGAAGTCCCAACTACTGTGGAAACCAAAGTAGCTATCAGAAACAGATGCTGACAATAAATAGAATGAAGGTATGTGCAAATGAATCTTCAACAATTGTGACTCTTCAGTATTAGATTGAAGCATAGGGGTTTGAAATGGACGAGAGGAGATAGGGGAAATTGTGGTAGTCACAGTTTGATAAAGTTGAGACAACGATGGTGGTGGAGGTACTCCAACAGGCAGAGTGGATAGTGTCTGGATAGATGACAGGAGTAACGCTGCAGTTGAAGATTCAGGTTCAAAAGAGGGTCGTGAGATTTCAGGAATTGGAATGGAATTATTCTTAGCTTTACTATTGAACAGATCTAGAAAATCTTGCAAATGGTCACCTTCCTCTTTAGTGACAGGTACATGAGAAACTTCTTCTTCTTCTTTATCAGAATTAGTTAAGTCTATGGTATGAGCTGAAGAAGAAGGAACCCGAACCTTTAATCTTTGCAGTGGTTTAATCTCATCCATCACCTGATCACTAGCGATTTGAGTGACTGCAGTAGTTACTTGAACATTATCAACAGGATGATTAGTCGCACACAAGTCATATTTGACAGCTTTTGTTTAAACTGTTGGGAAGTATGTATCAAGGATTTGACTTGCTAAGCAGCAGTTCCCTGTGGAATACCTTCCATAAGACTTTTTCCTTTATCCCTATCTGAGTTAGTTGTCACTGATGACTCTTTGATTGCTTGAGCTTCCTTTTTTTCCCTGTCTTTTCTTAGCTTTTCCTGAATGTCTAATTCCATTGCCCTGTAATTTCGAATCCTGTCTCTTAGTTCTTTCTGATACTGTAGGATTTGACTATGTTCCTCTTTGCTTTTGGCCCTGTCCAATACTTCAAAAAATGTATCTAATCCTTGGTAGATGGAATCATCCAGGATTTCTTCATGAGTGTAGCTAGCTTTGAAATGGTTCTACCTGAGATGAGCATCAAGAAATCCCTTGGGATCATGTTGTCTCTTGCAAGAAAAAGAAATATTTAGAGAAACTATATGGTCACTAAGCTCTGTACCCAGGTTGAAGTTGGTATGGTTAAAGATCCAAGGGTCTGAGGGAACTTAGGCCAAACTCTTATTTTGGGTCTAGCAAGCGTCTTATAAACTCCTTCAGTGACAGTCTGGAAAGATATTTCTTCAATGACCAACCTGCCAGGGACAACCCTTGGCAACATGTGGACAGTATTGCTGCCCCAGACCCTAAAATATGCAAAGGACTCGCCAACATACCAATCACCCATCATAGCAATAAGGGTTTTGGCTTCAACTGAGAAGGCGGGGGATTCCTTTTGAAATATTAGAAAATGAATGCGGTCGAGGAAATTTTCACAAATTTCATAGAACCTGGCTACATAATTGGTATCCCACAACTCCAAAAAATAAATAGGTACCGGCAGGGACGGTAAAGCCCAGTTCCATCCCAAATTGGGATATTGAAAATGAATGTAGAATACATCGATGACGAAAGCTGACAAAAATAAATTTGGTTTATTTTGGGAAGTGGCATTTTGATAACTCTAGATTGCTTTTCTAAGCTCTAGGGATAAGATAGAGGCCCATGGGAAGGATTCGCCAGTGGTTAGGGCATAATGAACCACTGGAGCCCATTCGACTTTGAAAACGGAGCAATTGGGAAGACCGTATAACCTGCATAACATAATTGCTAGTAACAAATAGGGTTCTTTAAACCAGGTGATAGGATAAAGGTCATCTTTCCTTTGAGGAAACTTACCGGGTTCACTCATCCATGATTTTAACATTTCAACGAAATTGAACCCGGTCTTAGAGGCTTGGACAAAGTCGGTGTCAAGGGGTTTCTTGACTGATTTAAGACCATATGCTCTGATAAAGACATCATGGCGAAACGTAGAAAGTTGTGACCCTGCAATATCATTGAAGGAATGGCCAGTGAGGTTTGCATGTTCCACGATCCATTCAACCGCGTCGTTATAGGGCAGAATTGCAGGTCTAGTAGCAATGGCATGGAGTCGAGAATCCCTAATTATTTGGTAAGCTAGCTGATCATTTGGGATGTCGAAGAAGTCATCGCTATAAAAAATGGAATATACTCGTGACCAGTCAATCTAATAAGTTTTAGGGATCCTACCACTGGTGTCGGAGAAGTTACCGAAGTTTGGGTCTTTGGTCAACATGTCTTTTTGAAGGTTCTTACAACGAGTAGTTCGAGCCATTACAGAAACTGAGGAACTCTATTTAAATGCATAAACCAAGAATTAAAACTAATTCAGACAATGCTATAGTAACCAAATCTAAACAAAGAAATGGGTAAGAGAACCAGCCTGAAATCAACTACGACAACGGAAATAATTTCTGGTAAAAATCACAATAAAACCCTTGCGGCGAAGTAACTCGAAATAGTAAAAATAGTAAAGAAAATGTACAAAGCGTTATTATATATAGATTTTTCGCGGGTCAAATTAAGACTATAGGATTAGAATGGATTGACGGTTAGGATTAAATCCTGCGGGATACGGGATCACCACATGAGTTTTGAGTTTTATTTACCATCCCACAACCCACATTTCGCAATTTGTGGGATGCAGGATGCGGGATCACCAAACCTTCGAAAATTTATTCAATCCTTTTCGCAATCCGCATCTCGCAAAATGCGGGTTACGAAAACATACAACAAAATATTCAAAATAAATTACTCCCCGCAATCCGCAAATTGCAGGTTGCGGATTGTGGGATGACCAATTTGCACACACGAAAACCTTTCCGCATCCCGCAAACTTTAGAAACCTGCAATCTGCAAATGGCGGGTTGTGGGATGCGGGTTTCGGGATGGAATAATATTTTGCAAAAGATAGTCTTCCGCAACTCGTCAAAAGTACATAAATCATGAATAATTTCCAAAATTTTTGACCAAGTTAAAATAAAGAAACCATGATAAATGTTATAGAGTCCTCGAAACAATTTAAGGGATTCAAACAGTTACCTTTGTATGTATAATTTGGGGCTCCCATGTTTAGATAACATGGGATCTGTTGTACCTACAATAAACCTGCAACGAAATCCCAAGTTCAAAATTTACAAATGTGTTTTTTTAGCATAGATCTATTTTAAAAAAAATCTACCAATTGTCGAAATAGATCAAATTTCTAACTGTAAAACTTTTTTAGTGGAAATGTTGAAAAAATGTATAGCATATAGAATATCTCTTCTAAGGAAAACAAAAGAAGAGTGATTGTTTGGGGTAAAATGGAAAACCCTAGACTCACTTTAAATCTAAACCATATTTTCATTTATTTAATCCTTACAAAATTATTGTCTCTATTTTCAAGTTCAACAATTTATTCAATCCTTAATACTTATTACTTACATTGAGATAATCCTCATAATTTTATCTGTGTTTTCAATTTAATATGCTCTTTACAATGTTGATCAAACTCTAGTTTTGTGTCACCGGCCACAACAGAAACCTGCGTAGATCCAAATAGTAGGCTCTATCAAGCACAGAAAGGGATCACATCTCCCAAGGTGCAAACCTCTTCTCAAGTATTTGCACTCAAAGAGGTTTACACATTGGGAAATTTGATTCCTCTTGACACTTGATAGAGTATAGAATTTGGATCTAAACTAATAATACGACATTAAGAATTTACTTGCATGCTTAAATTTTCTGATTTACATAAAAAAATAGTTAAAATAGTACCATGCAAATAGTTACAATAAGCCTCGATGTAAATTATTACACAATTGAGATTCCTTTAAAGAAGGGCACACATTAAATGATCTTCAACTATTTCAATTTAAGCACATTTGAGATGCGTCATGTTGGGCGAGGCATGTGTGGAAGGACTAGGCATGGAAAAGTTAATTTCAGTCCATTAATTGAAATGCCACTACTTGTAAGTTTGAGACTATCCCCACATTAATACTTGAAATAGATGTAATGCAATAATTAATGCATTAAATTAGGGATTGACCCGGACATCCAATTCTCCATTGCTCATAAATTTAGTCACCCAATCGCCATGTCTGTGGTAGAGGTTGTTTTACAGTTCTGTTGACAAATCACCGTATTCTTCATGTTGTGGTAGAGGTTGTTTTCTAGTTCTGTTGACAAATCACCGTATTCTTCATGTTGTGGTAGAGGTTGTTTTCTAGTTCTGTTGACAAATCACCGTATTCTTCATGTTAATGTTAATGGCTTTGTAGGTTTTTTTTGTTATGTAGTTTTATAAATAATGTTGTTAATATTGAGAATCCAATTCAATTGGTCATTGTGTGTTTCATCTAGTGTTGGAATTTGAGAACTTGTTGCTTGCGCATTTTCCGTCAAATACTTCTCCAAATCCAAATTTTAATTGCAGGTAATATGGATGCTGATGGTTGTATATTTGTTAGAATAATCCGTCAGGATTATTGTAAATAAATAATAGGAATATGAATAGATAGGAAGGCGAAAAGGCTGGTAATCAACCGCCTCATGAAATGTATAAATATAGGCATTTGCATTTGAATAAACAATCAATCGGGAGTTATACCTAACAACTGGTATCAGAGCAGGTTGTCTGCCATAACTCCTGCTGCATTTCTGCCCATTCCTGGCATTCTGCTTGCTAGTCCATTGCCAGACTGCTCCATCAGTCTGCCAGTGGAGTCGCATGCAATGTATGCGTTACTCCATCTGCCTGTGTTTATTCTCTGCTACTAAAATTTTTGAATTAGCCAAACCGTAAGTTTGAATCTGTATACGGTGTTATCCCTGCGTTGAAGCACTCCTTTGATGCTGCGTTGAAGTGGTGTGTTTCTGTATATGCTGCGTGAATATTGAAGTAAACCCTAATTTTACCCATCAGTGATGTGTATAAGCCTGATTATCTGCGTGAAGACGTTCGTTGATGAGTGAAGACTGTTGCGTGCCTGTAGCTGCGTTTTGTATACACTCAAATCTTGGAGCTGCTGCGTGTGTTGAGAAGATGTTGTGATATTTATTGTGGAGAGTGCTCAGGCCACTCCTTTTTCTCATCTTGAAGATGACTGCATTTCTGGGAACCCTAATTTTCTGTTGATGGGATTTATGCAAACCCTAATTTTTCAGAACTGTGCTTCTCCTCCGTTGTGAAATTCATTGAACTCGGATTATTTATTTCGGTAACGCCCCTTCAATCTGCTCGTTTTGAAGACGGCGAATGCGTTCAGAAGGTAGCCATTGGGAGAAGACGGGTTCGGGAATAGCTGAGCCGCGGGCATCGGGGCGCCTGTGAGAGAAACCAACGCCGTTGCAATTGCCGTCCTCCCGGAGATTCGAACCTCGCCTGTTCGAGTTTCCAAAGCTGGGACCGTAATCCTTATTGTTTCCGAAGCTCTTACCTGCGCTGTTATGGTAATATCCATCCGCTGGCCTGTGGGCGCCTAGATCAGCAGTTCTACCGGCGTTACCGAAAGTGGAAGGAGCTGGCGCAGCTGTTGCTGCTGCTCCTCTTTTTTCTTTGGTGAGGTGGAACGTAAGGCATGACGACTACTGCGCGTAGAGAGACACAATCCTTGAAACAATATGCAAAGGACAGATGCTATGAAATGCAATGGAGGATTGAATTTGATAGAGATAAAGATGGATTGTTTAATTGTAGCATACACTGATATATTACGGAAGATTGATATATTATGTTGTGACCGATATGTCATATATTGTGTTGTAATATATGTGATTATATAGACTGCGTTGTGATTGTATAGACTG
The DNA here is from genome assembly GCA_001517045.1 of Pseudotsuga menziesii. Classification (NCBI taxonomy): domain Eukaryota; kingdom Viridiplantae; phylum Streptophyta; class Pinopsida; order Pinales; family Pinaceae; genus Pseudotsuga; species Pseudotsuga menziesii. The sequence goes on from LPNX010837885.1 coordinate 16,032, forward strand.
CGTTCTCTATTGAAGACTCTTGCTTATCATGCTGCGTGTTGACTGCTATATACATGATGACTGATATATTGTGAGGTTATTAAAATTGTTCAATGTTTATCATTGCACCTACGACCTCATCCCGCACGTTCCATGTGAGATTTGAGGTGGAGCTATGAAGAATGCTTCCAATATCCACCTGCCAGATGCGTGAAGCTGTGCACCATTTTGCTAGAACGTTGTGAGCATGAAGAGACTCTGGATTGAAGCCGCATGAAGGTTGAAGAGACCGTGGCTGCGACTTCTAGAAAAGAAGCGTTCAGGCTGCGTGCTATTGAAGCTGATGCGTTGAGGACTGATCGTTGATGAGTCGTGCTTGTTAAGGTGGGTGCCATATAACAGTTGTTATTACTATTCTGAGCGTGAGTGGTAGAGTTGGCTTGATATTTTGATATCTGGTATGTATTATTTCATAATGCATAGTATCGACCTGTTAGTCAATACTGAAGGATTGATGTGATTGAAGCACTAGAATGCAGAAGTGCAATGGAACTATTCATTTTAATTTTATACTATATACATCCCACTTGACATTTGTATTTGGTGAAAAATCCTGAGCACCTTTTCGGATTGCACCATCACTAGTATGGTAAGAAATAAGGCCTGATATAAAACAAGTGGTAACAAGAAGAATTTTGGCTCGACTTCATGATAGCACCCATGTACCCACTCATCTCACATTGAACCCACGTCTTTTGTTGAGTTAAACATACCAAGAATAGCGCTCTTCTTTGTTAACATTTGGCACTTGAAGACAGGCTGACATATTGAAGAATATATATTGCATTGTAATACTGAGACTGATATATTGCATAGTGACTGATATATTGAAGAAGCTTGTGTATGCTCACCTAAAGCTTGCATTGTACACCTTGGCAGAGACTGTAGACCTACAAGGTTATTGTTTTTCTCTTTGTCATATCAAGTTTATTATTGTAAACTAAGAGTTGTAAAAATGCTCTCTTTGGCATCTAGTATTGGTGCTGCCCTAGCTGGCAAAGACCAATCCAAAGACCCTTCCAAGGGAGATTGCGGCAAAGAGAGAGGACAAGGAA
>LPNX010837885.1:23436-74587 GCA_001517045.1 Pseudotsuga menziesii
TTGAACACATGAAGCCTTGCCTTGTAATAACATTTAAATGAAGCTAATTGCGTTGAAAATTCCAATTTCCGTCCTTCTTCCATAAGTAAGCTTGCTCCATTCTTCCTCGGGAGTCGGGACGAAAGCGGGTACTGATTCATGACATGTTAAAGCTTTTAGTCCTTCCCTTCCTTCATTATGACAACCGCAGGCAGCACAATTACAGAGGATTTTGGAGATAAATCTCGATTCAAATGCCACTAAGTTGTGGTTAATCACGCCTGGATTGATGGCTCCCGCAGGCAGCACAATTACAGAGGATTTTGGAGATAAATCTCGATTCAAATGCCACTAAGTTGTGGTTAATCACGCCTGGATTGATGGCTCCCGCAGGCAGCACAATTACAGAGGATTTTGGAGATAAATCTCGATTCAAATGCCACTAAGTTGTGGTTAATCACGCCTGGATTGATGGCTCCCGCAGGCAGCACAATTACAGAGGATTTTGGAGATAAATCTCGATTCAAATGCCACTAAGTTGTGGTTAATCACGCCTTCAATAGTATGCGGGTGGAGGCTTCCCATTAATGCTTAGAATTAACGCAGATAATATGGTACTTATGGTACTTATTATTTTTTAATGATAGTTTTGATACTCCTATAGTACTTAATATTATTTTTTTTGTAAGCAATCAGCAATACGAATACATAATTCATAATGGAATACAGGAGGCTTGTCTCACATATCAGTGAAGCTAAATCGCAGCGTTGATTCCTTCCTTCTTCGATAAAGTTCGCTCCATTCTTCCTCGGAACGAAAGATTGTTCCTTCCTAATTTAAAAAGTAGTTCTTTCCATCCTTCCCTCTTTGAAATGAAAGCAGTTCCTGAGTCATGTAAAAGCTTACTCCGTCCCTCCCTACATTGCGACGACAAAAGCTTCTTTGAAAGGTAATTGTGATGTGATGTGATGTGAATGCTTAGTCTCTCCCTTCATTGTCACAAAAGCACAGCTAATTTGAAAACGAAAAAGGTAGTTGTGATGTGATGATGTTTAGTCATTTTCTTGTCTCACTATCGCTCACTGGATAGTCTGACTAGCACATCCATATTAATGATGATGATGGATGAAGATTTTCTATAGTTGTCATTATAGTTACCATTGTTTAATTCAGGTATATCATTTTCTTACGAAATACTTTGTTTTAAACTAATATATATATGGTTTTTATTTTTTTGTTTTTTTGATAGATAGGATTAAATGAAATAAAATATAGTTAATAAATGAAATAGCTAAAGTCAATCTGTAATTATCTTTATGTGTTGTAATGGAAGGAACAATAATTAAAGAAGGTTTATGTAATTTGTAATTTGAATGGAATAGTTAATGAGAGTAAATATTTTTTAACGTATATTTGAAGGGAGAATTGTATAGTAGCCAAATTCGAGAGCACACACAAATTCTAGAGCTAGCTTAAAGGATGTGCATAGTTTATGAATGGATGATTATTAGCTCAATTGTTTTGACTTTGGAGGTGAAATGTTATGATTTCCATATTACTATTTTTACTGGCTAAATACAATTTTTCTTTGTGTATTAGTATAACATGTAGAAGTGGACACCCACATGGGTCAACTACTTCACTGCGAAACTTGTATCAATATTATCTAACCATAAGGTTGTCTCCAATTATTGTTGATGCTTATGTTGTTGGCTTATGTAGCAAGATTGTTGCTACTTGATTTGTTTCTCTACAATATATCAACACCTCTACCAGGCCATGCTTCTATCTCTCCCTATGTAGTTATGTCTTTGCTAATGGGTTAGCTAAAGCTAGCGAAGAGGTTCTTCCACCGGATCAATAGGTTAGTCCTTGGTAGCTAAAGCACTCTGTGTGTCTTTTTCTTTTGATATTAAGGCTCCAGTAACTCATGTTGATTGCTTTGCATATCATCCCTCATCCATAGCTATTGGCTTTACTTCCAACTACTTCCCTAAAACATATAAATACATTGGATAAAAAGCCATAGTTAGTTGTTTATCTAGTAACAATAGTGAGAGCACAACAAATACCATTAAGAACAACATGGAATCTGTATTATTACCTAGAGACAGATAACATTAATTTAGTGACAAAGGTAGTCAATCGTAAGCTTTTAATTGTTTTGATTAAATTTGGCCTAAGCAATAAAGGAAAAAGAAGTATAAAAATAATATTAAATTCTAAGTTCTAGTGTAGTTTGATGAAGCAACATAAATTCAATTAAAAAGAAAATATTGTTTTTAAAATATAATCGAGCATTGTGTAAACTTTTATCCATTTGTTTATGTTGTCTAACTTTTAATCACGACTCGGCTAGGCTACCCTACAGTCAAATTACCAGTCAAATTACCACTCAATCAAATTAGTCTCGGGAGGTAAAGCTAGGTTGGACCCTCTGGCATCTTTCTTTTCCCAACTCATATCCTGTAACAAGCTCGTGGACCTTGCTATGACTCTTTCTGGCCCTACCTGGAGAAATGGGCATTCGGGGGCTACTGGTATCAGTAAAAGGCTGGACAGGTTTCCGTTATCTGAATCTCTCCTCCCTTGCCTCTCTTACCATCGGACCTAGGCTACCCCATCTGATGTATCTGATCACTACCCCATTTGCTTGGAATGGGGCTTGAAAAGCAATGCTCATTGCTGGCCATTCAAATTTAATAGAGCTTGGCTATTGGAGGAGGACTTTGCTCATTTGGTTCTCTCTTCGTGGAAGGTGCCTCTGGATGAGGATGTCTATTGCCATATGGATGTACTCTCTATGAAATTGTGAAGACTCAAAGGTACTGTAAAGGATTGGGAAAGGAGGAAGAACCTTGAAAGGAAGCGACAGATATTGGAAATTAATGAAGGTATATCAGAGTTCTTGCTGGAAGACTCGGGCATTTTATCGGTCACAAATACTGATAAGTTGAAAATCTTACAGCAAAGGAAAAGAAAATATTGGGCTTATGAGATTACTACTCAGACACTGAAGAGCAGAGTTCAGTGGATTAAGGAGGGGGATGCAAATACGAGGTATTTTCACTCCTTTGCTTCTGCTAGAAGAAACACAAATGCTATTTGGTCTCTAAAGGATCAAAATGGCCTAACTGTTTATGAGGATCTAGCACTTAAGCAGCTTGGTAAACAACACTTTAGTGACCTGTTTGGTGATGACAAGTCAACAAATATTGTTGACCAACTTAAATTTATCAGTCTTTTCCCGCACATGACAACTTATGAAGATATTGATAGTTTCCTCAAGCCCATATCAGCCCAGGAGGTTGAAGCCATACTTAAGGGGTTCAAGAAGGACAAGAGCCCGAGACCTGATGGGTGGCCTGTCGAGTTTTTTCTGGCTTTCTTTGATCTGGTGGGGGCGTGGATTTGGTGTTGGCTATGGAGCAGGACAGAACTCAGGGTAAAGTTTCTGGTGCCCTTAACTCTACTTTTATGACACTAATACCTAAATGTGAAAAGCCCCTGACTTTTGCTGACTTTCAGCCCATATCCTTATGTAACCTGGTCTATAAGGTTATATCCAAGCTTGCTGCCATCAAACTGAATCCCATACTTAACCATTCACTATTTGTCCATCAATTTGGTTTCCTTAAGAACAGACAGATTACTGAACCTGTGGGTATCAGCCCGAAATATATTGGTCTTAAAGTTAGACCTAGTAAAAGCTTTTGACAGAGTCAACTGGACCTTTATTAAACTTCTGCTCATTCAAATTGGTATACCCCTGTTGGGTGTAAATTGGATTATGGGTTATGTCTCTAGCTCCTGTTTTGCTGTGCTTGTTAATGGTTCTCCCTCGGATTTTTTCCCTGCTTCCAGAGGGCTGTGCCAAGGATGTCCTTTGTCTCCCCTGTTATTCATTCTAATAATGGAGAGTCTTAGTCGTATTATATTGGATGCTTAGCACAAAGGTCATATTAAGGGATTTCAATACTCTCCTCATCTGTCAATTACCCACTTGTTATTTGTGGATGATGTTATATTAATTGGTGTTGGTACTGTTGAAGAATGGAGTGCATATAAATATGCACTTGACTTGTTTTGCTCTGCATCGGGGATGACTATTAGCATTGAAAAATCTTCTTTCCTCTATCAGAATGTGGATGTTGATATCAGAAATAAGATTGCTGAGTTTCTCCCATTCAAGATGGAACCTCTCACTGGGGGATTTAAGTATTTGGGCTACCGGCTAAAACCTTTGGGGTACCTTACTTTGGATTGGAGATGGATGATCGAATTATTTGAGAAAAAAATCCATAACTGGACCTACAGATATCTCTCACTTGGTGGTAGGGTGGTTCTTATTAAAGTTGTGCTTACTGGCTTGGCTGTCTACTGGTTTGCCTTGGCTAGATGCCCTAAATCTATTCTGAATGCTCTGCACAAGACTATTTTCTCCTTTCTCTGGGGTTTCTCTGATGGCCATCACAAAGCCCATCTGGTAAGCTGGGAAACACTATCTTTACCTGTAGAATTTGATGGTTGGGATATTAAGAACCTTGAATGGTTTGGAATATCTTTGAGATTAAAAAGAATGTGGAAGCTACTAACTGGTACAGGTATCTGGAGCAGAATGATTGCACATAAATACTTAAAAAACAGATCCTTGGAAGAATGGATACGTACCCGGATTTTTAATGTCAAAGGCACCTCATTCTTTTGGAATGGGTTTCTTAGGATCTTTGAGTGGATTACTTGTCAGTTGGGTTGGAGTGTGGGGAATGGATTTAAAATCAAGGTTGGGGTTGACCCTATTGTTGGGCTAAACTCGCTGCATCTTCTATCAGAGGATCCCAAGTTTTATCTTCATGATCTGGGGATCTCTTATCTTGCTTAGGCGCAAAATCTGGATGTGTGTGGACTTGATGGCCCCAAGTGGTACTCTACCACTGACCTGATGTTGGGTGGTGAATGGGTTATTCAATGGAGCTCTTATGTTAAGGGCCTAACCCATGGGGGTATTAGGCTTAGGAATGCTGAGGACAAAATTCTATGGATGTATGATGAACAGAAGGGATCGGTGACTGCAAAAAAAGCTTATGATCTTATTGTTTCAAATCATAGATCTATCTTGGAGAATGATATTATCTTGAAGATTTGCACTTTAATATTCCTCACAAGCTTAAGTGCTTTATCTGGCTCACGTGTAAGAAGAAAATCAATACCTGGGATATTCTGTGCAAGAAAGGATGGTATGGTCCTAATTGGTGTTGTCTTTGTAATGAGGAAGCTAAATCTACTGACCATCTTTTTGTTGGCTGTCTATTTTTGAAGAAATTGATATTGGGTCTTAACAGTTTGATCAAAGTGCATTTTCTTTGGAATGCTCCTACTTTCATGGAAAATCTATCCAACTGGGTTTCTAAGGCTGGAGACTTTCGGTATCTGCCTCTCTTTCTTACTTGGAATATTTGGAAATCTAGAAATTGCATGTTATTTGATGAGCAATGTCCCTTGATAGCTGGTCTCTTACATGTTATCATTGATGAGGTGAACACCTAGAAACCTGTTATGAAGAACATGAACAAAATCCAGAACATTGGGAAGCCACCTGTTTCAAAATATCCTAGGATCCTTTTTGATGGCGCTGCTACAAAAAGTATAGGTGGAGCAGGGTTTTGTATATGGCTAAATGATCATCATTTGTTTGACTATAAACTTGGATGCGAAAGTAGCACAAATACTAGAGCAGAACTCTTAGCACTCTGGGCTTCATTACGGGTCGCCAAGGATATTGGGTTGCCTTACCTACATATCTCTGGCGACTCCTCTGTGATTATAACTTGGGCAAAAAAGGAATCCACCCTGAACATGGTGAATTTGGAGGCTTGGTGCTACAACACCATATTGCTTATGTCCTCTTTCACCTGGGTGGATCTCAGTCATGTCTATAGGGAACATAACAAGAGGGCGTACATCTTATCCAAGGAGGGGCTACAATTGGCACCTGGCCATCTCTTACTTACTGAATGTTATGATGATGAGATTATAGGGGATGACTCTATACATCTATTTTAGAATATGCTCATTCTATTTTAGTTTTGTCTCATGATTTCTTTGAGTTATATCAGGTTTTGTTGAGCAGCTATTACAGGATATACAAGAGTCGCTCCCCTGCTTGGATAAGGTATCTGGGCTCTTGTTATATTCTTTAGGGACATATTATGTCTGATATTATTATTGCTCTCCTATGAGAGGATTATTGTGGTATTGATACCCAAATGCTTAGTGTATATTTGGTATACTTGTTGTTTTATTGGATTAGTATGGATAGATCCGATATGTAGGGATATTATATCTGACTTGCTGGCCCAGAGAGGACTGTATGTTCTTTTTGATGATGTACAAGGTTCTTTTGATTCAATAAATACCAAGGAACTGTTTTTTTCAACTGAAAAAAAAAATAGTACACACCATTTATATTCATCATACAAATAAAAATGTTTTTCTTAAACTTATGTAAAAACATAAATTATATTAATAAATCATAAAAAGCAAATCCTACCAAATTACGAGTAGTCAACTTGGGGAAACATATTACACACCAGTATGTTCATCATACAAATAAAATTGTTTTTCTTCAACATGCAAACATGAATTATATTACTAAATCAAAAGTCAAATCCATTATGTACAAAACATTAACATTAACATGATTATTGTTTGTTGAACATTCGATAATATAACTCTTTGGCAAGGTTACTAGCGAGAGAAGTTAGCAAAAGCTTAAGGCAACATTGGAGTGGGGTTATCAATAATTTATTGAAGTGTAATAAAGATGTCACATATTCATTGAAGAAATATAAATATATAGTTGATATTTTTTTCAATGTATAAATTTTATATAAAAAAATAAATATATATAATTATAAACAAAATGTTAGCATAAATTTAAAAAGTAACATTTATTTATAACCATATTGTATTTAACTTTTAACTTTTGTTTTTATAAATATACCTTGTTTAAGAGTCCAACACTTAACGTCATATTTCTAATGCTTTTGGAATTAGTAAAAAGATCTATCTAAGAATAAAAATACAGTTATAACACATTTTACAAAATGAATATAATGTTTCTATTGTGTTTCTATAAAACATAGTGTTACAGTTGATCATTTTTGTGTTTCTATAAAATAACATAGTGTTTGATCATTTCTAATGTTACAAACACATTATATTATGAATGTAATCCTCTTCTCTACATGTTTCTAATTTTATTGAACAATTTGTCATTCCCTAAAACAATATGTTTTGTAGATTTAGGTTTAAAGTACTTTGGGCACTTATCATTTGTTAAACCACTGTTTGAAAGTATGACATTTGATGATAGAGCTTGACAAACAATCAAGCAAAAAGAATGCATTGTAAGATATTTTGAAGGACAAATTTTTTCTTAACATCGTAATCAATTGGGGTTCCAGATTTGAAGACATACACTCTGGAGCTCTAGATTTGAAGACATACACCCTGCGATCAAGGAAGGAGCCAAGTTGGAATTTTCATGCAAAAAAATTACAATCTTTTGGTATTTAAGTCAGAAATTGATTATTCATAAACCCATTGATTATTCATATACCCATATCTACTGTCTCCAAATAGGACCTTGCATCATCTTTTTATCTTGTCGGGTTAGTATTTAGAACTTTTAAGTTTCAACTTTGTAAAAACATGGAAGAGCCTTGTCATGAGTGGAAGTCCTTTGCTCTACCCGATTTCTAGCGTTTGCATCCTATTACCACCTAAATTGTACTTAGTTGGACTTGCAGTTGAGCTGCCAAAGAATGAATAAATATCATGTTCATTATCAGTGTTCAAACGCCCATGGAGGCCATTTTGGCACCTTTTTTTATATTTTTGCATGTTCATACCAATGGGGATTATAATAAGTCACTGTAACATGATGAGTTTTTACAAAAGGCTTGGCCTCTTAGTATTAGTCATCAATCCATTTTTTCTAGATTTTTTTCCTTGTTAATTATTTGTTTCTTTTCAACGACTTATGATTTCTAAGTTTTTTGCTTAAACCTCGAAAGATGGAGTAATTATCTTGGTGCTTACACCTCAAGAGGTTATTAAATTCTAAGTGTCATTTCATATTACCATACTAGTCACCATTTTTTAGTCATATGAACATGTACTAGGTCCCCCCAAGTTATTTTTGATTTCCCCTAAAACAAGCAATTTTTTAATCTTTTTAATGTAAGCATAAAAAAGTCATAAAAGTGGTGTTAAGAGGTGGATTTTCCCATGGAGGTGCTCGTTTTCTAACCCAAAGCACCCACTTAACCCCTAAACCCACTTTAGAGAGTCAAATTAGTGATTATTTATCACTTAAATTGATTTTTCTTGAAAATGGAAAAAAAAAAAGAAAAAATATAATGAAACTCAACATCAAAAATATTGAGGGAACATGTTGGATACAAATATGTAGTTGTAGCAATCAAGTCTAGATTTGAAGGCAAGTCGATAAAGGAGCCAAGCTTTTGATCTGTGATTTGATTGAGATCGCAGTTAGAGGGGGCACATTCTCTTGAGAGATGGGCACATTTATTAGGTGGGAGGTGTCACGAGAGGAGAGGGGTGCATCTATTATGTGGTACACAACACCAAATTACTCTAATCAGCTCTATATCCCCTCAATATAGCTCGTAAATTCTCTCGAGAAAACTCCACTTCACTAAAGTTCACTCCCTCTTGGGAAATGCACACCCCCTTAACTATTTTTTTCTATTTAGTAGGCATTAGCCTCTTCTTTTCTCATGGTCAAAGGACTAAAAGGATGATCAAGCTTTATACTATTAAAATAATGTAACCTCAGAAGATATTCTAGTTGTATTGTATTCCTCCTATTGGAGATGAGTTTGGCCTTGTTAGAGTCATTGAAGGATGCAATGTAAACCTCCGAATGTAAGTCGGGTCATTAGTACCCAAGTGTCAATATAATAAATGATATTTGTAATGTCCAGTTGAACAAGTCAGCCCTAACAGCTAGTGAAGTTGGCCCCACCAAGTTAGAGGTCAAGTCAACAGAAGAATATAAATAGGGAGGCGCTCCCCTTCATTTGTACTCATAGTAACTCAAGCAGTTTTGCAAGAGAGAGAAGAACTAGTGCGCTAGAAAGGAGTAAGAAGCAATTGCCTAGGTTTTACACTGTTCTGGTCGAGATCTATACTGAGGATGTTTTGCAGGGTTTTCTCCCTTGTGTTTTCCTCGAGGAAAATCTTTTTGTTCTTGTGTTCTTATGTTTTCTGTGCATGTTGTTCTTTCAGTGATCTTCTAGTAATTTGTTTTAAGATATCATCTAAGAAAATTGATAAAACTTAACATGGTATCAAATCCACCCTAAAAGGAGGCACTACACAACTAGGGTTTGTCAATCTGAACAAATCCCTCGACAAATAAGCCAGGAAAGAGGGCTCCCTCAACTCGCCCTTGAAGAGCGTATCTTTCTGTGAAGACAGATCCAGAATCCAAGAAGTTTCAATTTTTGACATGTTACTATTGTTGGGACAAACTAGGGTTTCATTTGTTTTTAGACTCCATCATCAATCTCAGTAAAATCAAGTTACAATCTACCTCGTTTAGGGAGGTGCATCTTTTCCACCTCTAAACCTATTAGGGTTTCTACATCAAACCCTAGGTCATCCATAAACTATTTTCTTCAAGTAAGTACTCTTCCTCCCCGTTCCATTTGAAGTTCTCATTCAGTTGAAGATGACTAAGAACACCAAGGTAGATGAAAAGCTTGAAGGAGCTGAAAACTTCAGAGCATGGAAGCATAGGATCATGCTCATCCTACAAGAGAATGATCTAGACAAACTTGTGAAGGAGGAAGTGAAAGAACAAGAAGAGGAGGAATCTAAGTCCAAGCATAAGAAGGATATGATCATAGCCAAAAGGATCATAGCTAACTCCATTAAGGATGACTTGATTCCTCAAGTATCATCAAGGGAAACTCCAAAAGAAATGTTTCATGCCCTCTCCAGGCTATTTGAAGGGAGAAACATCAACAGGAAGATGACTCTGAGGAATCACCTCAAAAGTGTAAGAACTCAAAAGTCAGAGACTATGCAATCTTACTTTTCAAGAGTGGCTCAAATTAGAGATCAGCTAGAAGCCATTGGTGATACAGTAGAAGAAGCAAAAATTGTGATGACCACCCTAAATGGTCTTCCAAGAGATTGGGAAGCTTTTATCCAAGGAATCTGCTCAAGAAGGAAACTAACCAAATTCAGAAAGCTATGGGAAGAATGTGTCCAAGAAAAGAAATCATCTTAGCCAAATAAGTGAATCTAAATGATAATGAAGATAAAGCCTTGACATCCCATGCCAAAGGAAAGAACAAAAGAAAATGATCATCGTCACAAGACTCAAGGGTTCAAAAGACTCAAGAAATACTTCTCAAATTATGAGTGCTTCACTTCTCACAAGTTGGGACACATTTCCATCAACGGTCCCATGAAAGAAGAAAGATTAAAAAAGATGAAAAGATTCCAAGCTCATGCTATTGAAGATAGTGATCAAGAAGTAGAAGATGAAGCAAAGAAAGATGAAGAATCCAGTGAAGAAAATGTACTGATCTCTGCCCTAACAGGATCAGTCTCACCAGGAAATGACATCTGGTTAGTAGACAGTGGTGCATGCAAGCACATGACGGGTTACAATGACTCACTATCATGCCTTGCACAAAAAGATTCACCACACAAAGTAAATATTAGATATGACTCCCAATATCCCATTAAAGGAATGGGAGAAGCATCATGTAACTTGGACTTTGGAAAATCCATGAAGATTAAGGATGTCCTATATGTCCCTGGACTAAAGAAGAACCTCCTGTCTATTTCAGCTTTGGACAAGAGAGGATTGAAATATTCCTTCATAGATGGAAAAGTCCTCTTGTGTTCAAAAGGAAAGACCATAGATGATGAAATATAAATTGGAATTGAAGAAGGAGGACTCTACAAGCTGAAGGGACATGTACATTCAACTTTAGCAACCAGTACAATAAATCCATGTGAGCTTTGGCATAGAAAGCTTGCTCATGTTCATTACAGAGCTCTACCAATAGTAAGTATTGTTGTGACTGGTCTACCAGAACTTCAGATAGAACATGAAGGTGTATGAAAAGGATGTGCACAAGGAAAGAATACTAAGAATCCCTATATAAAGAGTGACAACAAAGCAAAATGGATCTTAGATGTTATCCATTTAGATATATGTGGGCCAATGCAAACAACTTCATTAAGCGGGTATGTTTACTATGCTTCCTTTATTGACTACTCCCGCAAGACTTGGATATATTTTTTGAAAAAGTAGGATGAAGTGTTTGAAAGGTTTAAAGAATTCAAGGCCCTAATAGATAACCTCTCTGAGAGGAAAATAAAAATTTTAAGATGAGATAATAGAGGAGATTTCACTTCAAATGAATTCAATGATTTCTCCAATGAAGTTGGGATTAAGAGGGAGCTCACCATTCCCTACAATCCTCAACAAAATGGTGTGGTGGAGAGAAATAATAGATATATCATGGAAGCCATAAAATCCATGATACATGATCAATATCTACCAATGTACCTGTGGGAAGAAGCAGCCAGAACATCGGTAAATGTACAGAACAAAATATCCCACAATGCTCTTAGGAAAAAAACTCTAGAAGAAATGTTCTCCGGAGAAAATCCTAAGGTAATTCACCTAAATATATTTCGTTTCCTTATGTCTATTCATATTCCCAAGGAGAAAAGAACAAATCTAGATCCTTCATGAAATAAGGGATTGTTTGTAGGATATAGTGAACTGTCAAAACCCTATCGGATCTATATCCTAGGATACTGTCAGATTGATCTTAGCAGAGATGTAACATTTGACGAAGACACATCTTTTAGAAATTCAAAGAAATATAGAGAAGATGAAGAGGAACATGAAACTATCAAAGATACAGAAAATCCTAAACCAATTTGGAATGAAGAAGAAAGTCAGATACTTGAGGATCATGACACAACTGAACCTCAGTTGCTAGAAGAAGTTCCCAATGAAATGATTTCTCAAAAGAGAAATCCTACCTGAGCTCGTGATGTAATTGAAGAAGCAAAAAGACTTGGTATGCCAGAAGGAACCACTAGAGAAAGAAAGAAGCTGAAGTCATATCCCATTTATATGGCACTGATGAGTGATCTAGTTGATAAAGAACCAACTTGTTTTGAAGATGAAACAAAATAGAAGGAATGGATTGATGTAATGGTCGAGGAATACCAATCCATAATAAGGAATGATGTGTGGGAAATAGTACCAAGACCAAAATAAAATATAGTGGTATCCTCAAAATGGATCTTCAAAACAAAGCATTCCGCAGATGGTAGTATAGAAAAGTACAAGGCAAGATTTGTAGCAAGAGGGTTCTCCAAAAGGAGGGAATTGACTATGAATATACCTTTGCTCCAGTAGCTACGTACACTTCAATTAGAGTTGTCCTTTCCTTGGAAGCCAAGAATAAATGGAAGTTACATCAAATGGATGTAAAGACAGCTTTTCTAAATGGCTTGATAGAAGAAGAAGTGTATATTGAACAACCACAAGGTTTCGAGACTGATGATTGAGAAGCTTATGTATGAAGACTCAAGAAAGCATTGTATGGGATAAAACAAGTACCCATGGCATGGTATGAAAGAATATATGGGTTCCTAATGAGTTTAGTCTTTACTAAGAATAAGGAAGATTCTAACCTTTACTATAAGGTCGAGAATGATGGGCTTATGATATTACTTTTATATGTGGATGACTTATTCCTAATAGGAGAATATAAGCTCATCAATGAATGCAAGAACAAGCTGGATATAGAATTTGAGATGAAAGACCTTTGAATGATGCACTACTTTCTAGGTCTTAAAGTTTGGCAATCCCCAGATGAGATTTTCCTAAACCAAGGAAAACATACGGTAGAAATTCTGAAGAGGTTTGGAATGCTAGATTATAAGGCCATGACTACTCCGATGATAACAAACTTGAAGTTACTAAATGATGATACATCAAAAGTTGTATATGCCACTTTGTATAGACAGATTAATGGTTCATTGATGTACTTAACCAATACAAGACTAGATATATGTTTTGTTGTAAACACACTAAGTCGGTACATGGTGAATCCCAAGCATATTCACCTGATAGGAGAAAAACATCTGATGAGGTATCTAAAGGGAAATTTAGATTATGGGCTCAAATATACCTTAGACAATGAGATCAGTTTACATGGGTTCACAATCTCAGATTGGGAAGGAAGTGCTAAAGACAGAAAGAGCACCTCACGTGGTTGTTTTAGTTTGGGATCAGGCATGATCTCTTGGTTCAGTAGAAAGCATACCAATATTGCACTTAGCATAGCAGAAGCATAATATATTGCTACTTGTTCAGCTTGTAGTGAATCATTATGGGTTCGTAAGATGTTGGCAGGTTTATTTGATGAAGAGGTAGATGTTACCGATATCCTTTGTGATAATCAGAGTTGTATCAATATAACAAAAAATCCAGTGTTTCATGATAAATCAAAACATATTGAAGTAAGATATCACTTCATTCGAGACATGGTTCAAAAAGGAGTAATAAAGCTCAAGTATGTTCCTACAAAGGAACAAGTGGAAAATGTGTTGACTAAGTCTCTTCCTTGTGTAAAGTTTGAATACTTTTGATAAAAGATTGGTTCAGTCTGGAAGGACCTCTCTCAAAACATGGAGTGACAGTAGATGGAAGAAGGAAGCAATGGTGAGTAGCTCAGTCTAGAGTAGGGTAAGCCTGACTAGGACAGTTTGGCCCGAAAGGGTTAGTCAGATGAGGCATGTTGATCCTAGGAGGATTAGTATATCTAGCTAGATCAGCTTGACCCAATTGGGTTTGTAATTCAGGACAAGGTTTGTTGGTCCCCAGGAAGATCCATCTATCTAACTAGGCTTGTTGGCTCGAAAGAGTTAGTAAGTTAGACAAAATGCCTGGGTGGATCTAGCAAATAACTCAACGTGATGCTGCTCCGAGATAGTTAGAGGGCAGGATGGTTGTTACAGTATTGCTATACTATTGATTGATGAGATGTTTGGTTTCAATAGTGTTATACTGATGATATGTTAGTTCAGTATGGTTATACTGATGACTTTTGAGATGGTTATTCAGTATTGTTATATTGATGACTGATGAGATGTTAGCTCAGTATGGTTATACCGATGACTATTGAGATGATAGTTCAGTATTGTTATACTGATGATGGTTGAGATGTTAGTTCAATATTGTTATACTAATGACTGTTGAGATGTTAGTTCAGTACTATTATTCTAATGACTGTTGAGATGCTTGACTGATGATTGATTGATTCTGAGATGTTTATTGTGATAGTTTCAGTATCTCTATACTGATGAGGAAGATACATTATCTCTATACTGATGATGATGTTTATGATGTTCCAGCATCTCTATGCTGACAATGCAGATGATGATCTAGCACTACAGATGACTTGATTTTTAGCACTAATATTTTAATGATGTTGTTGATTGTTTCAGTATTTACATACTATTGATGCAAATGATGATGTTTCAGTCTTTCCATACTGAAGAGCCAAATGATGACGTTTTAGTATTCACATACTGAAGTTATAGATGGTGGTGGTTCAGTATTCACATACTGAAGATACAGTTGGTGATACTTATTATGTAGATGATGATGTTCTCAGTATTCACATACTGAATATGCAAATGATGATGGTTCAGTATTCACATACTGAACATGCAGATGATGACGGTTCAGTATTCACATACTAAAGATGCAGATGATGATGGTTTAGTATTCACATACTGAAGATGTAGATGATGATGGTTTAGTATTCACATACTGAAAATACAGATGATGACAATTCAGATGATGATGATATAGATGATGGTTCAATTTTTACACTTTGATGTTGACCAATGGATGATTCAGAAGATGATCTAGTATTCACATACGGACACTATAGAAGATGGTTCAAAACATGAAGCAACGGATGATAATCCAAAAGATGATTCAACATTCATATGCTGATACTGCAAGAGATGTTCCAAAAGATGACAAGAAGACGATTGAAGAAATATGATTGCAGAAGAAGATCCAGTTAAGATCGATGATGAAGATGTATGATGTTGTACCAAAACTTCCCATGACAATAGAGTCTCACCAGTCAGTTGTACAGTTGTAATAATAACATTTTCTACTACAGTTGAATACCTTCCTAGTTAAGAGGGAGTGTTAAAATAATGTAACTTCGGAATATATTCTAGTTGTATTGTATTCCTCCTATTGGAGATGAGTTTGGTGTTGTTAGATTCATTGAAGGATGCAATCTAAAACTCTGAATGTAATTTGGGTCATTAGTACCCAAGTGTCAATATAATAAATGCTGTATGTAATGTCCAGTTGGACAAGTCATACCTGATCGCTAGTGAAGTCAACCCCACCAAGTTAGAGGTCAAGTCAACAGGAGAATATAAATAGAGAGGCACTCCCCTTCATTTGTACTCACTCACTCAAGTAGTTTTGCAAGGGAGAGAAGAACTGGTGCGCTAGAAATAATTAAGAAGCAGTTTTTTGGGTTTAACACTATTCTGGTCGAGATCTATACTAAGGAATTTTTGCAGGGTTTTCTCCCTTGTAGTTTCCCCGAGGAAAATCTTTGTGTTCTTGTGTTCTTATGTTTTCTGTGCATGTTGTTTTTTCAGTGATCTTCTAGTAATTTATTTTAATATATCATCTAAGCAAATTGATAAAACTTAACATATACTTGTAACTTGTAATATTTTGGAATAATAAAAGGGTTTGAAGGAAAACCTATAGTGACGAGAATCATTGTGTGTGGATGAACATTGCATAACTTATGAGGTAATCAATATTTGGTTGTGTTTCTGTACTTGTCTAGTTAGTTATAGGCCTATAAGGGGAGCTATCCCCTAGTAGGGTAAGAGATTATCCATGTTTGATTTATGCCCTTACTATTTGTTTAAGGTAGATCTCTTAGAGATGCATGCATATTTTGTTTAGTTTCCTACTTTCCAAGTTTATACTACCGGTAACACCTATGCATTTAACCTTTTCTTGTGCAAGGATTTCTAAGTGGATACAAGTATCTATATTGAAGGGATGGTTTATCTTGTTTGACTCCTCCAAGTTTCAAGCACTTCCGAAGAAGTATAGTCCCTCTTTCCTCCACCAACAGACCCTACGGCCCAAAAGTTCTGTTGGCCCTAGGAAAGTATATACCAACTTTGGTTGGAAAAGTGAAGAATTTAGTCGCAAGGAGAGCAAGGATGTGAAGAAAAAGGAGAGGAGTAATACAAATCTAGGAATTTGATATATTTTGCAGAAACAATAAATGTAAGAGTGAGTTAAGTTAGACTAATAGTTTATTTTTTAATGGTCATGTTTGTAATTGGGTTGTTAGCGCCTGTATTAATGTAACATGATTCATTGGGTTTGTTAGAACAATCAGTCTACTGTCATTTGAGAACTAGTTGATGGTTGGAACAAGAATTGTAGAAGTATATAGGGTCGATCCATGTTGTGTGTGGATGACATTGTACCCATGAATCTCAACCAAAGACTGTGATCTTTCTTAACTCTAATTGGTTAGAGATTGACATAAACACCATTATGAGAAGGATCTCCACTGATAGGTTGAAAATAAAGAAGGAATAAAGCATGAGAACATGAGAAAGACAGAGAAAAATTATTCATTATAAAGAAGATTCTGAAAGAATTCTACAAGCTGTGTTCACAGACTGAAAGCGTTCCAAATATTACTCATGCCAGATGAATATCACTTTTGTGGTTTTTCCCGTATGGGTTTCCACGTTAAATATATGTGTCTTTGATGTCTGTGTATCTTGTGTTTGAATATTTATGAGTTGTCACACTTATATTGACATCATATTGTGGGATTTCAATAATAATGATGGGAGATATGCATTAATCTATATATTTTATATGATGTGAATGTGTCGACGAATCAGACTACTTTCTTGTTGTGTATGTGTTGTGGTCAATCCATCCCTCTATTTCAGTTGAGTTGATTCTTAATGTTGTCATGAATAAATCCCCTTCCATAACTACAGAAACATGGTTCTATAAGTCCCCTGTGAAGTCCCCATATATATCTCAGGTGAGACTTCACCTTTGTAGGTGCTGTCGATGTGGTTATGTTCTGTCGGGTCGATACTTTGGGTTTTGTTGGATAAATATAGAAATATGAACCTAGGTTAGTGGAAACGACACCAACAAATGGTTATGTTGTCAGGACTATGAATAATTATGAAGGGGACATGTTTTGGTACCTGACGAAACCAAAGATTCAAGATTGGGTGGATTACAAAGAAAGAGAGTTTGTACGGGAAGAAAGTGAAGGATCACGTCTGAATCCTACTAAATGGTTAGAAATATATATTTACTCAGATATTCACAATATTTTCTTTAGTGAATTCCCCATTCTGATGCATGAATGGTTGTCGATGCTAGCAACTAAGAGGAAAATATTTCAAGGTGGAGAACAAACTGAGTAGACTCCTCAGATGATCCAACAGTTGTAAAGAGTTAGTAATCATATATCTAGGGTTGTCGAATTCTGGGTTGATAGCATTTTGGAGGAATATATTACTGATATTGCAGTCGACACAATAAGATCATACAGTGAGACAAAAAGAGATTTCTTCCAAGAACCTCGAGGTTGTTACTTGAAATCTTTAAAGATGTGGATAAAGATGTTGGTCTGTGAAAAAGGGATCATAAGGATGGAATCTAGAGAGTAAATCCTTGTGCGTGGAGGACCTAGGTAATGTCATAAGAAAGGATTGAACATGATGGAAAAGAATGAGCTGAGATGTTCTTTGCTGATAGTGAGAATGAGCAAGAGGGTGGCCGCCTAAGGATTGGAAGAAGATTTTGGTCGGGAAAGAGAAGAGAGGATGCAACAAGAAGAGGAAGTTGCAGTGCAACCAAAGGAGAGGAATGCAATTTGGCACCACCCCTTGATGAAGAATCTTGTGATGAAGAGGAATACTGAATATCAGTTTATTTCTGAAGACGAAGAGGAAGCTCCATATCTAGACCAAGACTACGACATACCCATGACCCTGCATACATCTCCAGCAACTGAGGTAAGACTTAAAAGTGCATCAAAGTGTGGTTTTGTAAATAGTAGTAATAGTAATAATCGAGATAGTAGTTAAGTAATTCCCACTGGTGGAACATTTAATTCAAATTCAGATATACCTCAAGTGAGTAGAATGTCAGGGAATTACATAAATTTACCTACATTTAATGGGATTTAGTTGGAAGAACCTAATCAACATTGGTTCATGTGTGAAGCTATCTGGACAGTGCGACAGGTCCAGGATGAGGCTATAAAAAGAGCTCAGGTGATCACAACCTTTAGAGGTCGTGTTCTTGACTAGTATATGAAATTTTTTGTGGTTCCTGCAGGGGTTCCTTAGAAGTCAATAGATAATATTCGAATTGGATTGATTGAAGAATTCAAGAAACTTGAGTCTGAGTCACAATGTATCACAAAATTAAAATAATCCAAGCAATTGTTGACCGAGTCTATTTGGGACTTTGACCAAATATTTAATACTCTAATAGCTAAGGTGATTTTCCAAATGTCCTATGTTCAACATAAATAATGCTTTATTGTCTCTATGCTACCGCATATCCGAATTCCCTTGATGCAGTATAATATTGTATCCCAGAGTGAAACTGTTGAGCTTGCTATGAAATTGGAAGCTTTTTTGGTAAGAGAAACTGGTGTAGGAATTATGTAAATCATGTTGCAGCTTTCCAATATAACATTGTAAATACAAGATATCAAGAAAGGGAAAGAAATTCAAGAAGAATCAGAGTGTATAAGATGTATAACTAAAGGCCATCATAAAGATTCATGTCCAACTTTCTTGAATTATCTTGCATCAGGAGTATTGAACCCGATAAATTCATAAGGAATGCATTGGTGTAGAATTTCCCATACAAGAGGTCATCGATCGAAGGAACACTTGTATCTACATAAAATAATAAGTGTACTTGACATATTATATTGTAAATTTTGTTGATCTATGGGTCACAACGAGAAAGAATGCAAAGCATACTAGTTGCTGCAAGAAAACATGGTCAACTCATATCTGATGAAGAATGATGGATAGATACAAGCCAAGTGAGCTCAAGCACAATACCCTCAACCACGGGGGGTGTCCCTTTTAGAGGTTGAAGAAAAGGGAGGAGGATTTTTGTCATGTAAGGGGCCAAATTATTTGTTAGAATTGTGGAGAACTGACACATTTTTCCAGAGAATGTAATAATCCCATAATGCCATGTTCACATTGTAAAGCATTTAACCACACCATCAATGAGTTCCCGCAACAGATTGCTAAATGGCAGGTCAAAAACACGGGGAACCAGAACCAACCTAAAAATGAAAATCAAAATATTCAGAAGATTTATTTCAAACCTTGAGAACCTAATATTGCTATTGTAACAAGAGGAGTTGTGCAATTGTTGGAGATCAAGACACACCATGTGTAAGTCCAAGAGTTCGACCGGTGACACAAAAGAAAGTAATATTTGATGTCCAAAAAGAGAAGGGAGTGTTATTTAATGCACATGGTGATTTTCTAAATGGAAAACATGCATCGACATATGCTACTATTCCAATATTGGATGATGGAACAATCCTAGAAAATGCCTCAAATATTTGAAGAGATATTGCGAAGTCAACCAACAGAGGAGGTAAGCAAGTTGAAACATTTCTTTAAAAGTTGTTTAGAACTTATAGGAGATAAGCATGTTGTGGAATAACTTTTAGATCTAGTCGAGGAACCTCGACCAAGTGTGCGACTAGAGAAAAATATTGACCACATTGGCAAAAGACTGAAAACTGGTCGTGAGTTAAGAATGAATTCCCACATAGGTGATTATGATATGGATTTTATCATATTGGATTTGGGGTCATATGTTAATATTATGAAAAGACAAACATGGAATGCATGGGAAAGTGGATACTATATGGAATGATTATGATATGGATTTTTTCCTATTAGTCGATTGACATAGAATCCCGTCGAAATGAAAGGACTCCGAACCTATGCTGATTTTAAAGTCATAGACATTGTTGATGATACAAATATGTATCCCGCACTTCTGGGAATTGACTAGGATATTGATAATCAAACAATCAAAAAATTAAAAAAGAGGATATTGTCATTTGAAGATACAAAAATATGGGTTGATGCCCCAATTGATCCTTTGGAGGGACAAAGGTATGTTGAGCAAGTGAACAATGAAGGACAAGAAGGATATTTGGATAATATTTATAATATTTCCTTTGTAATGGATGACTATGTCAACCCAACAACTGATGGTAATATGAATTTGAGAAGTATTAGCTCTTGTACGTCAGACTCAGGAGAAGCTCTGGAGAACTAGCAGAATTAACTACATGAAGTGTTGATGCGAAAGTGTGAAAGAATCATGAAATCTGTGCTATGGGTAGGTTCTCAGGTATGTGATCTACCTACATATAAAGGGTTTCCTAAATTGGACACATTTATTATAGAGTTCGAAGAAAAATTATCGAAACCTCATTACTTGTTAGCACTAGATGTTGCATTGAAGGCTATGCCTGCTAGGTGGTGGGTTTCTCATAAACAATCTATTTCAAAATGGCCTCAATGTTGTTTTCTACTAGAAATCAGATTTGGTGAGAATGTCTTATACTGACAAAAAATATACAAGATTGACAAATCTTGTCGAGCATATTCAAAATTGTCGCGTGACATGGAAGACGTCGTCACGATAGGAATGTGTTCATCAGTTTATACATACTTTGGATATGATACTAAGGAACTGGTACATGTTGGTTGAGTTGCGATGATAGACTATTGAATGGGAAGAGTCATCTACCAGTTTCACACATAATTTTATCTTTTGCTGATGACAGTCCGACAATTGATGCCGCTCTGCAAATTATAAGAACCAATATTTTTGAAGACATCCCTATTTCGATGTCGAATTTCCCTCAAAGAAATGCGGCAATTTAGAACTGGATGGAATGCTATAACGTAGCTAGTGAACCCGATGATGTTAACCCACGTGACATACATATTCATGAATTTGAGGATAGTCTAGTAGTGGAGGGATCGGGCTTATCAAATGAAAAAATTATGAATCCCCTTGGAACAAAGAAGGTAAATATTGGTTTTCCAGAAAATCCTGAATTTTCAAATATTGGGGACTATTGGGATGATGAGATAGTAGGGAAAATTATAGACTTATTGCATGAATTCTAGGATCTATTCCCTACTAAGTTTTCAGAGATGAATGGGATTATTGGTGATATGGGAGAAATGATTATTCCCCTGAAGCTCGATGCAAAACATGTTTAACAATGACCATACATACATCCAAGATATAAATAAAGGGTTAAGATAGAGTTAGAAATAATGCTAGCTGCAAGAATTATAAAAACCGTAAAGGAATTCGAATATATTATCCCTGTTAAACTAGTAGCAACAAGGAAGGTCTTCCTGCACGCAGAAGACTTAAAATAGGAAACCAGATGTATTTAATTTACTTTTCCTAAGTTTATTTTGGAAAATAAATTAAAGTGATATGAATTAACTTTAGTGAACCACTAGTTAAAGTGAAAGTGAAATTAGGTTTTTTGCTTTACCACTACTTAAAGTGAAAGTGAAATTAGGGTTTTCGCTTAACCTAAAGTTATAAAAGAGAGATCAATTGGTGGAGAGAACACACACTTGTATTCCAACAGAGATAGGATACAAACAGGGAGAGAAAATCAGACAGAGGATTTAGCTGAGAAGATGGAGGAGTGAGCAACATGATCATCGAGCTTCGTACAGTTGGGCTGTACACTCACACAAGAGGGTGTTGAGGTTTAGCTGGGATTTGCCCAGTGATTCTACAGGGTACTGCATTCATCAGGCTTGGTGAATTTGCAGTGATTATAAAATTTCCATATTTTCTCATAATAAAATCTATATTTGACTGCTGCACTGGTTTTCCCATCTTGGGTTTTTCCAGGGGTTTCCATACCCAAAATAATAGTGTTAATATCGTGATGTGATGTTGTGATTTATTTCTTAGTTTTATATTCCGTTGCATACTGTAAAATATATTCATGTGTGGTTATCAGTTGATATTTTGCATGCATTGTTTAGCCCTAGTTGAATATTAAAGGAAAATTTACATGGTATCAGAGCTCTGGTGAGCTAAAGCTGAGAGATTTGCAGCAACAGTGATAGATCAGAAGCAGATCTATAAGAAGACACAAACCTAGACATCAAGATCTAGGGTTTGACAGGTACACTTCACTATGGCCGTGTAGTTGAAAGTTGAGGATAGAGTCCGGGGTGTTTAGAACTTTCCTACATGGAAAGAAAGGATCACAAGGATCCTGTACGTTAGTGATGCAGAGGAGCACATTTACTCCATGAAGGTTGCACCCATAGATCCGACAGATTTAGCAGCTTGGAAGAAGATTGATTCCAGATCCATGCTAATTATCATGGATGGAGTGAAGGACCATATAGTCCCTCACCTTTATGGTAAGAATACCACAACAAAGATATGGATGACTTTGGAGAGTCTATACCAAATCAAGAACGAGAACCGGAAGATGGTGTTGCAAGAGAGGATGCGCAACACCAATATGGCCAAGGGAGAAGGAGTGGTGCCTTATCTCACGAGGCTCACACGGATCAGGGACAAGCTTGGAGCTATTGGCTTTAAGACAGTTGATGAGGAGCTAGTTCGGATAGCCCTCAATGGCTTCTCTAAGCCATGGGACACCTTTGTGAAAGGTGTTGTGGCTAGGGATAAGCTCCATGATTGGAAGAGACTATGGGATGAATTTGTGTAGGAGGAGACCCGCATGGGTCAAGGAACAGGCTCATCTAGCAGTGCCCCACAGATTGTGGATGATGAGGCTCTAGCCCTCATCCACAACAAGGGGAAGGAAAAGAGGAATAAGGGTGGTAAGAATAACCTTTACATACCAAAGGTCAAGTGTTTTATCTGCCACAAGTAGGGACACTTTTCCTCCCAGTCCCCAGATAGGAAGAAGAATAGTAACACTCAGATGGGTGGATCTGCAGAGGTGGATGAGTTCAGCAGGAACTTCTATGAGGAGTTCTATTTGATAGCTTGCATGGCAAGCACCACAGGGAGTAGAAAATGGTATATTGATAGTGGAGGATCTAGTCACATGAATGGACATAAGAGATTCTTCAAAGGCTTACAGGAGGGTGGAACAAGGATCCACATTGAGCTGGGTGATGATGCGCGGTATCAGGCGCGAGGAGTTGGCATTGTTTCATTTGAGAGGGAGTCTGGAAAACCCCTCAGTTTTGCTGATGTGTTATATGTTCCAGGACTGACCAAGAACCTTATATCAGTCTCCACTCTGGAGGACAAGGGATATCAGGTGAAGTTTCGTTACTATAGAGTGTATATCAGGCCCAAGGGGTCAGATAGGAGCTTGGATCAGGTGATTGGCAGAAGGAGCGGGAAAGTGTACATATTACACTTTGAGCCTGCAAAGGCTCTAGTCAGTAGTAGCAGCAGCATTCAGGGTGAGTTGTGGCATAGGAGGATGGCACACTTACACCATGGAGCATTGAAGCATGTGAGACAAACAGTCATTGGAGTTCCTTAGGTACAAGAGGAAAAGAATAACCACTGCAAGGGTTGTGCTTTGGGGAAGAACGTTGGGAAGCCTTTCCCACAGAGTGAGCATAAGTCCAAGGAGCCCTTGGACTTGGTGCATTCAAATGTATGCAGAACTATGAGTGTTCATTCGTTCAGTGGTTACAGTTACTACGTAACCTTTATTGATGACTATTCCAGGAAAACCTGGTTCTATTTCTTGAAGGCCAAGTCAGAGGTCTTTGAGAGGTTACGAGAGAACAAGACTCTTATGGAGAACCAAACAGGAAAGAAGATTCGAGTGTTGAGGATAGAAAATGGGGGTGAGTACACTTCCAATGAGTTCATGGAGTATTGTTCAGTTGAGGGGATCAAGACGAAGCACATTGTGCACCATACCCCACAACATAATGGAGTTGCAGAGCAGAAGAACAGGACTATGGTTGGAGCATCCAAGGCCATGCTATTTGATCAAGGATTACCATTATTCCTTTGGGCCGAGGCATACAAGATTGCAGTATACATTTAGAACAGGTGTCCCCACATAGCCTTGGGAGGAAGACACTAGAGGAGGTCTTCACAGGCACTAGGCCAGATGTGAGTCACATTCGCATATTCAGTAGTGTCCTCTATTGTCATGTTCATGCTGAAAATAGGAAGAAGCTGGATCCTTCTGGAGAGAAGGGGTTACTTGTTGGCTAAAGCAAGATTTCAAAGGAATATAGAGTTTACATTCCTGCTCGCAGGAGGATCATTGTGAGCAGGGATGTCCAGTTCGATGAGGATAGAGCCTTGCGGAGATATCTAGTCTTACCAGTAGACCAACATCCATCACAGGAGTTAGGAGTCAAGTTGGAGGAGCCAGATGTATAGGTATAGGTACAGACACAAAGCATAGGTTCTAGTGGTCAGAGGGAGTCAGGTGGATAGGATCCTCCATTCATTGACTTGAAGGATGAGCTACAGTAGGAGATGGATATCCAACAACCACAACAGGTTGACACTAGGCCAAGGCCTAAGTGGTTTAGATCCACATTGCAGGATTCCAGGAAGGTAGATCCTCCACAAACATCTTTTAGACAGAGTGTACCACTAGAGAGGCTTAGTTATATGGTACTGATGACAGAGTTGATTAAATCTGAACCTTCCAGCTTTAGGGAGGCTGGACAACATGATGTGTGGCAGGAAGATATGGTTGAGTAGTATGAATCCATTATGAAAAAATAGGTATGGGAAGTTGTGTCGAGGCCACAAGGGAAAAAAGGTGGTGGGATCTAGATGGATCTACAAGGTGAAGCATGCAGCAGACGGAAGAGTGGAGAAGTACAAGGCATGTTTCATGGAAAAGGGGTTTTCACAGAAGGAGGGTATTGATTATGAGGAGACCTTCGCCCCTATTTCCAAGTATTCTTCCAGTCGGACCATTATCTCACTAGCAGTTGAGATGGGTTGGCATGTCCATCAGATGGACATCAAGACTGCCTTCCTCAATGAAGTTATATAAGAGGAGGTGTATATTGAGTGGCTAGAGGGGTTTGATGTGGAGAAGATGGAGACGCATGTATGCAGACTGCATCGAGATCTTTATGGGATCAAGCAGGAACCTTGAGCATGGTACTCAAGGATTGACAACTATCTACATGAGATGGGATTTCAATGGAGTGAGGCTTACCACAACCTGTACTTCTTGACAGGTGAGGTGCCTCTCATACTAGTCTTATATGTGGATGATCTCTTTTTGATAGGAGATGAGAGGCTGATTGGAGACTATAAGTCCAACCTTGCATTAGAGTTTGAGATGAAAGACCTTAGGCTGATGCATTATTTTTTGGGCTTGGAGGTTTGGCAAAGAGATGGATTCTTCTTCATCAGACAAGGGAAGTATGTAGTAGAGATCTTGAAGAGATTCAGGATGGAGGACTACAAACCTATGGCCATACCTCTAGTTTCCAACTGGAGTAAGATTGATGCATCAGGACCAAACGGATTTGATCCTACCTTGTATCGTTAGGTTATCGGATCGCTTATGTATCTGGTCAAAACTCGACTAGACATCAGCTTTGCAGTCAACTCTTTGAGTCAGTTCATGGTGGACCCTTGGAGAGTGCATTGGATAGCTGCGAAGCACGTACTTTGCTACATCAGAGGTATAGTGGAGTATGGATTGGTTTATGAGTGCAGGGGGAGTGTACAGTTAGCAGGTTTCATAGATACTGGGCAGGATGTGTAGAGGACCATAAGAGTACTTCAGGTTGTTGTTTCAACATCAAATCAGGGGTTGTCTCTTGGTTCAATAGGAAGCAAAATTCAGTTGCATTGAGCTTGGCATAGGCTGAGTAAATGGCAGCGAGCATGGTTGCTTGTGAGGGTAAGTGGCCAAGGAAGTTACTTGCAGGGTTGTTCGAGTGTGAGCTAGAGGCTACAGTAGTTCACTGTGACAATCAGAGTGGCATGAGGCTATTTGAGAATCCAATGTTCCATGATCAGAGCAAACACATAGACATCAGATACCACTTCTTGAGAGATTGTGTTCAAATTGGAACCATTCGGTTGGATTACATACAGACAGATGAGCAGGTGGAAAAAATTTTCACTAAGGAAATTTGTAGATAGAGTTTTATGAAGTTCAGGGATAAGTTGGGGTTGCTATCGAATCCCTTCCTCATTGAGAGGGAGTGTTAAACTAGTAGCAACAAGGAAGGTCTTCCTGCATGCATGTGTTCTTGCATGCATAAGACTTATAATAGGAAAATAGTTGTATTTAATTTAATTTTCCTAAGTTTACTTTGGAAAATAAATTAAAGTGATCTAAATTAACTTTAGTGAACCACTAGTTAAAGTGAAAGTGAAATTAGGGTTTTTTCTTTACCACTAGTTAAAGTGAAAGAGAAATTAGGGTTTTTGCTTTACCTAAAGTTATAAAAGAGAGATCAATTGGTGGAGAGAACATACACTTGTATTTCGACAAAGACAAGATATAGATAGGGAGAGAAATTCAGACAAAGGATTTAGCTAAGAATACAGAGGAGCAAGCAACAGGATCATCGATCTTCGTACAGCTAGGTCGTACACTCACACAGGAGGGTGTTGAGGTTTAGCTGGGATTTTCCCAGTGATTCTTCCAGGTATTGCATTCACCAGGTTTGGATGAATTTGTAGTGATTGTTAAAGTTCCATATTTTCTCATAAAAAATCTATATCTAACCGTTGCATCGGTTTTCCCATCTTGGGTTTTTCTAGGGGTTTCCATACCCAAAATAATAGTGTCAATATCATGATGTGATGTTGTGATTTATTTCTCAGTTTTATATTCTGTTGCATACTATAAAATATATTCATGTGTGGTTATCAGTTGATATTTTGCATGCATTGTTTAGCCCTAGTTGAACATTAAAGGAAAATTTACAATCCCTATGGTGGTTTAAACAAGAAAATTGGTGAAGTCCACTACTATGTCGACCTCGGAAATTAAAAGATGCTTTCCCGAATGATCCATTCTCGACCCCATTCACAAATCAAGTATTGGAGAACTAGGAGGAAAAGAATTGTACTTGTTTATTGATGGATTCTCTAGATACCATCATATAATAATTGCAAAGGAATATCATCATAAGAAAACCTTTGCGAAAAAGTGGGGATGCTTTCAATAGATGGTAATGCCTTTTGGACTCAAGAATGCTCTTGCTATTTTTTCTAGAATAGCAGTAGCTTCTTTTAAAGATTTCATCCATAAATTTATTGACGTATATTTTGATGATTGGATGGTCTATGGTCTAGTGAAATTTCATATTGAGAATCTTAGAATGGTCGTAAACCGATGTAGACAGTTTCAGATTGCTTTGAACTTAAAGAAATTTATTTTTTGTGCTCCCTTTGGTATCTTACTGGGGCACATGGTCTGTCGAGATGGAATATTGATGGGACCTTCCAATATTATGATTATTGTCAACCTACCCCCACCAATTATAGTTAAACAATTGAGAACTACCTTGGGGCATACAGGGTAATATAGAAAATTTATCCTAGGATATGTAGAGGTTACAACTCCAATAGAGAAATTGTTGAAGAAAGATGTTAAATTCCAATGGAATGAGTAGTGTCAAGAAGTCTGGATGTTCTTAAAGATAAGATGGTTTTAGCTCTTGTATTGGTATTTCCATACTAGAAAAAAGAATTTCATGTACATGTTGATGCATCGTTTGTCTTGCTAGGCGTCATACTCGCACAACCAAGTGATGCTTCTCTTAATCACACCATTGTATTTGCTAGTAGAAATTTGCCGACAATAGAAAATAACTATACCACTATTGAGATGGAAGGACTTGCTATGGTATATTCCCTCTAGAATTTTTGACATTATTTGATGGGAGGACATTTCAAGATGTATACAGACCATTATGCATTGAAATATTTGGTCAATAATCCAGTGTTGGGGGGGATATTTGTTGATGGCTTCTCCTATTTCAAGAATTTGATTTTGAGATTATTGTCAAGATAGGTTGACTAAATTTAGGACCTGGCCATCTGTTGAGGTTAGAAAGTGGAGAAGAGTCTGCTAGTCTTTGCGATAGTCTCCCCCGGGCACAATTATTTGCGGTAAAGATGATTGAGGATCACTGCAAAGATATTGTACATATCTTGACTACATGATATGTACCAGAAATATTTAGTACAACACATAAGAAGAAATTAATTGTAAAAGTTGCATATTTCCAACTAATTGTTTGGCAATTATATAAGATGGGACTAGATGAAATACTCTGTCGCTGTGATTTCAAACAGACCGACAGATGGTGTTGAATGAAGTACATGTTGGTGTTGTAGGAGGCCACTATGCAAGAAAAGAACTAGTGTGAAATATTTTACAAGCCAGACTCTGGTGGCCTACTCTGCATGTAGATGCTAGAGACTACTATCATATATATGATATATATCAAAGAACTGGAAAACTGTTGCAAGGAGATGAAATGACACTCGTACCACATGTAACTTTGTAGGAATTTGATAAATGGATTTTTGATTTTGTGGGTATTATTAACCCACCAGAAAAACAAACGGATCCACACTATATAATCACTGCAACAAACTACTTAACCAAATGGGTTGAAGCAATGCCAGTAAGAGATTGTATTGTTGAGACTACTGGAATATTTTTATTCAACCATGTCGTGATCTGATTTGGATGCCCAAATATTTTGATAAGTGATCAAGGTAAACATTTTCTGAATCACATGATTGAAAAATTAACTGAGGAATTTTATATTCAACACCAGAAGACAACTCCCTATCACCCACAATCGAACGATGTTGTTGAAGCATTCAATAAGATATTGGAGAATGCATTGATTAAGATATGTAATGTTAATATGGATGATTGACATCATAACATACCTACGGTATTATGGGATTATTGCACAACATATAAAAGTTTGACAATACATACTCCATTCAGATTGATTTATGGACATGAAGTAATCATGCCATTAGAATATATTGTACCTAGTCTCAGAATTGTTGTGATCACTAAGATGACATATGTTGGCATAGTAGAAGAAATATTATCATAGTTGGTATAGTTGGAAGAAGATTGCTTTGTCATATGCTATCATCAACGTGTCGAGAAGGAGTGATGGAAGGCTTGGTATGATCGCCATATTAATTTTAAGCAGTTTTAGGTTGGTGATTTTTCCTCCTGTATGACAGTAAATTTTTGAATCATACTGGTATGCTTCGAAAGCATTGGCTAGGGCCATATGTTGTCACCTATATCACTGATGTAGGTGCGATCTAGTTGTATAAGTTATATGGTACACCCTTCAAAGGGTTAGTGAATGGAAGTCAACTAAAACTATATCATGATAGTCGCACTTCGCTCGACTAAAAAGATTAAAAAAAAATTGTATACAACTTTTGTCGCAAGATTTTGATTTTGTCACAAGTTTTAAGATATGTTGCAAGTATAGAATTATGTTATAGACAATACATCTTTCACAAGAGAAATGTTGTCGCAGACTATATGTTTGTCGTAAGATGAAATTATTTCGTAAGTGACAGGTGGAGGGAAGTTAAGTAAGGTAACAAGATATTTTGGCACCATGTTTTTTTGGTCACACTTGCTATTAATGCATACTAATTTCCTGTTGTCATGATTATTGAAGTGATGGTTTGTTTGGCGGTTTATTGGAATGATGGGAAATATTTCCCCATGTGAAAAAATATGTCGCCACCTTTTCCATTTATTGCAGACATTAGAGGAAATTTCAACTCAAAATGGGCCTTTTAACTTTTATTCAAATTCCATGTCATCATGTGTTAGCCAATGAAATTGATTTAAATTTGAAATACCATATAGGTCTTAAACACTTTTTTAATATAAATTTGGGGATAGGTATCATTAAAAAAACTACTTTTTTTGTTTGTATTTTTGACATATCTCCCTGTGTTTTTACTCAAATTTCGATCGGGAGAGCTCATTGGATGCGGAATTAAATTCCACATCCAACGAGCTCTCCCAATCAAAATTTGAGTAAAAATACAGGGAGATATGTCAAAAATCCAAAGAAAAAAGGAGTTTTTTTCTTTTCTTCCTCCAAAATTAATAAATATTATTTTATTATTTTAACTATTATTTTATTAATTCATTTTAGGAGGCCCATTTTGAGTTGAAATTTCCTCTAATGTATGTGTGTGTGAATGACTTCCCACATGTATATAGCTATTTTCATCTTTGCACAAAAGTATGCTCATTTATTTGTATCCAAGTGAGTAATTTCTTTATCCGAACCATCTCTCTACAACACCTTTGAATATGAAGTTGTTTGATTGATTATGGTAATCCCTATATTGATCAGTAGTACTTTCCAAGAAACTGGTATGGAGGTTCCCTCTCCCTTGTGTTAGAATTAATATGTCACTAATATTCAAGCAATGACTGCTATTAGATTATTAATTATTTGCAGTGAAAAGGAATGAATAATACCCATTGAACAAAACAAATCTCATAGGAAACATACAAGAATTTCTCAGTATAGTTATAGTATAAACTTCATTAATCCCATCAGTATACAACAGTGTTACATAAAGGAGAATTTGGATCATGGGAGATGAATTCGAATCTGCCAACTCAAGACTGACTGCATGGCTAACTAGAAGTGTTTAAATCGCTATCGAAGTTCAATAGTATAACTCCAGATGTCTAATCCAGTCTCTCAATTAGATAAATCAATCAAACCATTCTAACTATAGTGGTAGGTGAGAAGTAGGTGGGAACTGACACCTTCCCACATGCATCCATGCATAACTGGCGCTAACTGAACTGGAGGATATCTAACTGAAGCATAAATAAGCTTGACTAGTTACCAGCCGCCAACAATTGAAGGAGGTTGGTGTTGACACTCCCAGTGGCTCCTAAAATGTAGGGATTGGTATAGGATGCACCTAACTGATGCATGAAGGTGCAGTCAGTTCTAGTTAGCCTCTATCAGTGTTCCCCACACTCTAGTGACTGGTACATGTGCCCACATAGGCCAAGTGGACCCAATAATAACTAAATGAATCCTAAGTTAGGCAAATATAATCTAATAGAGAGTTTGGACAAGGGAGGATTATAAATTTTAACACCCCCCCTGAATCCTAGATTGGACAATTGAGGGCCCTGGAAAAAAGGCCAAAAGTCACCCATATACAATCTAAAAGATAAAAAATGTTTCTTAATAAACCAAGGAAATAAGGGAAAACCTCACAGGAAAACAGCCCCTCAAAATAAGTAGGAACAAGAAAATACAAGCCATTTTTAGAAGAAAAGAAGTTTCCTCCTTAGAAAATAACTTGTGAAAAACTTTGTTGCAATTGTAGCTTCTATGCAACAGTATGGTTCTTTTGTGCAACAACATCCTGAAGTTGTGCATGTGAACCTCTCTATGTCTTTCTGAACCAATTAATGTGTGTGTTTCTTCAATATGGAAGAGGTAGATAATGATCAAGTTTCTTCTTATGTGGGCCAAGTAGTTGATCATTCACTATCATCAGGTAGCACTTTCCTGGAAATTTGTTGCACCACTTTGTAGGGAGTGAATCTATGTGTGAGAGAGAGAAACATGCTCATTTTGATATTGGGACCTGGTTCTCCTTCTATATTCTGAATTCTCAGCACCATCCCCAGCTGCAGCAATGAGCTTTTGAGCCCATTTAGGATTAGGCCTTTGGTTTGGAATGGATGTTGGATATGGATCTAGAATCTCGTGAGGTTCAACCTCAATAAAAAGATCATGATGATATTGATCCTCTTCATCTAAATATGAAACATGTAACAAATCATCATCAACAAAAATTGGTGGAAGAGTGGCTATACCTTCTAGTGCTTTGGATGGTGGTGCATCAAATAGCTAATCTTCTTCAAACTGAACATTCTACTCAATGAAGCATTTCCTAGTTGCAACCTCCATCAACTTGTATGCTTTTGAATCTTCTGCATATCTTAGCAGGATGCATTCACTACTTTGGTCTTGGGAGTTTTTTCTCTTATCATTGGGTGTTATGGCCCAAGCTTTGGAACCAAAAAATATCAAGTGAGAGACATTGGGCTTATGCCCATGAAATGCTTTGAATGGAGTGGCCCCAACCACTAATTTATGAGGCGCCCTATTCTGCAAATATGAAACACAGTTTACAACTTCTGCCCAAAGATAAGGAGGAAGATTCTTGGCATGGAGAAGACATGTTTTCATATCCTTTAGTGATCTATTTTTCCTCTCAGCCATACCATTCTGTTTGTGTTCTATATGGAAATGAGTGTTCCATTCGAATCCCCTCAGATTCACAGTAATGTTGGAATCCTCTTGTAATGTACTCTCCTCCTTTATCAGATCTTATGGACTTGATATTTTTTCATGAAACTATTCTCAACCATAGCATTAAAAACTTTAAAATTTTCAAAGACTTCTAATTTATGTTTCATAAAGTATATACAACAAAACCTAGAACAATCATCAATAAAAGTGAGGAAATACCTGAAACCATTAATGGATGTTCTGGGAATTGGTCCTGCCACATCACCATGTATAAAATCAAGTATAGGGGAATCCCTATGTTCCTTCCCAACTTCATACATGTTCTCTGGATGCTTACCTACCAAGCAACCAGAACATACTCCATTGAAAGTTTGGATGAGAGGTAAACCTTCAACCATTTTATCATTGTGGAGTTATGGAGATATTTGAAATTGAGATGCCCAAATCTCTCATGCCATATCTTACTGGTGTTGTTAGCATGAGTAAATAAATCCATAGGAGGTGAGACAAGAAAAAAATGTGAGAAATCATAAGATTTAGTAGAATGATTTGAAATACTTTTCACTATGAGTCTTCTAGTAGATTTTCTATGATCTCAACTGAATCCAAGTCTAATGTAACTCACTTGGGAGAGCCTATATGGGTCATCTAGTAAACAGACAACAAATTAGTTGCAAGGGAGGGCACATAGAGAACATTTTTGAACTCACCATGATGGATTTTAACTAAACCTCTTCCTATTGTTGGAATTTGGGAGTCATCTCCCATGTGAATACTAGGCCCTTCTGATAGTGTGAGGGTATAAAAAGATTCCTTGGAGGAAACCATGTGGTTGGATGCTCCAGAATCAAACAAGTATGGTGTCTACTTAGTAAGGATATCCTTCAAGGCATGTCACCTATCATGATCTTCTATATGTGGTCCAACATCATACTTCTTTTCTCTATGTGGAAGAGAAATGTTGTTTTGTTCAAGGAGGGTGGATAGCTAGTCAACTTGTTTCTTCATCCAAGAGTCTTCTGGATGGAAACCCCTCATACAATAGGGACATATTTTCTTTTCAAACTTTTTCTTCTTATTGGATCCCGAAGCTCCTTCAGATGTCTTATAACTCTCTTTATGTTTTGAATCACATGCTTTAGGATCCTTCCTCTTATGTCTCCCTTTAGTTTGCACTTTGGTAGATTCTGTCACTAGGAGAGCTTGGTTTTTAGAAGTCTGTAGGAATCTCATCTGGACCAACTTCTCTTACTCCTATATTAAGGACTTGGAAAAGATATCAAGTGATGGAATCTTCCAATTGGGAATGGAAGTTCTTCCGGAATGGAAGGTAGAGACAAATACATACTACTTAGAACCTAGTTTGTTGAGCATGGAGAGCACATGTTTCTCATCCTTTCTCTTTATTCTACATTGTCTGCATTGAAGTGCAAGAGGATTGAATTTTGTAAAGAATTGTTGTATGGTTTTGAAATTGTTGGGCTGTAAGGATGTCAACTTGTTTTCCAAAATGTGTCCCCGAAGCTCATATTTCTTTCCAAACAAGAATTCAATCTTCTCCCAAGATTATTTGGGAGTCCTCAAACCTTCAAGGTGGAAGAGGAGGTCTTTGGAGATGTGAGAACATAGAAAGACAAAAGCTTCATCTAAGTGGTTCATAAACTTGTTTTTCTTAGCTAGATGATGGGGTTCGGCATCCCTTCCCATTGTCATCTTGAAAAAGCACTTGTTGCACAAGGAAACCTGCATATCTTCCCTCCAATCAACATAGTTGAAGGGTGTTAGGATTCAGGGTGTGGAAGGTTGAGAATCCATCAATTCTCCTTCTAATCAGACAATATATTCAATCAAGCTACATAGCACCTGTAATAATTCATTGCAAAAACAAAATCAATTTGCACTATGTCAGAGTCAATCCTTCACTCTCGACAAGTACACTTTATCTGGGTTTGTCATGCTCACACCACCACTTTGAATGAATTCAAAGGAAGCAAGGGACTCTTTGCGGGACTTTTGTTGAAACCCAGCTGCTTCTTGTGTATAATGGAGAGTAGATAGACTTGAATATTTCCTGAGAAGGATCTGATACCATGTTATAATTAATATGTCATTGATCATCATGTAATGATTTCTATTAGATTCTTAATTATTTGCTGTGAAAAGGAATGAATAATACCCACTAAACAAAACAAATATCATAAGAAACAGACAAGAATTTCTCAGTATAATTACAGTATAAACTTCATTAATCCCAACAGTAGACAACAATGTTACATAATGGAGACTTCGAATCATGAGAGATTCAAATATACCAACTCAATACTGAATGCATGGATAACTAGAAGTGTCTAAATCACTATCAGAGTTCAACATGATAACTCCAGATGTCTAATCCAATCTCTGAATCAGTTAAAATCAATAAAACCAGTCTAACTACAGTGCTAAGTGAGAAGTAGGTGAGAACTGGCGCCTCCCCACATGCATCCATGTATAACTGGCGCAAACTGAACTAGAGGATATCTAATTGGATCTAACTGAAGCATAACTAAGCTTGACTAGTTACCAACTGCCAACAACTAAAGGAGGGTGGTGCCAAGAGTCCTAGTGGCTCCTAAAATGTAGGGATTGGTCTAGGAGGTGCCCAAACTGATGCATGAAGGTGCAGTCAGTTCCAGTTAGCTTCTATCGGTGTTCCCAACACTCTAGTGGTTGGTTCATGTGGCCCCATTAGGTCATGTGGAACCAATGATACTAGTTGACCCAATAATAACTAAATGTCTTCTAAGTTAGGAAAATATAATCTAATAGATAGTTTGGACAAGGGAGGATTATAAATCCTAACACCATGCTGATTGTAGAAGAAGCTTGAGAAGTTGTGTCATGACTGGTGCCAGTTGTTCCATCCAGAAAGAAGTGAACTGGTCCTGGAAACGTTCCTCAATGGAGATTTAAAGTTGCACACAATGCTGAAGCATTAAGATCTAGGTCCATAACCTTGTTTCCTGGATACATTCCACCAAGGAAAGATGATGTTCCTAGCGTAAATATTAGCAAGAATGACAAGTATCTGTTGGTCAAGCCAACCATCTCGAAAGGCGTCCAGGTTATGGCATACATTCTGTTGAATATGAAGAATATGGGATTCATAGACCACGATCCGTAGAAGTTTCTAGAACTTGTCATGTTGCAGTACATGACATCTCTGCGAAAAAATGAAAAAGGGCCTATTCACCTAATTCCAATGGAGTGGGAATGAGGAATAGAGAAGTCGAGCATACTATCATTGATGCACATGCCCCATTTTGGTTGCACGACATAAGTTAATACATGCGTTAAATAATTTTGTGTTTTCTTTCATGGAGGATGCCTTTGGTTGGATTGATGAATTTAGATGGATGGCGAGCTGATAACTTCAATCACTGGACTGCCTCTTCTAAGAGTTGAACCCACGCCATTATTTGCTGAAAAGGAGCAGGATTCAGGCTTAGTCAATCAAATGAAGGATAAATATGACCTAACTAGAGATAAGAGAGGCTTCTCCATTGCCTCTATTAATGACATTGTTTTTCAGTTTGCCACAAAATTATTATCAAGCAAGTTGTTCAAGAATATGTGATTGAACTAGTGTACTGTTGGAACCATTGCTACAACATAACAATGTGTTGCAGGTGTGTAAATGAACCGGTTGATCTACCTGTTGAATGAGTTGTTAAAATATGCCATTGATGCACAGGAGAAATGTATGTTTGACATTGAGTTCAACGCTCCCTATGAGTTTTGTGACATGGAATAACCGCATCCCAAGATCCTAACTCTAACGATTGTGGCAGAGATAACACTTGCAAGTTTTGTCCTAACAACAATCATGAGTCCAACAATTGGTATTTATAGCAATAGATCAAGGGTTTGAAACCCACCCAGCTTGTGCCGGGGGGATATTGTTGGACATTAGGTTCAACGCTCCCTGTGAGTTTCCTGACATGGACTAAATGCTTCCCAATATCCTAAATCGGGCGATTGTGACGGATATTAACACTTGCAGGTTTTGGTCTAACGACAATTATGAGTCCAACAAGGTAATCAATTTACCTATTCGTGTTTGTTAAATTTGATATCATTTGTTGCATGGGCCAAGCCACTGAACTACCAAGGGGTGGATGTACCTATTCCATGTCAAGGGGAACAATACCAAAACCTCTGATATGAGAAGGATAATCCCCATCGACAGAAGGAAAATAACATTGAGTTTTACCTACATGCTGATGCACTTAGGCATCACATTGGTGTTGTAGAGGAAAGTGTTCCTATGGCTAGGGTTTAAGAGGCCATCAACATACTGGGGTTGAAAGAGAAATGCAATTGGTTCTGCAAGTAAATATAAGCAAGGTTAGAGATTGGAATGGTTCATATCTTAGCCAAACGAAGGTTGATCCAAATAGCCCTTCAATCCTCTTATTTCTCCTCTTGCTCCAAGAGACCTGCAAAACGAATTATACCTTCCTCAAACCAATATGACCACACATAAAACAATGATAATCAAAGTAATATGAAGAACTATTTTGATTAACATAAACATCTGATCATAAACAAAGATTCAATCATTAGAGGAAATTTCAACTCAAAATGGGCCTCCTAAGGAAAATAATAAAATAATAGTTAAAATAATAAAATAATATTTATTAATTTTGGAGGAAGAAAAGAAAAAAACTATTTTTTTTGTTCGTATTTTCGACATATCTCCCTGTTTTTTAACTCAAATTTTGATTGGAGAGCTCGTTGGATATGGAAATTAATTCTGCATCCAACGAGTACCCACTCGACATACTTATGATAGACCCTGCAACCCAAAAAACAAGAAATACCTGAAAAAATGTGATGTGATCATCACGTTTTTTCAGGTATTTCTTGTTTTTGGGGTAGTAGGGTCCATCAAAAGTATGCCAAGTGGTACTCGTTGGATGTGTAATTTATTTCTGCATCCAATGAGCTCTCTCGATTGAAATTTGAGTAAAAACATAGGGAGATATGTCGAAAATACAAACGAAAAAAGTAGTTTTTTTATGATACCTATCCCAAAATTTATATTAAAAAATTGTTTAAGACCTATATGGCATTTCAAATTTAAAGCAATTTCATTTGCTAACACATGATGACATGGAATTTGAATTAGGTTTGAAAGGCCCATTTTTATTTGAAATTTCCTCTAATGCACACGTTGAACAATGATTTGGGAAGAAGAAGGATATGACATCTTTATTAATCATGAAATGAAGTACAAATATACCTTATGTTCAAGTTTGGAACCTCATGAAACCTTGATCTGGGTCTGATGCTTTTCTTCTCCAAGGAACTCAACCTCCAAGCTATGCAACCCAAGGATATAGTTTCTAGGGCAAAGGTGGGGCGAATGAGAGTCCCAATTCCTCTAGCATAACAATGCAAAAGTTCAAGTCCCTCCTCATGGAACTCCCTACCTCTATTTATATGCTTATGAAGAGACAGGGTCAAAGAAAAATTAATTACAACTGAAGGAGTCAGTTGCATAACTACCCAAACTCTAAGAAACTTCTTTTTTTGACATCTACAGGAAAAATATGTGGGTTTTAGAGACTACAAATGCGTATTCAGGGGGTACATGTGGGTTGCAATAACAAGACTCACGTATGATACGTGGGTTGCAATGTAACTAGTCATGTATTTAGGGAACACACGGGTATTATGTAGAACAAGTTGCAAATAAAAAGTAGAACACGCAGGTTCCCTTCAGGAAACTCACATGTACATCAAAAAATCTCACTTGTAGGGTACTTCTGGGCATTTTCAAACTTTGGTGTAGAGTAGAGGTCAAAATTTAGTTGACTCAAATACCTTTTCAACAGTGTATAATAGAGGTTAAATGAAGTTACAAAACTCATGATATGGATCCTCCAACTTATGTTTTTTTTTTTTTATAGGGAATTTCATGAAGTGTCGGCATGCGACGAAATCATGGGAAAGTGGTCACAAGAAGAGACGTGTCATTTTGAGATATAATAGATGCCGCCTAATGTATGAGGTTATAGGGGAAGGTGATATCCTAAATACATTATAAAGGAAACATCTGAGTATGGAGAGAGGATAGAATCCAAGATCGAAAGGCTCAAATAGAGGTACCTGAAAGAGAGATAAATGTCAAACAAAACTGATCTCTGGGACATACAAGTCCATATACAAACAACCACCCTAAAGATACAGGAGGATCCAACATATGTATAACTGATGTAACTATCATGGTCACTCAATATGCAAAAAGGCACCATATCAAATCTAAAGAAGTCATGGACACAAATTAACAAGGTGGATCCATGCTCAACAATCGATCATAGCCACAAAAATACAAGGTGGATCTATGTCTCAACAAATTGTCATATGAAGTGTGACAAGGTCTTGCACAACTCGAGCAATAGAAAAATATGACGATGCTACTGTCATCCCAAGGTCTTCAATATAGACCTCCCAAAAAGTAAGAATCCTAACCATGCAAATAAAGGAGCTGAAGTCGAACATGGAGGAAATCGTTTGATTATCTGTCAGTGATGAGAATCGTTACAAACACGAGGGAAACCATGATTAATTAAAATGGTCCCCAAGGTTCTGAGTACATTCTAACAAGTGTGAATACAAGGACTTGAAGTCGAACACTTGAATAATCCATCGAGTAGGAGACAGTAAGATATTCTCACTACCCAATAGTGAGGGAAATTGTCACTGATGACTGCAATCCCCAAGGTATTGTCATAAACTATAAATCACATTCCCAGAGCAAGAGATGTTGCAGTTGATAGGAAGAGATCCATTGGAAGGAAGGCATTAAGACATCCTCCATCAGACTAATTGGCTCTGGAACTGGTACTGACTTTCACGACAAGAACCGTCGAAGACATGATGTAATGAACTGATACCAGGGAATGGCTGACACAAAAGGTCAAGGAAACTGCAGAATGGTCGATAAAGGTTTAACACTTGAACAATGAGCATGACACAAAAGTGACTTGGCATATTTTGACATGAAAGGACCAACAACATAAAACTACCACTACAACAAAAACTGGATTTAGCGTCATATTCAGCACTGAATTTTAGTGTAATTTTTTCCCAATTTTGGTGAACAATCCGGCACTAAACCTGACGCTATTGTACAATTTCATAAAATACTGTCCATTGCATCTTTTTTCCCGTCCTTTTTAACATCCATTTTTTTCTCCATTTTTGCACCCAATTTTTTGCATCTTTTGTTATGCCCTTATTTGCGCCCAATTTTGCATCTTGTTTTGTGTCCTTTGTTACATCCTTGTTTGCACCTAGTTTGACGCTCAGTTTTGCATCCAATGTTGCATCTTATTTTGATCCTAGTTTTTCATCAAGTCTTACACCATGTTTTGGATTAAATTATGTGTCCAATTTTGCATCTAGCGTTACATCTAGCTTTGCATCCAATTTTGGGCCCAATATTGCGTCTTGTTTTGCATCTAGTTTTGCATCCAATTTTACTTATAATGTTGCATCCCCTTTTGCATCTAATTTGCATCTTGTTTTACATATTTTTTTGTATCCATGTTTGTGCCTGATGTTTCATCTCATTTTACGTCGTATTTTGCATCTAGGTTTGCACCTAGTGTTGCATCCTAGTTGATGTCTTTTTTTGCATCTATGTTTGAGTCCAATGTTGCACCCAGTGTTGTGATTGGTTTTGCAACCATGTTTGTATCTAATATTGCATCCAATTTTGTGTCCAATGTTGCATGCCATCTTGCATTCAATGTTACGTCTAGTTTTACATCCAATGTTTCATCCCATCTTGCATCCAATATTGTGTCTCATTTTAAGTTTTTGTTTGCGCCAAGTGTTGCCTCCAGTTTTGCACCCGGTGTTACGCTTCATTTTATGTCCATCGATACACCATATTTTGTGCCCAATTTAATGTCCAATTTTACGTCTAGTTAGGAGTCCACTTTTGCATCTAGTGATGCGTCTAGTTTTGGGCCTAGTATTGCATCTAGTTTTGAGTCATTAATTGTGTCTAGTGTTGAGTCTCTTTTTGCATCCAATTTTGCGATTAGTGTAACATCCATTTTTGTGTCCACATTTGCGCTTGACATAAGGTCTACTTTTGCATTTACTTTTGTGTTTTGTGTGAGATCTACTTTTACATCCTCTTTTGCATTTAGTGTTGCGTCTAATATTGCATCAATATTGCACTACTACATTTTTAACCTTTAGAAATACACTGCAATATCATTAGGGCATGGAGGAATCGAACCACTGACCTCTTGCTTATAAGGCAGGCGCTCTTCCATTGAGCTAGAACCCTTTAAGAATCGGGAAGATGAGCAATATTAACATAATAAATTTCATCATTGTCCCTGAAATATTGTTTCACCTTTATTTTTTTGTGTATAATTTGTCATGCGTTTTTCCTATCATGCCTATTGACATACATTTGAATATTATTATGTTTTCTCATCTAGAACCAACGCATTTGAAATAGCAGGATTCTAAACACTTGCATATGGAAACTATTAGTTTCCATTCTGATAGATTGCACATCCACC
The DNA here is from genome assembly GCA_001517045.1 of Pseudotsuga menziesii. Classification (NCBI taxonomy): domain Eukaryota; kingdom Viridiplantae; phylum Streptophyta; class Pinopsida; order Pinales; family Pinaceae; genus Pseudotsuga; species Pseudotsuga menziesii. The sequence goes on from LPNX010837885.1 coordinate 64,555, forward strand.
TTGGTTTTCCTACAACAATGCCTACATATGTAATACTATGTTACCAAAAATGATAAATGAGAAATGCAAAAAGAAAAGGGAATGGTACATGAAATGGGTTTTGGAGGTTTCACATAGAAGAAACAAGGAGAGAGAGAAAACAACACTAATGGTGAAGAAGTGCACGGAGATCACAGAGCCTGGATACAGTAAAAATGCAGTCTAGGTTGTCAATGGGTCTTGATTTGTGGGTCAAGTAGGTTTACTTACTTGGTAAAACTTGTTGTAAACAAGAGCTTGGTTATTTTGTATGCCAGGTAAAACTTGTTGTAAACAAGAGATTGGTTAGTTTGTATGCCAGGTAAAACTTATTGTAAACAAGAGCTTGGTTAGTTTGAACTTTGTATGCCAAGAGGTAATTAATACAACCAAAAAATCCTAGCAAGTCCTCTTTAGTAAGGCCTACATATTTGATAATTAGGGTTAGTCTTCCAACCAAAACAAAAAAAAATTATAGAATTCCCACTGCTTTACACAAAGAAATATGGAAACTGAGGACCACTTCACAAACTACAATGGATGATCAATGATCGATAGAGAAGAACTGAGACCTAAATCATGTATACAACAAATACAAATGAATTAAAATGGAACTGGGAAGAGGATAACTAAATGCCAAGATAACATAGAAAAAATGAAAATTTATCATGAAATTACACAAAAAAATCTGGTCATCCATACCTTCAATTGAAATTTGTGTTGTGGGTATGGAATAGAGCCAGGATTGAAGTGAAATTCAATTTCCTAAAGAATTGAATTTCTGGCGCTTGAAAAGGTGGAGAAGATGATAAACTGGTTAAAAGGGATTGAACCCCGCACTTTCACAGCCACAACAATAATATCCATCACTCTCAGGAAACTCTTTTATTCTAGGTTCTCGTGGCCGATAGAGAGGGTTCCCCCAAAGGGACCATATCATATGCAAACAATAGTAGTGCAGTTAGGACATGGTGTAAAAAAAACCATTACCAGGAAGGGTGTTCTTCTAGAGGTGTATCTCTTTTTTCTAGTCCATTGATTTAAATCCAAACTGCATCAATGTAAATCTGAAATAATTTCACGGATAGGGGGCAGCCCTGGTTAACCCAATTAGTGCTCCCGATGAAGTGAGAAAACCTCAAAGATGTGGGAAGTTGTCATATAACTGTCGTAGAGCCTCATAATAGCAACACTGATGTTTTATTCAACAATGATATTGTGAAGTTCTCATGATTCGTTTCCTAGTTTAAGTTTTTTTAAAGTCTTCATGCTTTGTTTGATTATCCATTTCACCTATTTGAAGGTATGCAATGTATTGAAAATTGAGGATTGCTTTATTGCTCTTGTATATGTGGCATTTAGTTTTCCAATCTATTAATGTCTATTGTTCCTGAATCGCAAATTATGAAACTAATTTTCATATTGCTGCATTGTAGGATTTATTCTACTCTGCTCTTCATTGTGCACGAGAAATAATGATTGTTGATGATGGATCAAAGAGATTACTGAGGGCTGTAAATAGCAGGCTAAGTGCACTAGCTTGTCATATCAGAGAGTATTATTATTGGATTGATACGATAAAGCTCAATGAAATTTATAGATACAAGACAAAAGAATATACCCCTGATGCTGTCAACAAGTTCAATATTGATCCAGAGCAAATTCCATCATGGCTTGTTAATTGGATTCCTGATCAAGGAGGATTCCTTATTGGGAACCTTCAGCCTGCTCACATGGATTTCAGATTTTTCTCCTTAGGGAATCTTTGGTCTATAGTAACATCTCTAACTACTCCAAAACAGGCTGAGGCTATATTGAACCTAATTGAGAGCAAATGGGATGATCTTGTGGGAAGCATGACTATGAAAATATACTTTCCTGCATTGGAATATGAAGAGTGGAAAATTATCACTGGCAGTGATCCAAAGAATACGTACTACTCTCTCCTTTTGCTTATATTGATTGTTAATATGCATGGTTTTGTACATTTGGATTTAGAAGGGAAGCATACAAAAATTTAATGTTCAGGGTTGTGTTTGCATTCCGTGTTCACTTTTAATATTGAAATCATATATGAGTGCTAAAGGACAAGATGGGATTTTGTAGTTGCATTCTGTGTGTATTATGTTGGCATGTACCTACTGTAAGATGCTGAAAAAGTATTATGTTCACCTATCTCAATGTTGCCATCTACTTCATTTTTCCTCAGTATTGTGTAGCATATCTTCTTTAGCTATATGAAATTTTGATAGTATTCTTGGTAATTCTCTATATATAATGTTGTGTATTTGAAAGTTGAAGAATAATCTATGTTTGATTGGCAGCTATGGTATGGAACTCCATGCTTTGATTGTAAATGATTTATATTATCATCTTCAAGGGGAGTTAGAAGGTGAAAAAATTCCTCCATTTTCCTTTCAGAGAGTTTCAGAGCACCTCATAAAGTTGGAGATAGATTCAATTTTGCAGACTGTTAAGATTGTTCCTACCTGCGTTGGATTGAGCTTGTGGTAGCTGCTGTATAAATGCTTATATAAACAACATACTATAGTAATAATTGTTCAACATAAGGAGGGTCATGGCTCGGCCCCAAGTAGCCCTAGCAGGTCACAACTCATTCTAGGATAAATTTACAAGTCACAGCCCAACTTAGCACACAGATCACAACTCATTCAAGGAGCAACACAAGATCACGGATCAGTCCAACAACAAACCTTCACAACCCTAATCTAACAACTAGAAGGAGGTCATGGCTGAGTTTAGTAGCCAACAAAAGATCATGGATCAGTCCATCACAACAACATAATTTTTTTTCTCACATAGTATTTTGGCAGATTACCTACTTTGGGTTGGATTCGATGATAGGTGTATTCCTTTGAAAAAGGAAATTAGCCTCATCCTACCAATTTGAAGTCATATTGAACTTGTACAGTCTACTTATCTCAATATTTAGAGAATATAATCTTTTTCATTCTTTAGAGTAAAACCGTTTTCTCTCTCCAGAAAGAAACCACATGTGCAGAAAACCCTAACTTATTTCAGAATTGAATGCCTTTGATTTTTGGCTTCAATATTGATACCATCATATTGGTGTCGAATCTCCCATCTATTCAACATACCCAACTAAGATCTACAAGGGAGAAAAAGAGCTTATGAAACTGACATTTATGGGATCTCCAAGACATTGAAAGAGCTTGTAGGATTGACATTTATGAGCAGGTATAAACTTTTGATTCATCCAGATGCTTAGATAAATTTGATTAGAAAATTTAAATCAAAGTGAGTTCGCAAAAAAAATTATTCGCAAGCGTCGCCTAAGAGATTCGAACTCTCATGAGGAAATGCTATGTACTTAGCAGCCACACACCTTAACCACTCAGATAGTCAACAGGAGGTCACAGTTTGCTCACTAAAGGTAGTAGCAACCCCTTAGACAACAACAAAGGTAACAACCCAATAAAATGAAGTACATAGTAAAATGTGAAACACTGAGTTGAAAAACTGAGGCGGGCAGCTTTCGAGTGACGAAGGGTTCAATATAGAGGAATCTCATATCATTTGCAAGAAAAGTCCTCTAAAAACAAATCACAGAACCCCAAAACTAATATTCACTAAATATTCAAAACCCCATTCATTTTCCCCAAAGAAAATAAGTTTTCCCTATGAGTTGCAAATTTAGTAATAGCTTCCTAGGTTCCCATATTGACGCCAATTAGATGCAAATGTGCACAAAAATAAGATATAGAAATGCATATGGTTACAGATATCCGGACCCTAGTAATTTTGACAGTTTTGTTTGTCCTACTAATAATAACAATAAGTAACAAAGCCATGTAAGTGAAGCTTACCTTTGAACAGAAGGTGATTCCTATGTGTCTTGAAGCGCCTTTAAATTTAGCATATGGATCTATGGTGTTCACAGAAGGAAGAGACTGCAGCCACATTATAGAGCTTCACCATGGAACCACCAAAATGGCCTTCCTTCTACATTTTGTGTTATCTAAGAATTCATTTTAGAGGAATGTGGAAAAAAAGAGCACTCCGCTGATGAGGGTTTGAATTTCATTTCATATCTGCCCTTCCAAATAATTTTTTTGGACTGTTTGAATTCTTATCTGGCCTATAACTGAATATTACTAAGAACTAGGCTATTGTTGTTAAAATGTGAAAAACTAGGTAGTTGCGTATCCCGCTGTTGCACTGAATGAATAAGGGTAAGGAGCAGTTAATGAGCGGGTAATCCTCCTATTTCTGTAAATCATTATTAATCTATTACTATTGGTGGGGTAAAAAATATATAACTCTAAAGATTCACAGATTCACAAACAGTAAGATTAGCACAGGTAATTAATCTTTTGTTTTGTTTTAAGGGCAGGTTAAAAATCATGTGTTTAAAGGCATATTGATAGGATAAGAATTCACATATACAAAGAACAAGACAATAATCTTGTGTTTATTAACTTGCGACAGGGCAACAACAACGTTTTGTTGAATTTAAAAAAAAAAATACACAGTAACAATGTTTTAATTAAAGGATTTAACTTTTAGTTTAAAAATATATTTTTTATTAAGAATTTTAATTTTCCATTAAAATATAATAATAATCTTAGTTATATTATATATTAATACATTAAATAATAAATTCAAGAAACTAAATAAATGTGGAACCTAGAATCATTTCTCAAAGTTAATGCCAGGCTATATGTAATGCAATATACAAACTTTTGGAAGGTTAACATGTGTCAATGATGTAATTGAAATTGTGAATTTTTTAATTTCAATTAAAAGATATGTCTTTATTAAGAAGTTTAATTTCCAATTAAAATATTGCTCTAGGGTGGAACGAAAAACAACATTAACAATGACACAAATAGCTCAAAAGTAACATGTGTCGGCATTATGCATCTAAATATATTAAGTGATAAACTTAGGAAACAAACAAAGGTGGAACCTAGAATCCTATCCAAGGGTTAATGTTCGGCCACATGTAATGCAACATACCAAAGTTTTCAAGGTTAACATGTTGCATCAATGGTGTAATTGAAATTGTGGCCTTTTATTCCAAAGGACTAGAATTAAAAGGCCAGATAAATATAATATGCCCTTTGTAAAAAAGATTCAATAAAAAATCAGAGAGACATATAAGAAATATATTATAAAAGTTTTAGGATAGAGATATAAGAAATAAACAGTGGATAGCTAACATTATAATAAAGCAAGCATGGATAAACATATCACTTTAGTATTTATGGGTAAACATGTGGATATAAACATTGCCAAGTTCTTGAATATATGGGGATCCATTTTTATGTCTAATATGCACTGCATACGGCCACTTGGTTTCATATTATATGATAAATATATTTAAGAAAACATGGTGGAAGAAAGATGTAACAAATCCACTAGAGAAAGATAGCGAGGTGTCATCCACTAATAATCATTTCAAATGGAAACTATTTAATATAAGTAAAGGTAGTGTTGGGAAGGCTCTTTCATATCCAACATGGCAGGGGAAACTAAAATCAATGTTGATGTTTGGAGAATCTCTTGTCATAGATTTAGATACTCAAGTGTGTTGAATAATGGAAAGTGGAAGGGGTTGTATCCCTAGTGAAAGGTGGTGACATCGTATCGAGTGTTATAGATGTAGATACAGGTTAGAAATTTTAGTCCACTGCCTTTAATTCCTAAAGGAACATCTAAAAATATTAAAGGTTAAATAAGGATAGAGTTGTGAATAATTTTAATTTAGATGGTAACTTCTACATGTCAATTATGGGGTTATAGAGGACAAGATATATATGGATTTAAAATCCAAGCGAATAAAATAATGTAGAGAATACAATCAATTTTATAGAACATTGATCCATGAAGAGGGACAACAACAAAGAAGACCTTTTCTACTAGGAAGAGAGGGTCTCTAGGGGCTTGTATTTTGATTAAATGAAGGATCCAATCTCTCCTAGAGTAGGTCAGAACTTGGAACTCAAACAAGCACAAGAGATAATGGCTAGGGAATTCCATCAAGGTAGACAAAGACTTATTTATGGGGTTTGTAGAGTAGGAACAACCTCTATAAAGGTGGTTCCACCATGAATATTATGTTAGTTAATATGCATGGCCTAGTGGGAGGGTCAAAGAAAATATCCCTTAAAATATTTATGGATATGGAAATACCATACATAATTATGTTCCACGAATCAATGGGGAGGGAGGAATTAGATGATATATGAATATAAAAAACATTTTAGTTGTTGTATTTGTAACTTCGAAAGACATTATGATGTATATTGTCATTGCATGTTGTTGTAACCCCATCAAAGATGTGTTTCCCTCCTTTTGGTATGCCATTATTATGTATGGTCCTTGAGGTTCAACCTCCGTTGTAAGTCGAGGAAGTAGTCCCCAGTTTGATATAATGAAATGTATTTTTGGAGTCTCCCTAGGTGAAGTCATCCCCGTTAAGTTATGCATGATTTAAATTGTCACATTATACCACTTGTTATGCATGATTTAAATGGTAACCCTATCCCATATGCTTTAAATGATGACAATGATGATGACCTAGATGACGATGATGAACTAAATGATAATGATGGTGATGATGTTGTTGATGATGATGATGATGGAAATGATGATGATGATAGTCATCATCGTCATTTTTATCATCATCATCATGACACTATATTCATCATCATTGGCACCATTATCATGATGATTATTATATTCATCGTCGTCATCATTGGCATCATGATAATGATTATTAATATTCTCATCATTGTCATGGTCATCATCAACACAATCATGGCCCATGAGCCTTACAAAAAGGTGTTTGGGTATAAGTGAATGAAAATTTATGTCCCTAAAAATGGACAAATACCCATTACACATTCATGTTATTCCAAACCTCAAACTTATGCCCACATCTAAGGAAAAGGATAAAATTATGTGATTATGTGATCATGATGATGATAATGGTGTTGTTGATGATGACAATGACAATGACAATGAAAATGCTGATGCTAATGCTGATGCTGATGAGATGAATGATGATGAAAATGATGGCAATGATGATGAAGTTGACAATGATGTGGTTATATGGTGATGATGATGATAATAATAATGATGGCGATGACAATTACAATGACAATGAGAATGACATGAGAAATGATGATGACGATGATGAAGATGATGATGATCCTTATAAGAAAGTGTTGGTAGAGGTAAATAAACCCAATTTCACTACAAGCTCAATGAAGATTAAAATGTGCTCAATCGTAGTTATAAGTTATGCATGCTTAAGATTGTAACTGTATCCCAGTTGTTATGCAAGCTTTAAATGGTAAACATATCCCATATACTTTAAATTATGATGATGATGAACTAGATGACAATGGCAGTGATGATGTTTTTTATGATGACGATGATGGAAATGATGATAATGATCATCATCATTGTCATCTTTGTCAGTGTCACCATGATTATCACAATAGTCATCATCATCGACATAATCATCATTCATGTCATCATCATCACCATTGTCCTTGACATCATCATCATCATCATGGTTATTGACATTTTCATAAGTTATTCATCATTACCTTTAGCATAAGAAATAATATCTACCCAAAATATGTGATTAGTGGAAAAGGGTCATGGAGGACACATACAATTTATGCATGACAAATAAAAACTTATTTTTTAAGATGATCAACATCATAATTCTCATTGTATTCATCATCATTGTCATTGTCATCATCACCATCATCATCATTCATTTCATTGTGTTACGGAGAGAAATTCCTATGGCTTGGGGTACCACAACAGACAGCTAGACTCCAGAAATCAATCTTTCCCAATATGCAATAGAAATAAAATGTCTAACACTAAAGGATCGAACCTCGTACCTTATTCCGGACGGTTGAAGTAGATCCCCGTTGAGCTTTCCAATCTTCAGCTTGAATTGATATAATACTTCCTCAACAACAAGTACACAATACAAGCATACTATATATCATGGTGTTAGATCTATTCTAGCATATATAATAAATAATGTAAAAGAATTTGACATATTCCAATGGATACAATATTCATTCAAATACACATTACTAGACAGGAAAAGATATTTCTATTAATATGAATTAGAGATTACAAGTGACAACCTCTGATGGCACGTCTGCGAACCGGAGAAACTGAATTCCCCACTTGGGCCTCCACCACCTCAATCCTACATCACTTAGATAGCAAGCTCACTAGAAAAAGGCAAGCTTAGGAAGAACACAACAGGGCTCCAAGGGACAAAGGGATGCAGACTCAAGCATAAGTTCTGGCAACAATGGACTATAGTTTCGTTACTCTCAATTCTTTATTATGCTTTCAATGTCTCAAGGGGTTCCTTATATAGCTTTTCAAAGGGATACTGAAAGGTCGAATCCGTGCGATCTCAAGGCATATGGAAGGACAGGAGTCATATGAGTCGGATCCAAGTCAAGGAACGCTCCAAAAGGATTTGGATTATGTACACATCTCGATGTATGTGACTATAGGGGGAATATCCGCGTATGTATGCGGTTATCGGGGAAAAATCCGCGTATATCACTTTTATTATGTTTTGAGGGATGATCAAGGACACATTAAAAGACAAAAAGTGGTCCATAGGGGCTAATGAGTCTGCAGCGGGATAGGGGAAGGCCATACAATGTGTGATTCACCTAGTGTGGTGAAATCCACTATAACAGATGCCCCCTAATGTATGAGATCAGAGGGGTTATACGATGGCCGAAATACATTATAAGTCCATCCCAGAAGTGGAGTGATGAAGGTACCCAAATGGAAGACCAACCACCCAATCAGCATAATACCATAATACAACTCTCCATATAACTGCAAATACATATAGTAGTCCCGGATACATAAGAGTACAATGGCCATGAATAGGCATGAAAGATGATAAAACATATGTGGTCATCGCCACGTACAATATACATAGATCAGAATATCCATGATGAAGATATACAAAGGACCATGATCTCCACAAAGGATGAAGATATACAATAAATCAAGGTCTCCATAGTGGCTGGAAATTTCTGACATATATTGGAACAAGTCACGAGAGCTGAGATCTCATGAACATTGGCATGATCAAGGAGGTAGCATATAATGGATGCCACCAATCTGGAAGGTCTTCTACACACACTGCTACGAGTACATGTCCTACTATGCGAATAGAGGTGTCGAGGTCGAACATAGTAGTCCATCGTCTGATTACCGGTCATTGATGTATACCGTTAACAGACGTGAGATCACCCACCGATAATGAAAATGGGAATCAAGGTACTAGAGTGCAAACTAACAAGTGTGAATAAATGTGTTGAGGTCAAACACTTGAGAGAATCCATCGATTAGGGGACATTGATGTATTCCCAAAAATGTCGATGGCGAGAGAACTTGCCACTGATGACTGCAAGTCTCAAGGCACTCAAAATGACTCTAGAATCCAATCCCAGAATAAATGATCTGAAGTCGATGGGATGAAATCCGCTGGAAGGAGGGCATTAGGGCATCCCCCATCATCCAACACGAGGTACTCAACAAAGCTGTATAATGTGGAAGGACTCGATCATAAGGTGCACGAACCAGTAACTGTACCAGGAATGGTCGACATGCAAAGTCAAGATAACTGAGGAATGGCCGACTCAGGTTTCAACTTCCTTCGAACAAGATAATAACGACGTATGGTGACTGAATGAAGGCAGCATAGACTCGATATACAAACTGGGACATCTCTATGATGCAGGAGGCATCAATAAAGGCTCCATAGGGACTGGAAGCTTAACCAGTCGATGGAGATAAACTCAGATAACGAGTACAACTCCTAAGTCAAACTATAACCCAACCAATGGATGTGATATACATTGCTCTGTTCGAAGGTGACACGACTCGACAGCTGCCAAAGATAATATCTTTTCTTGTCCGGCTTTTTGGTTTTTTTATTTTTTTGGTCTTTTTCAGTTAT
>LPNX010837885.1:74628-94207 GCA_001517045.1 Pseudotsuga menziesii
TAACTTTATAGTTACAAACTAGGAGGAGACGAGTGTCATTAGGGCAAACAAACTAGTTCCAAGCAGTGGAACATACCTATGCTCAATGCAAGGATACATGTGTAGGATATCGACACTCGGGGGAAAATCCCCTTCCGGTAAAAAGGGAATCAAGCTGCGAAGGATATAAAGAAAGGCTCTACATGGCTAGACATGAGACAAGCTCGGGCTATATGGCTGAAATGCAATGTCAAGGGAGCCGGCATAAAGCTCAATAAGACAGGCAAAGCTCATGATAATGCATCCACAACTTGATACAAGGGAGTCCGGGGGATCACGGCCAGCATAAGATCAAGAGGAGTATGAGGCTCTTACGAAATGTCATGGAAATACTATACAATGGACTCCCATACCCTAAAGGGAGAAACATCAGCATGGGCACCAAATGCAAATAAGGCGCTAACTAGGGTACCCATGTAAGGTGAGGCTCTACCACTTCTATAGCAGCAAGAAGGTTCCATGACATAATAGAGTGGGTTCGTACCTAAGGATATAGTGACATGGTCATAAGGTCATGCAAAATGCAAACAGTGGTGAACCTAACCTATATGCCAGTGTAGACGTTATACCTGAGATAGGTACGAACGGTCTCTGGTCACAAAAGAAGCATCCAACAGACAACTTCAGACCCAAGGAAGACCCAAACACACTCACAAACCACCCAGCAACTTCTCACAACATCAGACTCACCAAAAGGGAGGATGTACGCGACTGTATAAAGAACAGCTGCGTATGTACACGACTTTTGGCCAAAAATCCGCGTATGTACGTGACTTTTGTCCAAAAAACCCCATATACAGAGAAGGCAGTGGTAAAAAGCAGGCCAAGGCCAAACCAATAAAGGGGAGTTTCAATGGACAAACATACTATAACATGTGACACGGAAACAGAGAGAAACAGAGAGAAAATCAATAATATCAAGCCCATTGTGCCCCCTACCCCAAAGAAAAACAAGGACCATCCCCAGCGGAGTCGCCAATTCTGTTACAGAGAGAAATTCCTATGGCTTAATGGGGTACCACAACAGACAGCTAGACTCCAGAAATCAATCTTTCCCAATATGCAATAGAAATAAAATGTCTAACACTAAAGGATCGAACCTCATACCTTATTCCGGACGGTTGAAGTAGATCCTCGTTGAGCTTTCCAATCTTCAGCTTGAATTGATATAATACTTCCTCAACAACAAGTAAACAATACAAGCATACTATATATCATAGCGTTATATCTATTCTAGCATATATAATCAATAATGTAAAAGCATTTGACATATTCCAATGGATACAATATTCATTCAAATACACATTACTGGACAGGAAAATATATTTCTATTAATATGAATCAGAGATTACAAGTGACAACCTTTGACGGCACGTCTGTGAACCGGAGAAACTGAATCCCCCACTTGGGCCTCCACCACCTCAATCCTCCATCACTTAGATAGAAATCTCACTAGCAAAAGGCAAGCTTGGGAAGAACACAACAGTGCTCCAAGGGACAAAGGGATGTAGACTCAAGCATAAGTTCTGGCAACAATGGACTATAGTTTCGTTACTCTCAATTCTCTCTTATGCTTTTAATGTCTCAAAGGGTTCCTTATATAGCTTTTCAAAGGGATACTGAAAGGTCGAATCCGTGCAATATCAAGGCATATGGAATGCCAAGAGTCATATGAGTCGGATCCAAGTCAAGGAACGCTCCAAAAGGATTTGGATTATGTACACATCCCGATGTACACGACTATAGGGGGAATATCCACATATGTACGTGGTTATCAGGGAAAAATCCGTGTATATCACTTTTCTTATGTTTTTAGGGATGATCAAGGACACATTAAAAGACACAAAGTGGTCCATAGGGGCTAATGAGTCTGCAGCGGGACAGGGGAAGGCCATACAATGTGTGATTCACCTAGTGTGGTGAAATCCACTATAACACATTGCCATCATAATCATTGTCAATGTCATCATTGTCATTATCCTCATCGTCATCATTGTCATCATTCTCCTCATTATCAACAACATTATAATCATCATCGTAGCCATACTCAATATCATAATCATTATCCTCGTTGTTATCTTCAACATCTAGGTGTAAAACCGGATGCAAAAGTGGATAAAAACATGGATGCAAAAAAGGATGAAAACATCGATGCAACAAAAGTGGGCGCATAATGGGGTGGACAAAAAATGGATGCAAAAAATGATGCAAACGTGGAAGCAAAACATGATGAAAAAAGTGGTGCAAAAGTGGATACAACCATGGATGTAAAATTGGATGTGAAAGTAGATGCAACAAAAGTAGATGCAAAAGTAGATGCAAAAGTAGTTGTAACACCCAACACAAAACTCGATGCAAAAGTGGATGCACAAATGGATGCATAAAGGGATGCAATAACTGATGTAAAATTGGATACAAAAAAAGATGCAAACGTGGATGCAAAAGTTGAAGCAAAAGTGGGTGTAAAAGTAGGTGCAAAAATGGGTGTGAATTAGGACACGAAAAAAGTGGATGCAAGAGTGGATGCAATAGTAGATGCAAAAAAGATGTAAACATGGATGGAAAATGGGATACAAAAAGGGATAAAAATGTGGGTGCAAAAGTGGACGAAAAATTGGATGCAAAAGTGGATGCAAAAATGGCTGAAACAAAACGAGATGCAAAACTAGACTCAAAACAGGATGTAAACTTTGATGCAAAACTTGGCGCATGAAGGGATGCAAAAAAAGAAGCAGAAGTGGATGCAAAAGTGGATGTAAAAATGGATGCAAAAGTGGATGAAAACAAGGGCATAAAAGTTGAGGAAAACATGGACGTAAAAGGGGTTGCAATAAGAGTTAAATGTACAAACTACGCACAAAATTAGGCGCAAAACTAGGCTCAAAACCTGTCTGAAAACCTGATGTAAAACTTGGCACATAACCAGGTGCAAAACCTGGTGCAAATTACACCGCAATTTGCGCCAGATTTAGAAAAATGACACAAAAAATGCCTAAAATAGCACCAACCTGTGAAATTGCGCCATTTTGTCCAAAAAATGAAGAAAAATACACTAAAAGATGGTCTAGATGCAAAAAAGGATGCAAAAAAAGATGCAAAAAGAGATGCTAAATCTAGTTTTTGTTGTAGTGTACAATGTAGGAGACATTGATCCCCATATAATTGGAAAATTAAACCAACTGGAGGAGTAAGAAACTCTAAATCAAGATAAGGTCAAAATACTAGGATCTAACTGTTGATAGACTCAAAACTGGTGCTTTGATCAAGGAGACAAGACTTGCTTCCATGATGTAAAAACATGTGAATGAAATTCCCTTCCCTCTTTCTTGTAAAGGTTTAACGAGTCCAAGAAAGCCAACTCGGGACCTTCTTCATTTTTGGAAAGATCAAAGAAGAGACAAAATAATGCTTGATAAATCATTGATTCATGGATTTTACGAGCCCGAATTAATGAATGCTCGACAGTGTTTTCATAGTTTTGAGAGTTTGGAAACTCCAAACAAGACTCTAAGGGGTGTTTTTTCAAAAAGTTAGTCTCCTTAATCTGAAAAAAGTGTAAAACAATATAAATGAGAACTCTCTTATCCCATGTGAACTAAGGTATGCCTTTTTCGTAGTTAGTCGGCAAGGTCCGAAAAAGGGGTAAACTATCACTAGACCGACACACCTTCCGAAGCAGCATGTAGCTTGAGTTTAATGAGTGTGTGAAGGAAGGAAAGTGTTCCTATGGCTAGGGTTTAAGAGGCCATCAACGTACTGGGGTTGAAAGAGAGATGCAAATGGTTTTGCAAGTAAATGTAAACAAGGTTAGATATTGGAATGGTTCATGCCTTAGCCAAACGAAGGTTGATCCAAGTAGCCCTTCTATCCTCTTCTTACTCCTCTTGCTCCAAGAAACTTGCAAAATGAATTATACCTTCCACAAACCAATATGACCACATATAAAACAATGATAATCAATCTAATATGAAAAACTAATCTTATTAACATAAACATTTGATCATAAACAGAGAATCAATCACACATTGAACAATGATTTGGGAAGAAGAAGGACATCACATCTTTATTAATCATGAAAGGAAGTACAAATATACCTTTTGTTCAAGTTTGGCACCTCATGAAACCTTGATCTAGGTATGCTGCTTCTCTTCTCCAAGGAACTCAGCGTCCAAGCTCTGAAACACAAGGAGATAGCTTATAGGGAAAATGTCGGGAGAATGAGAGTCCCAATTCCTCCAACATAACAATGCAAAATTTCAAGTCCCTCCTCATGGACCTCCCTACATCTATTTATATTCTTCTGAAGAGATAGGGTCAAAGAAAAATTAGTTACAATTGAAGGATTCAGTTGCATAACCACCCAAACTACCCAAACATCGAGAAAATTCCTGTTTTGACATCTACAGGAAAAATACGCGGGTTTCAGAGACAACAGTAGAGTATTCAGGGGGTACACACATGTTGCACTAACAATACTCACATATGATATGCGGGTTACAATGTAAATTGTCATGTATTTAGGGAACACATGGGTATTATGTAGAACAAGTCGCATATAAAAAGTGGAGCACACGAGTTTCATTAAGGAAACTCACGTGTACATAAAAAAATCTCATTTTTAGGGTACTTCTGGGAGTTTTCAAACTTTGGTGTCTTCTGGAAAGTTTTAGTTGACTCAAATACCTTTCCAATGTGCAGAGAAGAGGTCAAGCCGAGTTACATAAATCAATATATGGATCCTCCAAGTTAGGTGTGTTTTCATTGACTTTCAGTGACTTTCATGAAGTGTCATCATGGAAGTGTCGACATGCAATGAAATGATGGGAACTTGATCACAGGAAGAGATGTGTCATTTTGAGCTATAAAAATTAGGAAATAAGTAAGGATTACTACAGAGACTGTCCAGAGGTTTTGCAATATTATCATATTTTCTGTTGGGGATCATCACATATATCTACTGCCATGACAATACCTCGAGAACGAATGGTTTTCCACTGAGTTCCAACTAACTGATGAATAAATTGAGACAATCGTACAATACTGGCCTAAAGAATGAAGACAACTTATCAAAGATGATCAATTATCTGTTGATACTGAATCACAACAGAATGGAACATTGAGAAATCAGGGAGGAAATCAACAAGGAGAATAAATCTCTTAGAGCTCCCCTTATGAAAGAAAACAAGAGTTCATCAAGACTGCAACGAATCTAGAAATGGGAGATAAGCCCAAAAGATCCAAAGAATTGAAGAAGAGATGAAAGAAATGAAAGGATGATAAAACATATGGAGTTGGTGGCCTTACAAATTATGACTACTCACTCATTGTTGATTGAATGGAGGAAGTTTCCAATGAGACTTGTAAGAGGATTGATGAGAGGAATACTGGCTTGGTTGGAAGCATTATGGACTTACTGCAGACTCTATGTGTTGCAGTAAAACAAGTTAGAGTAGCGGTCGTGTGGGAACCATTCTAGACCAAGTTGTGGTAAGAAGTGAGGCCTTCCTAGGATTGAATTGTCAAGGTGCCAGCACTACAAAAACATAGAAGGATTCAAGTGTCTCCTAAGGGAATTTATTTGGGCACTCCATATCATAATTCCATGATCAAAGACATTGGTCATGTAAGTGTTGATTTTTTCTGTAATTCTTATGTATCTACTACATATTATTCAGCAAGATGCAATAGATGAGTTGAAGGAAAGAGAGCATGTGATTTTTGATAAGCTCAAACATTCAAAGAGTGTTGTTGCATTGCTAAAAAAAAAGTGAAAGAGATGAAACAAAAATCATAGATATGGCAAGAGGACAGACAAATATTGGAGCAAGTTGTCATTCTCACCTTCCATGAATTCTCTAAAGATGGAATTACAACTGAAATGATCCTAGAGGACAAATTTTTTAGACTTGGGGAGGTAGTTGTCGAACTCCTCTAATGAATCGCTGAATTAGAAACAAATTTACTCCCAGTACAACCCTTAAGGTATTGGAAGGGCAACAGAAGGAAGTAACTAAAAATGTGCAAAATATTCAGGAGGTCGAGGCACTTTTCTCCAAAGCATATGCATAGGTTTCTCAGTCGTGGGAAGCCTTGAAGGATGATGCAGAGCTAGAGAAAGTTAGCGAGCAAATTCATACCGTAGAAGCGATTTTGAACAGGATAAGAAATGAACAGAAGAAATTGTCGCCAGTTGAGAATATGAGCAATGATGGTGACTTCAAAACATTACAGCGACAGGTTTTAAACTATGAACATAAAAACAAAGATGAATAGAACGTGTCACAATACTCCAGGACGAAGCAGGGAAAGTTACTCGAGACATATACCTGGTCCATGAGAAGATGAGATAGGTCATGGTAGTGATAAGTGTTGAAACTTTTGAACACATCAATTCTGAACTTGTCAAACAAATGAAGAAGGTAAAAGAAGATGTGTAGAGAGAAGCAGAATAGGTAATGAAGATCTGTGACCAGGATTTTCAGAGTAAACTTGATGTGACATAATATTCTATATAAAGTGGCTTGGGATAAGCCACAAGTGAGTGTTGGAGGCATGTTGGACCTAGGAAAGTATATATCATCTTTGTTCGAAAAAGTGTAGAATTTATTCGTAAGGCGAGCAATCCCATGATGAAAAAGGAGAGAAGAAAGTCGAATCCGGGAATTCGACATATTTTGCAGAAACAATAAATGTAAGATTAAGTTAGAATAATAGTTTATTTTTGAATGAGCATGATTATAAATTGGGTCGTTAGCACCTGTATTAATTTAACACGATTCATTGGAGTAGTTAGAACAACCAGTCGACTGTCAGTTGAGAACTAGTTCATGGTTGGAACAAGAATTGTAAGAATTATATATGTTCAATCCATGTTGTGTATGGATGGCAATGTATCCATGACTCTCAACCCAAGAATACAATATTTCTTGAATCTAATCAGTTAGAGCTCGACAGAAAGACCATTATGAGAAGGAGATCCATAGAGAGATCGATAAGAAAGAAGGAAAAAAGCATGAGAACATGAAAAAGACAGAGAAAAATCATTCAATATAAAGAAGATTCTAATTGAAGTTTGCAAGTTGTGTGCGTAGAACGAAAGCGTTCCAAATGTTACTCATTCCATATAAAGAGCGATTTTGTAGTTTTTTCCATATGGGTTTCCATGTTATATATCAATGTCTTTGATGTTTGTGTATCTTTTGTTTTAATCTGTATGAGTTGTCACACTTATATTGATGTCATATTGTGGAATGTCAATAATAATGATGGGATCTATGCATTAATATTTATATATTATATGTTGTGAACGTGTCAATGGATCGGTCTAATTTCTTGCTGTATATGTGCTAGTGGTAATCCATCACTCAGTTTCGGTCGAGTTGTTTCTTAATGTTTTCCTGAATAAATCACCTTCCATAACTATAGAAACCTAGTTCTAACAGTCCCCATATATATCTCGGGTGAGACTTCACCTTTGCAGGTGTTTCCGATGTGGTTATGCTTTGTGTAGCTAGGGTTTTCTCCCTAGCTTGTACGAATGAGTACCTACTAAGGACAATGGATTCCTTAGTAGCAGTTCAAATGATGTATGAATTAAAAGCTATAACTGAAATAAAAAACTAAATCTAAACATTCATGAAGCAAAACAATAGAAAGTAAATAACATGAAACAAAAATAGTAAATAGTAAATAATGATCTTTATTGATGTTACCTCCTATGTGGAGGTTGGTGAAGTCCGTTGCGCTGGTCCGATGTCGGTGGCTCCGAGCTTCAAGCTGCTTCTTCTCTTTCTCCAATGGTGGAAATGGGCCAAAAGGGGCTCTCACGGTGAAAGTAGCTTCAATGGTGAGCTAGGATTTCACGAGCAATTTTGGCAGAGGCAGGATACTTGTGATTGTGGATATTGAATAAGGAGTCTCCATCACTTATTTATAGTTGGAAACCATGCGTTTTTAGGGTTAGGGTTTCAGCTGTTTAGGGTTTTTTCCTCATTTTCCTCATTATTTTATATTTTTCTTCCCTTTTAGGGTTTTTTGCTATTTTTGGAGGAAAAAAGGGGTTTATGGCCTTTTTGGAGTTATTTTAAGCCTTTTGGAGACTTTTTAGATGGTTTCATGGGTTTTAGATGGAGATATAGTAGGAAAATGGACAAATGAGCCATATAATGGGGTAGATGAGGTAGTGAACCATTTTTGGGTGTTAACACTTTGCCGGGCTAATATCTTGGGATTTGTTGGATAAATATGGAAATATGAACCTAGGTTAGTGGAAACAATGCTAACAAGTTCCCAAGCTTTTAACTCCTTTATTCTCTCTCTCCTTCACCTTTCAATTAAAATTTCCTTTGGTTATGTTTCTCTACATGCTTAATCAAATTAGTTTTCTTCTAAACAATATTTAAAGCTAGTTTACTAAGCATGATTTTTTTAATTAGCTCTAGTTATTCAAGCTCTATATTTAAGTTGACCTTATTCTTATTTGAGTACTTAGTTATTTCTTAAGACTATATATTTCGATTACTTACACTTTTTATTGTTTTAACTTCATATCTAACACATTTGGTGCATAATAGGTGGTTGATCTTACTCTTTTGAAAAACAGGTAAGAAAAATTACGGTCAAAACTTACAAGAATTGTGCCATCGAGGACCTCTCAGAGCATTGTATCTTGATCCTATTTTTTTCTTGAAAACTTGTATGCCTTTGGATATTAATCTATAAGGACCAAAATAATCCATGTTTTAAATTGTTAAAATAATAATAAAAGAAATTGGGATACTTAGCGCCCACTCCCCATCACCCTTGGGATTTACGCCATTTTCATGCCGTGAAGTTTTCTTTTTATGCTTCTTGATTTTATGTTGTTTGGATTTAATAACTTGTATATTAGGTTCAATTTCATGTCTGAGATTATATTAATTAGTTTATCTTTCATTCTTTCATTATTTGCAAAAGTAATGAACCTCTCTACACTTTCCCAAAGTATGTTCTTGTTTCCAATGAAAAGGCTTGTCTTAGTAGGTGACTTACAATCACAACAGAGATTCATAGCTTTAGTTTAATTACATAGCATTTTACATTTTGGCATAGTGGTTTATGTTTTCCCTAGGAAAATATAGGTGGAATTCATATAGAAATCTGCTTGGAATGTTAAGATTCTGGTCACGTGATAGAGGAAGCTACGACAGAGGAAGAGATAAGACAAAATAAGTAGAGGGAGAAGGAAAGTTGTGACAAAAGAAACCATGAAGGAAGAAGTCAACAACAGAAGGGGAATATGTGACAAGATCAGTTGCGACGGAAGGAACCATGATAGATGATATGCAACGACTGAAAAGGAAAACCCAAGATCATATCGTGGGTAAGAAGTCAACTAGAGTCACGCGTGCTATAGGTAATACAACATATTTGTATTTCAAGTCGATAGTACCTATTGATAGTTGTAACGGGAATGTATGAGAATAGGAATGACAGTCTATCAACTAACAGAATGAAGTCGACTAATAATGGCATGTAAAGAGTTTATAAAAGGAAGAAACCAAACTGTATGTGGGTTACTTCCTAGTCTGTGGTTGCTAGTCAGTCAGTTGCAGTTGTTTACTTCCTAGTTAGTCTATGTTTGACAGTAGAGTCATATAGAAGAGTGTGTCGATACAGCCTGTGTACAAATAGACAATAGAGTCATAGATAATAGTGAGTCGATCCAGGTTGTGTGTAAATCAACAATAGAGTGAAGGAGATAAGAATTTATAGATCTACGACCAAAGGGCATAAGAGGAGAAACAAGTTTTTATATAGTGTAGAAGAATATCTAGAATAGAGTTTGCAGCTAAGTGTGTAGACAAAAGGTGCATATATTTCTCATGCCAAATGAAGAACACCTTTGTGGTTTTTCTCGGATGTGTTTCCACGTTAAATAATATGTCAATGTGTATTTTATGAATGTATATGTGTCGCATGAATGTAGGATGTGAATAAGTGTTTATATATTTTCTTATAAATAGTTCTTGTATACATTGGTCTCACTGTTGCTAGTTGGAATGCTGATAAATAATTATATTGACTATCATAATCTTTGTCGCTTGACAAGTAGAGTAAATATTGAATGTGCATATTAAATATAAGTAAGACACCCACTGACGTTGGTCGAGCGAATTGGTAAGGTGCTGGGAGAGGCAAAATCCCCACCCAACTACAGAAACTTGTTTCTGGAAGTTACCCATAAGAGATATCTCTGGTGAGACTGCATCTACATCACAAGTGTTTCCAACTAATCCTTGCTCTATTGGGCCGATATCTTGATATTTGTTGTCGTATAAAGAAGGTATGAACCTAGGTTGAAGAGAGAAATTCCAAAAATGGTTCCATTGTTGGGACCTCGAATCATTGTGGTTAGGGATATGTTTTGGCACATGACGAAGTGGGAAATTCAAGAATGGTTGGATTCTAAAGCATCAGAGTTTACACGAGAATAAAGTGAAGGGTCATGATTGAATTCGACAAAGTGGTTGGATTGATACCTTGATATGGATATTCATGAAATTTTCTTTTGTGAATTTCCTAATGTGTTGTATGAGTGGTTGTTGAAGCTAGCGACTCAAAAAAAATTTTCCAAGGGAGAGAACAGACAGAGAGGAATCCTCAGTCGATTTAGTGACTAAAGAGTATCAACAACCCGATTTCAAGGGCTGTTGATTTTTGGGTAGACAGTATTTTTGGGTAGAGTTTGTTGTCGATATAATAACATCATATAGTGAGGTGGGAAGAAATTTTTTCCAAGGACCACGAGGAAGATACTTACATATTTAAATACTTGTATACAGATGGTTGTATGTGAAAAAGGAATCCTGAGAATATATTTCAATGAATAAAGAACCATATATAAAGACTTGGGTTATGTTGCAGAAGAAGTGCATGAAAAATGGAGCAAACTAAGCGGCAATTTTCCCCAGTGATAGAAGAACTACACTATAAGGTGGACATATAAGAAGTGGAAGGATATTTTAGTCAGGAAAAAGAAGAAGAACTATGACAAGAAGAGGAAGTTTTAGTATGACTAGAGGAGAAGACCATGAGTTGACATTGCACTTTGATGAAGGTTCTTGCGATGAAGAAGAGGAATATCAACCTATATCAAAAAGAGAAGAAGAAGAAGTATAAGCTCCATATCCAAAGTATGAGTATGGTACACCTATGACCACATGTACATCTCCGAATGTAAGATCCATAAACGCGTATCCTAGTGGATTTGTAAATACAACTAACACTAATAGTGGAAATAGTAGAAAAGGGAGTCCTATTATCCAAACTTTTTGTCTAGGAGTACCAAGAGTCAATATAATGGATGGAAACAATATTAAGTTCTCGATACTCAATAGAAATGGGTCAAAAGATCCAGAGCAACATTGGTTTCTATGTGAAGTTGTATGGACTAGGTGACAAGTCCAAGATGATGCAATAAAGAAGTCACAGATGATCACAAATCTAAGGGGTTATGCGCTCGACTAGTATATGAATTTATGCGGTTCTGAAAGGAGACACAAAAAAAATGCTCGATCAAATTCAAGTAGGATTAACAGACGAATTTAGAAATCCTAAATTTGAATCTCAGTGTACAAAGATTAAATATATTAAGAAATTTCCTACATATTATGTGGGACTTTGACCAGAGATTTAAGAAATTAATGGATAAAGTAAGCTTTCAGATGACAGACGTACAACACAAGGAATGGTTCATTGTAGTGCTATTGTCGCTCATCTGAATTTTGTTGATGCAACAAACGATTTTGTCGCATAATGAAGCTCTGGAGATAGAAATGAAGTTGGAATCCTCGCCGATTGGAGATATTGGTGCATGAATGATGCATATTCAGTCGTAACTAGATAACCTTACGTTGCAACTCCAAGACATTAAGAAAGGGAAGGAAGTACAAGAATAAATTTGGTGTACCAGATACAGAACTGAAGGACACCACAAGGAAAATTGCCGGATGTTCATGAACTATGTCGTAGCAAGAGCGAAGAATCTGATAAATGCACAAGGGATGCCTTGGTGTATAATATACCATAATAGAGGCCATCATTCAGAATAGTGTTTGTACTTGTAAAATATTGTAAGTACGTTAACTAGTCTATTTTGTAAATTTTGTAAATTTTGTAAATCCATAGGCCATGATGAGAAGGATTACAGATATTTCCAGCTGTTGCAGGAGAAAACAGTGGATACCTATTTGATGAAGAAAGAAGAGAATATGCAAGATAAGTGATCTGAATCTCAATATCCACTAACCCAATATCAACAAAATCCATATCCTCAACCCCAATATCAACAAAATCAATATCTGCAGCAACAATACCCTCAATCAAAGGGGGTGGAAATTTTCGAGGTCGAGGACAAAAAAAATGAGGAGGATTTAGTCACAGAAGAGGCCAAATCATATGTTATATTTATGGACAACCATGACATTTTGCTAGGGACTATGTGAGCACTGCAAATACATGTTCGTATTGTAAATCCTTTGATCATACCGTCGAACAGTGTCCGCAGTTGATTGCAAAGTGTTAGGCTAGACATGTGGGAAATCCAAACCCTCTATAGAATCCCAATCCAAATCCCAAACATAATATCCAAATTATTCCTGCTGAGTCGAGAGAAGAAAATATTGATGTCATAACAAGGGGAGGTGTTGCAACGGGAGGAGACCAAGATACACATCATGACCAACCACAAGTGTGACCAGTAACACAAAAGAATTTTTCATTCAATGTCCAAAGATAAAAGGAAGTATTCTTGGACGTGCGACCAGAATTCATCGACAAGAATCAAGCATCGACGTCTTCTCCTCCACTGCCAAGAAGATCGATAAGGGAGATGCCTAAAATATTTGATCAGCTATTTCGAAAGTAACAAACATGAAAGGTTAGTAAACACAAATATTTTTTTCAAAAGTTGCTTATCACTAATACATGATAAAGATGTTGTCACAGGATTGACAGCTCTAATAGAAAAACATCAATAAGAAGTGTGACCAGATAGAAGAATAAACCATGTGGGAAAAATATTAAAGACCGGTCACGAGCTAAGAATTACTGCCCAGATCAGAGATTACGATATGGATTACATTATCCTCTATTTGGGATATGACGTCAACATTCTAACAAGAAAAACATGGGAAAGTATGGGAAAATTGTGACTAGATTGGTCTCCCATTCAGCTCAGATCAACAAATTAGTTGAAAGTCCTACCTACCGGTCTAGTGAATCAAGTTCCTTCCAACGTAGAAGGCCTGAGAATGTATGTTGATTCTGATGTAATTAGTATTATCGATGACACAAACCCATATCCTGCACTTTTTGGGATCAATTGGGTGATCAATAATCAAACCATCATCAATTTTAACAAAATAATTTTATCATTTGAATATTTAGACCTGAGGGTGGTAGCACTAAATTTTCCACTAGAAGGTTAGATATACATTGAGCCAGTAAATAGTGAAGGGAAAGAAAACTATCTTGACCATATTTATAACATCACGTCTGTGAAGGATGACTATGTAAACCCAACAACTGATGGAAAGCTTAAATGACGTATTATCCCTTGTACATCAGATTCTAGTGAAGCATTGGAAAACTGCCAGAATCAAAAGCACAAAGTATCCATGAGGAAGTGCACAAGAATTACACGGTCTGTCTAATGGGTAGGACCCGAGGCAAGCCACTACCTACCTATGAAGGTTTACCTAACCTTGCATCTTTTCTGATAGAGTTTGAAGAAAAATCCACAGAACATCAACGCTTGTCTGCCCCANAACCGAGGCAAGCCACTACCTACCTATGAAGGTTTACCTAACCTTGCATCTTTTCTGATAGAGTTTGAAGAAAAATCCACAGAACATCAACGCTTGTCTGCCCCAGACTTTATTTTGAAAGCTACATCCGCCATATGGTGGGTCACACATAAATAATCTATCTCGAAATGGCCATAATGTCGAATATTGTTAGAGATAAGGTTCATAGAAGAGATCAATTATACTGGTTAAAATTATACAGGATTGAGTATTCATGTCGACCATATTGAGTATTGTCATGTGACATGGGAGGCATGTCCGCGACAAGAATGGGTTCATCAGTTCTTACACACATTAGACATGATACCAAGGAGTTGGTATACATCAGTTGAACTCAGATGATGAACCATTCTATGGGATGAATTATCTACTAGCTTCATACACATTTGAATTTGTTGATCATCCATCGATTGATGCCGCATTACAAGTAATCAAGTTAAATATATGTGAAGATATCTTTGTCGCAATGACAAACTTCAATCAACGCGACGGAAAAATTCGGGATTGGATGGAGTGCTATAATGTGATAGGAGAACCTAAGGACGATGACCCACTCGACATAAACATACCCGAGTCTGAAGGTATGCACACAGTGGAAGGATTTGGTATTTCTAGAAACCAATTTATGAATCCACTAAAAGTAAAAAAAATTAAATATTGGGACCCCGGAGAATCCAAAATTTTCCAATATTGGAGATTACTGGGATGATGAGACTGTTAGGAAAATCATAGATCTATTGCATGAGTTTCAAGATGTGTTCCCTACAAAATTCATAGAGATGAAAGGGATTGTCGGAGACCTTGGAGAAATGAATATACTTTTAAATCCCAATGAAAAACCTATCAAGCAGCGACCATACCGATTAAATACGCAGTGTAAAGAAAAAGTCAAGGAAGAGTTGGATCAGATGATGGATGAAGGTATCATAGAACCTATAGAAGAATCATAATGTATCAGTTCAATAGTAGTTCAAGATAAAAAAAGACTATTGGTGAAGTGTGTATTTGCGTTGACTTAAGAAAATTGAATGATGCTTGTTTACATGGCCCATTTCTGACTCCAATTATAGATGAGGCATTGAACAATGTTGGGGGTGAAGAAATTTACTCATTCATTGATGGATTCTTTGGTTACCATCATATTAGAATTGCAAAGGAAGAATGATAGAAGACCACCTTTGAGGCAGAGTGGGGTTGTTTCAAATATACGGTAATTCCTTTTGGACTCAAGATAGCTCTTGCTATTTTTTCTAGGATAGTAGGGGTTTCCTTCAAAAAAATTATTCATAAATTTCTTGAAATATACTTCAACGATTCGACAGTATTTGGGATCACTAAGGATCATATTGAGAGCCTCAAGATGATGTTGAAATGTTGTTGCTAGTATCAAATATCAATCAAATTAAAGAAATGTATCTTTTATGTCCCGTTTGTAATTTTGTTGGGCAATGTAGTTTGTCATGATGGAATCTTTGTCAACCCTACCAAAATTGTGATTATCCTCGACATACCACCACCTAAAATAGTGAAGCAATTCAGAGATACATTGGTACATACAGAATACTCTGAGAAAATTTATCAAAGGATATGTGAAGGTGACCGCTACGATGGAGAAGTTATTGAACAAAGATGTTAAGTTCCAGTGGATGAAAATTTTCCAAGTGAGTCTGGACACTTTAAAGAACAAGATGGTTACAATGCCCATACTTGTATTCCCTTACGACAAAAAGGAATTTCATGTACATGTCGATGTGCCATCTGTCACACTCAACATGGTACTAGCGCAGTGTGGATTGGGATGAGATACGAGTGTTGGGGTCTTGTTGTCCCTAAGAAAAGATAGGAAAAAATCATATATAATTATTCTCGGGAGGTGAAGAGTTTGGTTGCATGATAGAGGAAGCTGCAACAGAGGAAGAGGTAAGATAGAAAAAGTATTCAAAGAAGTAAAGATGCAAGAGAACCACACTCGAAGGAAGAAGTCCATGTCATAAGGGAAAGATGCGACGAGATCAACTACGGTGGAAGGAACCATGATAGACAGCATGCATCGGATGAAAAGGAAAACCCAATATATCATGGGTAAGAAGTTGTCTAGAGTCACACGTTCTTTAGGGAATAAAGCATATTTGTATTTTGGGCTGATAGTTCCTACTAACAGTTGTAACGGGAATGTATGAGAATAGGAATGATAGAATGTTGACTAACATAATGAATTCGATTGATAATGAAATGCAAAGAGTATATAAAAGGAAGAACCAAAGTTGTATGTGGGTTACTTCCTATTTTGTGGTTGCTAGTCAGTCAGTTGTGGTTGTTTACTTCCTAGTTAGCGTATGTTTGATAGTAGAGTCATCGAGAAGAGTGAGTCGAACCAGGCTGTGTGTAGACTGACAGTAGAGTCATAGAGAAGAGTGAGTCAATACAGGATGTGTGTGGATCAACAATAGAGTGAAGGAGATAAGACTATAGAGATATTCGACTAGAGAGCATGAGATGAGAGAGAAGTTTGTATAGAGTGTGGAAGAATATATAGAACAGAGTCTGCACCTGAGTGCGCAAACGAAAGGTGCATATATTTCTCATGCCAGGTGAAGAACACCTTTGTGGTTTTTCCCGGATGGGTTTCCATGTTAAATACTGTGTCAATGTGTATTTGATGAATGTATTTGTGTCGCATGAATGTATGACGTGAATAAGTGTTTATGTGTTTTCTTATAAATAGTTCTTGTATGCATCTGTCGCACAGTTGCTAGTTGGAATTGCTAATAATAAATTATATTGACTGTCATAATCTCTGTCGATAGATGAGTAGAGTAATATATTGAATGTTCATAATAAATATAAGTAAGAGACACACCGACATCGATTGATAGAATTGGTAAGGTGTGGGGAGAGAAGAAATGCCCACCCAACTCCAGAAATACTGGTTCTGGCAGTTACCCTTAAGAGATTTCTTAGGTGATACTTCATCTGCATCGTAGGTGCTGCCATTTGAGCCTTGCTCTGTAGAGACAATATATTAGGCTTTGTTGTCTTACAAAGAAGGTCTAGACCTGGGTCTAAGGGAGAAACGCCAATACTTTATTTCATTTTAGTTAAAGTAACAAACTTTGGCTTAGTCCCCCATATGCTCTTGTCCACCAAAGGATTGCTTAATTTGTTGGAACAATCAAGAAGGGGATTTAAGTGACTAGTAATAATAGGTCATTATATCAAAATATTTATTACTATAAGGAAAAGGTTACTTTGATCTTACTACAAATTCATGGGGCTAATGCAAGTAGCAAGCAGATTTTATGTCTCACCCCATTGGACATCTGGTATTTTTGCTTAGTACATGATTGAGAGGATAAATCCAAGTTGCGTCCAACTTATTAAAGTGGTTTACTTTCACAGTTACAATATTCACAATAATATTTACTTAAACCAATTATGTCATGGAATAAATTACAGTCTCATATGTTGTTATCTTTAAAAATATTTTTGTTGCTTTCTTGTTTTTGTTTTCAAAATCCTAGATTATTTTCGTAAAGTAGCTTGGAAACCATAGCTTCTTTAGTTAGGGACCACCCCCTATGCTTCATAGGATTTTTCCTAGACAATGGAGTCAAGTGTTAAGTGACATCAAGCTTGACTCATGATTTCCCCCCAAGGACACACCCAGTGGCTTTAATATTTCTACCATGTTACCTAAGGTGTGTATCAGGTGGAAACATCCTTTGGTGTTGTTGATTGGGATAAATATTTTTATTATTGGAGTATAATTTTTTTTCTCTTTTTTTTCTTTGTTCGATGAATCTTTAGAATTTTTTCATTATCTAGCGACTCCACTAACATTTTTTCAAATTTATAACAAAGAAAAGCAACAACAAAAAATGTGAGATATTTTTAAATGCATATTTTTCTACTCACATGATGATTCCATTGAAGAGATATAACCCCATTTTCTCATAAATTTGTGAAGACCTGTTGTATGTATATGAGCCCATGTGACATGGTAAAAATATTTAAAGCTCATTGTTTGAGAGCTCCCCCTACTCAGTATCATATATTCTCCATGGTTACTTCAGGATAATGTTACTGATTCTAGATATGAATGATGAAAGAAAAGAGCATGATGCTAGGTTGGCTAGAATATTCCCTCAACTTTATTTTAGAGATATCCTTAGATTCCCAAAGGAAGGACCTGATTTGAATATATATGATCATATTCCACTCTTTCGTGGAAAAAGTGATCCATCCATCCTTAACATTAGATCTTTCATCAAATTTGTAACCATGGGATAATTAGATGTGGAAATTTGTTGCTGCTCTTGATGATGATGCTTGGTATTGGTAGTATGATCTTCCTAATAGATACATTACCTCCATTTCAAGATTCTTTGAGAAATGGCATGATGGAGAGGGTGATAGGAAAATTTTCATGGAAGATTCCCTTGCTACCTTTCCTTGAAAATAATATCACGAGGAATCCCTTGTACAGATTGAAAACTTGGTGAGGATGGAGGAGCCCACATATTTCACTCTTGAGAAACACATCCTTACTATCCCCATTGAAGAAACAAATAAGGGTATTTTGATTGAATATGCTATTGAAGATCCACCTCATGTTACAATTTTGGATTGTTCTCAATATAACTCCAATGAATACGATCACATGTGTATTCCATATTTGCTCCAAGAAAAAAACATTATAGCACCTATAAAGAATCTTGTTATGAAGTATGTATGGAGTATGATGAAACTTCTCCTTTTTCTCCACATGGCGTTGAAGGTTTGGAAAGTCTGCTCCCTTGTAACATTTTTGAAACCAGGCCTTTTGAGGATGATTATTGTGATCACGTGGGGGCATGAATTGCCAAGGTATGTGTATTCCATATTTGCTTCAAGAAAAAAACATTATAGAACCTATAAAGAATCTTGTTATGAAGTATGTATGGAGTATGATGAAACTTTTCCTTTTTCTCCACATGGCGATGAAGGTTTGGAAAGTCTGCTCCCTTGTAACATTTTTGAAACCATGCCTTTTGAGGATGATTATTGTGATCATTTGGGGGCATGAATAGCCAGGTATGATGCAATTGACGAAGACTGTCCCATTTTTGACAAGGATGGGGATGATTATTGTTATCCCCTAGATTTACCACTCAAAATCCTCATAATTTTCTTTGTCTTGTGGTTTGGGTAGTCTTCCTCAACTTGGTTCTCCAATTTTAGTCAACTGATATGTTCATTATTCAATTAGTTTGGTCTTGTTTTAATGCCTTTGATTTCTAATGAGTGGTCACTGGATTGAGAATATTTTTGTTACGTAGTCCTATCTATAATTATTATTACAAAATAATACTTCTGCGGGTTACAGAGTGAAACAAGAAGTGAGATTTAAGCATTGTGGGAAAAGTTGAAGTTCCAGCAGCAGGAAGTGCAAGGTTCCTTATTGGAAGTGCTGCCAAAAATTTCAAAGTTATTATAGAAAAGTCACTGCCAGAAGTTTTAAAAGTTCCAACGAATATCATTTCATGTTGTCCTTTTGAAATCATTGTGTCACGTGTCGTTTCATCATGAAGTTATATTATTAGAAGATGATAAATTGTTGTAATTCTTTCAAATCGAGTAACGATGCTCTTCATTATTTAAATTGTGATGGAACTTGTCATTACTCTGTTCTTTCATCATGATATTTAAAGTTG
>LPNX010837898.1:17208-41417 GCA_001517045.1 Pseudotsuga menziesii
GTTGTAGTTTTACTGTAGGATGTATCCCTTCATCTTTCTGGATTGTAATAAAAGGACTGGAAATTTCTTTGTGGACTTAGCCCATCGTTTGTGTGAACCACGTTATATCTGTGTCTCTCTGTAATTTCTTAATGTGTTTTGCATCTTGTTAATGATTTAACTGTATATCTGTTATTGCTCTGCGGTCCTATTTTCTAACAATTGGTATCAGAGCCAAAAGGTCTATTTGGTTGGTAGACTCGCAGGTAAGAAGGGTTCCTGGTTCGAGTGGGAGAAATGGCGGAAGAAGCAAAGTTTAGGGTTGAGAAATTTAACGGCCAAAACTATCAGTTGACCCACAAATTTCCAACAAGTTCGACCCTATGCAAATTTTGGATTGCAAAAGGTTCAAATGCATCTTCACAGAGGGATAACCTAACTTATATACATGCTTCCAAATATACCTTATAATATCAAGAAACATACATAGGATGCTCGTATAATTGGGTGGATTTAAACCAAATATGCTCCCAGCGTCCCCACAAAAGATGTCCTTAGGTGGGTGCAACCAAATGTTTATGACTTCAAGGATTTATTCATCTGATGATAAAATTCTGTCCAAGAAGTCAAGTGAGCTAGGAGATGTCACAGTCAAAATGGGCCAAGTAACTCGATCATATTCCTCCATCAAGGGAAGATTTTGATCCAAATCTGTCGAAGCCATTTGAACAGCTTGGTATGATACTTCTACAGCAGATAAGGGTTGCAGGATCATGAAGTTTCCCATGAGAAAATCATTTTTGAACGATCCTACCCTAATTTCTTGAACTTCTTTTAGAGAATCCCTATGGAAATGAAAATTCGATTGGATAGCAGTTTCAAGCATGTAGTAATCTAATTGGTTGATCATAACAATATTCCCCTAATTAGAAAACCAAATTGGTTGGAACTCAGAAGACATTATAGCTATCATCGTGTGTATCCAACTATGTCCTAATAGAAAATTGTAATCTATAGGTGCATCTACTACCTCAACATCTACTGTGACTGTTTTTCCACCCCATTCAATAGGGAAGTATGCAATGATTCTGTGAGGAGAGAATGAATGTCTGTGAAATAAATTTGTGTATAAAATCTTTAAATGCAGCAACTACAATTCTAGAAAATATTGTAGGTGCATTCTTTAGTCCAAAGGGCATTATCGTGTATTAGTATTATCCCCACTCCATCGCAAATGTAGTCTTTTATCAATCCTCTTTTCCAATTTTTATCTAATGGTAAACCGAGAATCCATCTGTAAAGGAATATAATTCTTGTCCTCCAACATTCTCTAATACTTCATCTGTGAATCAGGTCAGAAATGGATCATGCAAGCATGAATCATTTGATTTTCTGAGATCAACAGAAATTCTCACTTCCCTTGAAGTTTCCTTCTCTTGTACAACAACCGAGCTGATCCTTTGTGATTCTTCAACTGGTTCTATTAAACCTCCTTCTAGCATTTTATCAAGTTCCAATTTAACCTTCTCTTTGTAACGTGGGTTTAATCTGTATGGTCATTGTTTGACTGGTTTTGCATCAAGCCTAAATGGTATCTTCATTTCATCCAGGTCCCCAACTGTGCCCTTCATTTTGGAAAACTTTGTACGAAATATATCCTGAAATTCATGTAGTAAGTCACTAATCTTTCCTACAGTATCTTTGTCCTAGTAATATCCAATATTAGCAAACTTTAGATTTTAAATCAACCCAATATTTACTTTCTTAATATTGAGTAGTTTTAAAGACGGGTCAGTGGTTATAACATCTCCGTCCACTGTACGTATACCTTCTAACTTAGGTATATTTATCTCAAGTGGGTCAAGATCATTTAGTTCTCCCATGAGATTATAACACTCCATCTAGTTGTGTATAGTCATTTTGCATTGATGGAAATTTGTGTCTATGAACAGGATTTCTTCAAATATCTCTTCGTTTATTACCTGTAACACATCATTGACTATTGGGTGTTCACTTGGAAACTTAAATGTCTGGGTGAAGCTTACAACTAAGCTTTCCCATTCAACTCTACTAATGTGTACAACCTTCTAGGTACCATTTCCAAAGTGTATATAAATCGATGAAACCATTCTTGTCATGGATGTTCTTTCCAATTCTTCAACAATACTCAATATGTTTCCTAGGATCTATTAGTCCTGTATATTTCTAATCAGGGCAACTAATCTCTTCTCCAAATATGATCTGCATTAATATCCTACAGTGTGGACATTTGCAGATGGACTATTTATGCATACCCCACCATCTAGTGGATGTAGCTTTCAAAACATAGTCCAAAGTAGACAATCGTTGTGATTTTGAGAATTTTTTTCAAATTATACCAGAAAGGATGCAAGGTTAGGTAATCCTTCATATCTAGCCACCATGCTTGCTTCAGCTCCTACCCTTCGAACATCTCTTATGATTCTTACATGTCTTCGCATGGAGACTTTAGGTAGCCTGTTCTACCAATTTTCTAGGGCATCACTTCAGTCATACGTGGACGATATTACACTTCATCAGGTTAGTTTTCCATCAGCTGTTGGATTGAGATAGTATTCCATTGAAGAAATGATGTTATACAACTGATCTATATAATTGTCTTTCCCTTCACTATGTATAGGCTCCACATATCTATGTCTTTGAAGTAGATGAATTGGAACAACTGCTCTTATTTTAGAATTATTCGAATGATAAGATCCTTTTCTTGAAATTTATAATCGTTTGGTTGTCTATTTCCCAATCAGATCCTAGAAGTGCAAGATATGGATTTGTGTCATCGAAAATGTCAATAACTTTGAAGTTCGCTTATGTTCTTAATCTTTCAACTTCTAGAGGCATTTAAGTTAGTATACCAATTGGTAGAACCTTTGACTAGTTCATGCACCTTAGTTGAATAGGAGAGCAGTCCAGTCAAATCTTATTCATGCTATCCCATGTTTGTCTTGTCAATATGTGGAAATCCGAGCACAAATCTAATATGATATAATCCATATCATAATATCCTATCTGTGCAGTCATTCGCAGTTATCTATCTGTCTTCTGTTTTTTAAGATATAATTAACTCTTTTTTTAGGTCGCATGTCTTGTGGGGTTTCTTGTTTTAGTGTTGTCAGTTATGCGACAACATCTTTATCATTGATTAATTGGTACTAAACATATTTTGAAAATTTATTTAATCTTACTAACCTTTTTAATTGGCATATTCCTGATTAGTTGTTCAAATCGTTCGAGAATAGTCTTGACTTGTGCAGATGTTGAAGGTTGATTAGCATCAACAAATTGTAGTCGCATCTCCAAAAAGCCTCCTTTATCCTTTTGGACATCTAGTGATGATTTATTATGCGCCGTGGGTCTCACCTGCGGTTGTCCTTGATGTATATTTTGGTCTTCTACTATCGCAACACCTCCTCATGCAACAAAAACAATGTGAGGTTCTCTTGGTTCAATAGAGATCATCTAAATATTTTTATTAGGATTCAGATTCAGATTCTACATCGGGTTGGAATTAACGACAATTCTAGAGTTCCATTTCACAATAAGTTGTGGACACTATTCTACAGTGTGATCAAATGATTTACAATATGTACAATTTTTCATAGGACTTTGATAATCTCAGGAAAAATATCATGGCTTCCCATAATTATAACATATATTTGGGCCTCTTCCTCAACTAAATCCTCGTCCTTGTTGTTGTCCTCCACCTCTAAAGTTTTCACCACCCCCTTTGTGGAGGGTATTTTTATTGTTGAGGACATTTGTTTTTGGTATCTTGGCTGAGTGTATTGCGATTGTTGATATTGCGTAGGCTTATACTAAGGCTGTACTCTTTCAAATTGCATCTGCTCATCATTTTTCATTAACTAGGTGTCCATTGTATTTTCTCACAGTACATGAAATGCTCTATAATCTCTTTCATCATGACCAGTTGATCTACAAAATTTACAATACAAACTGGATGGTGTGCTTACAATATTCTATAAGTACAGACATTCTTCGGACTTGTGGCCCCTAGTTTGGAATATTCTACACCAAGGCATTCCTTGGGTGTTGAACTATTTCGGCACACCCGCGGCGACATAGTTCATGAGTGTTGCAAAATTTTATTTGCGATGTCCGTATGTTCTGCATCTTATACACCATAGTTATTCTTAAGCTTTATTTCCTCTTTTAATGTCTTGGAGCTGCACCATAAGGTTGGCAAGCTATGATTGAATTTCCATTATTCCCAAACCAGTATCTCCAAGCAACGAGGCTTCCAATTTTATTTCTATCTCTAGAGCCTCTATCTATGACACTATTTTTTTGCATCAACAGGGTGCAAATATTTGGTAGCAAAGCACCCAAAAACCATTCCTTGTGTTGTACATCTGACATTTGGAAGCTCACTTTGGAAATCAATTTCTTAAATCTTTGGTCAAACTCCCAAATAGATTATGTTGGTAGCTACTTAATCTCTTTGATTTCGGTGATACATTGTGATTCAAACTTTGGATTTATGAATTCAGCTATCAAACCCACTCGAATCTGATTGATTGTTTTTGGGAATCTTCCTCCCTCTTATTCTCTCTTCTCTTCTCTCTTTTCTAATTTTACTCTACTTCTACTAGCAATTCGCACACAGCCATGATCGACTCAACCTTCCCTACTCGTCTACTAACTTAGCTGTAGTTCCTTCACTCTAATGCACTTAGCGATACAGAGCTATTAACAAACATTCCTACTTCAAGTCTAGCTCAAGAGTCTTACTAAGATTATAACCCACATACAGCTTATGTTCCTTCTTTTATATCCATATTACAGACTCAATATAGATTTCGTAGGTAATTCATATAGACTCAATACTAACTCGATACAGACTCATTACCGACTCATTTGTTGTCGCAATCTCAACCGACTTACCATATCCATCCAACATGTTGTCTTTCCTATTCTAGTAACATATAACATGAAGCACTATTGCCTGACTTACAAGTATTCCTTCATGCGTGTGGTTTTCACTAGCTCCATTCGAGCTCGTACTGTTGGGGTGCGCACCCTAACGGTCCTTAAGGTGGGTAACTCTGTGGGTTTTTGGGAACTTTTAAGTAGAGCTACGGCTCAAAATAGTCTTAGGGGTGTCGGGGTTGAGTAAAAACCTTATTTTGTAATAAACCCATGGTTTAAATCTAGGGTTTAGGGTTCGGGGTGGCCATGGTTTTAGTCCATGGTTTTGTAATAGTGCGCTGTATAAATAGGCACTCTTGTAAATAAGAAAGGTTAGGCTTTTGGTGTAAGAGGAATTGTTGCGAAGCTAAGGCTATTTTGTAAGAAAAGGTTAAGTCCCAGCTGTGTGCGTGGACAACCTCTGCAGCTATGTGCACAGAGGGTTTTTGGGTGAATAAGGAAATCTGTAGCTGTGTGCGTAGAGGCCTGCAGCTGTGTGCGTGGCTTTGAGGACTTGAAGGGATCTGCAACTGAGTGCACAGATCAGAACTGTGGTTTTTATAGAAAGTTGAATAAAACGCAGTTCTGTGGATGTAACCCCTACACTGGGGGTGAACCATGTTATATCTGGTGTCTTGGTTCTGTGTGTTGTTTCTATTGTGTTTTTTTATGCATTAAATCTATATATCTGATAAGTAAAGATCACTGCTAGATAATAGTTTCGCTGTGAATTCCCAGTAAAGGGTTGCACAAGGCACTGTTTGTTTATTTAACTGTGAAGCTAAATAAGTGAATGTTAAGCTTTGTGATTTACATTTATAATCTGTTTGAAAGCTAAAGGTACAGTAATATCCCTCTTCTGCTTGCAGAAATCTGGTTCTGTGGCACCCCATAGCAGTTTCGGGTGAGACTGCAACCTGTTCGCAGGTTGTTGCCGAAAGGGCCAACTCTGTGGGTCTTTTGTTGGTGTGAAGTTAGAGGTATAAAACCCAGGTCTACCCTATAGCCCAACAAATTGATTCCGTTGCCAGTTGAACTCAGTATCTGCTCAAGAGGGGTTTACGTCGTACCTCGAGGGCTATGTTCTGGAGACCCTATGTGATGGAAATTGGTGATTGGCTTGACGAGACTTATCTGAAATTCACCACGCAAGAGAACAAGGATCTGCGTTGTAGTGCAAACGAATTTTTACAAAGGTATGTTTTTTGTGATGTTTATGAGATTTTATTTGGTAGTATCCACATAGAGTTGCACCAGTGGTTATCCAGGTTAACAAAGAGAAGAACGAACTTCCAAGAACGTCAGTTTCCTACTTGGACCCCCATGAGAATTAATATACTAAAAAGGGTAAACAATGAGATATCCCACGTTGTTGATTTCTGGACAACGCGAACCCTTGAGGCATTCGTGATGGAGTTCGCCATCGACACGAGTACCTCCTTTAGTGAAGTGGAGCAGCAGTTTTTCAAAGGACCAAGGGGTAAGTTTTTGAATTCATTTAGTTTAAGAATTAAAATGCTATTAGCTGAAAAAGGTATATTGCTAATTGAATCAGATTGTTAGAATTAGTATTACTAATCTATGTTTGTAAGTGAAAATACCTTCGACGAGCAAAGTGGTTTGCTGCGAAGTGGAAAAAGGTACAAGAGAGATTTTGGATCCTATTCCCAGGGTCAGCATATCGAGTATCCCCCTGTAAACCCCGCAGATTCTGAAGAAACCCCTTCTGTTGGAAACCCTCTGGTAACCCCACAGCGAAGACCTATTATCCCTGAGAACCTGTCGCAGTCTGAAAGTCACCCTAGCCCGAGTATTCCTATCGCAGGTCAGTCTATCCCAGTAAGTTCCCCCCCACCTACTCTGAGTCCCCCTCCATCCCCCCCTAGATCCACTATGGCCCATATGCATGATGACATTAAGCTACCTGTTTTCAAAGGAACTGGATCAGAGGATCCAAAACAGTTCTGGTTTTTATGTGAAGCAGTATAGACTGCTAAGTCCATTACGGATCAAGATACAAAAAGAGCGCAGCTAGTTACTTCTTTCAAAGACCGTGCTCTGACATGGTTCATGAAGTTCTCCAGCACTCAGAATCATGCACTGGCTGATATAAAATCCGCAATGATAAAGGAATTTAAGAAGCCGAAATCCAAGTCGCAGTGTATCACTAAATTGAAAGAGATTCAACAGAGGTGTGGAGAATCAGTGTGGTACTTTGATCAAAGGTTCAAAGTCCTGCTAGACCAAGTCAGTTTTACCATTGGACCTGCGCAGCAAAAGGAATGGTTCATTGCAGTGTTGCTACTGCATATCCGAACTCCACTCATGCAACAGAAGGTTGTTGACCAGCAGGAGGCTCTGGAAATTGCGATGAAGCTTGAAACCGCCCCTGTCGCAGACAATTCTGGTATTGCTCAAATCCAAGTGCAGTTGGCGGCGATGGCTCTGGAGCTTCGCGATATGAAATAAGGAAAGACTGGCTGCGAAGAGGTTTGGTGTACACAATGTAGCACAGAAGGTCATGCCAAGGAACACTGTCCTGTGGTAATAAATCACCTGAATACTGGTGTGCCAAACCCGTTTAACCCACAAGTTCTTTATTGTGAGATTCGCAGAACAACAGGGAAGCATCGCCACGAAGACTGCTATCTGCTATAGAGGTATGGGCAAGTACCTAAGAACCCCTATTGTAAATTTTGTAAGTCCGTAGGACACAATGAAGATGAGTGTCACAGTTATGAATTCATGAGAGAGTGCACTTACGATGCCTATCGGGTACAAAATGAGGGACTGAGCAATGATGGCTATGGGCCCCGCGGTGGTGCATCAGGTAGAGGTGCTTTTGGAAGCCATGGTGGTGGTGGTATGGCTAGCAGAGGATGCAGTCAAGTGGTGTGTTATAACTGTAACCAAGCCGGACATCTGGCTCGTGACTGTCGGAACCCCACTACGACATGTCGGTATTTCTGAGCAGTAGATCATGTGATCGAGTAGTGCCCGCAATTGATAGCTAAGATTCAAGAATGAAACAGTACCCCTACTCAGAATTTTCAGATGATTTCCACCGAACAAAGACCTGCCCCAGCCATTAATGTTGTTACTCGGAGCGGAGCTACGATGCACACACAGACTAAGGAGGACCATCCTGGCGAAGCTTGGGTTCGTAAGGCCCCTGTGAAAGTTCCCGCCTTTGATATTGAAAAAGAGAAAGAGACATTCATGGAATCCCAGAAATATTTTGTGGATTCTAGTACATCAGTAGTACCTGCGCAACCACATCAGTCGGAGTCGCAGCTGCAAGAAGCTTCGGTGGATAAAGTAAGTACACTATCCTCCTTTTTACAGAGCTGTATGAAACTCTTCAGGAATCAGAATGCTTTGAAGGAGTTGCAAAAATTTCTTGCTGTTTGTGAACCTCAGAGAAGAGTTGATAAGGAGAAAACTATTAATCGTGTCCCGAGAACTGGTAGGGAAATGATATTGAATGCCCAGATAGGGGAGTATGATATGACTGATGCTATTTTAGATCTTAGATCAGAGGTAAATGTCTTAACCAAACAGACCTGGGAACAAATGGGGAAACCTACCCTTACCTGGTCCCCTAAACAGTTGAGGTTAGCCAATCAGCAGAAGATTGTGCCCCTCGGACGATTCCCTAATGTTCCAATAGATATTGATGGCATCTGTACTATAGTAGACTTAGAAGTTATTGAGATTATTGACGACAGCAATCCCTATCCCGCCTTATTAGGTATTGAGTGGGCAATGGAAAATGGTGCAGTTATTAACCTTAAGAAGAGACAGATGACTTTCGAAGGGAAAGATTTGAGAGTCATAGTCCCATTGGATCCTTCTCAAGGAGAAAGGTACACAAAACCCCTTCGAGAGGAGGATTAGGATGTGTTGGACCATATCTACAATATCACAGCGAAGGAAGAAAATTATGTTGATCCTAATGCTGAAGGTATTATGGATTGGCAGTGTGACATCTACTGCATGACAGATTCAGATGATGGTGTAGAGAATTGGCAGAACAGATTGTATGAGTTACATGGCCATCGTTGTGCAAGAATTACCAAGTCTCTTAGATGGCTTGGCTCGCAGACTAGATCCTTACCTGTTTTTTATGGCTCGATAGACCCAGAAGAGTTTATTGAGCAATTCTCAGCCCAGATACCAGACTTACAGAAAATGGAGACTTTGGACTCAGTCTTCAGAGCTACAATAGCCAGATGGTGGAATGGTCACAAATGGTACATTCATAGTTGGGAAGTTTGCCAACAGTCCCTTCGCTTGAGATTCACGGATCGCCCACAGGAGGTTTGTAAAAGGTTTAATGGTAAGACCAACCCTCAAAAGCATTTGGAGCAATGTTACGAAGCCTGGAAGCATGTACCTCATGCAGAGTGGGTACATAGATTTGTGCACACCTTGGATCCTATTGCAAAGAATTGGTATGCGGAAGTTGAGCTTTGCCGGGGTACAGTAAGTTGGGAAACTCTTGTTGATAATTTTGTATTGACATTCTCTATTAATGAGGTTTGCCCTACTTTAGATGCAGCTATTAGGTTGATCCACACTAAGGTGTTTGATGATCAAGAGATAGCAGAATACCAACCGGATTGGAAGACCCAAGAATCCAATGCAGTCGAATGTTATAACCTCGCAATTGACGAGGATGACGATCCGCGCAACATTGATATTCCAGAGTTAGAAGGCAATTGCGAAGTTCATGGACCAGCAGTCGAAGTACCTGAGGTGACACAGCCCCTGAAGATGTGGACCGTAAACATTGGCTCCGAAGAACAGCCTAAGCATGCTACCATTGGAGATTATTGGGACGACGAAATGGTAAGCAAAGTGACCCAACTTCTCCATGAATATCAATACCTATTTCCCACAAAGTTTTTAGAGATGAAAGGTATCTTGGGTGATATAGGAGTCATAAAGATCCCCTTGAAACCTGATGTGAAGCCTGTGAAACAACGTCCTTATAGGTTGAACCCTAAGTATAAGGAAAAAGTAAGGATGGAGCTGGATAAGATGCTTGCTGCAGGAATTATTGAGCCCGTTGAGAAATCTGAGTGGGTCAGTCCTATGGTGGTCCAAGAGAAGAAGACCAAGGGTGAAATACAAATCTATGTTGATATAAGAAAGCTGAATGATGCTTGTCTACATGACCCTTTCCCCACACCCTTCACAGATGAAGTGTTAGACAATGTCGGGGGTCAAGAAGTGTACTATTTTACTGATGGATTTTCAGGTTACCATCAGATCAAAATTGCTCCAGAGGATCGACATAAGACAACCTTTGCTACAGAAATGGATCCTTTTAGTATACAGTTATGCCCTTTGGATTGAAGAATGCACCTGCTATATTTTCTAGAGTAGTCATTTCTACCTTTAAAGAATATATACATAAATTCTTAGAAGTTTATTTCAATGACTGGACTATCTTTGGGCTACTCAAAGACCATATAACTAGCTTAAGACTTATGCTGGATAAATGTAGACAACACCAGATTTCCTTGAACTTGAAAAAGTGTATCTTTTGTGCACCCTTTGGGATTCTGCTAGGTCACATTGTATGTAAACAAGGCTTGATGATGGATCCGGCGAAGATAGCTATTATTGTGAACTTGCCACCTCCAACATCTGTTAGGCAACTTCGCACTACACTTGGTCATATTGGATATTACAGGAAATTTATCAAAGGATACAATCAGATTACTGCTCTGATGGAAAAGCAATTGAAGAAAGATATTAAGTTCGAGTGGACACCTGAGTGTCAAGCAAGATTGGACATTCTAAAGGAAAATATGGTAACTTCTCCTATCTTAGTATTCCTTGATTGGAATAAGGAATTTCATGTGCATGTAGATGCATCTTCCATTCCTCTGGGTATAGTATTAGCCCAGTCAGGTGAAGGTAATATTGATCACCCCATTTCTTTTGCAAGTAGGAAATTGTCCACAGTAGAGAAAAATTATACTACAACAAAATGAGAAGGTCTAGCTATGGTTTATGCATTGCAGAAGTTTCAACATTATCTGTTCGGATCTCATTTTAAGATGTTTACTGACCATTCTGCTTTGAAGTATTTGGTTAACAAGCTTGTGCTAGGTGGAAGGATATGCATATGGCTACTTCTGTTTCAGGAATATGACTTTGAGATCATAGTCAAACCAGGAAGACTGAATCTATGTCCTGACCACTTGTCGAGGCTCGAGTCGGGAGAAGAACCTATCAGCCTGGACGAAGGGCTTCCTAATGCCCAGCTGTTTTCCATCCAGATGGTTGACGAATACTTTCAGGATATTGTTCAGTATTTGTCTACAGGTTTTCCACCCGCCAAGATGACAACACAGTAGAAGAAGCAGCT
Organism: Pseudotsuga menziesii; assembly: GCA_001517045.1. Lineage (NCBI taxonomy): Eukaryota > Viridiplantae > Streptophyta > Pinopsida > Pinales > Pinaceae > Pseudotsuga > Pseudotsuga menziesii. The sequence goes on from LPNX010837898.1 coordinate 28,532, forward strand.
GGTGGTTCGAGCAGCTGACTTTACCTTAATAGCAGGACAATTATATAAGATGGGACCAGATGAAATACTGTGCCGATGTGTCCTCGAACATGAGAAGCCACTAATTTTGGCTGAGGCACATTCTGGGGAAGCAGGAGGTCATTACGTAGGAAAAGCTACAGCACAGAAGATTCTAACAGCCGGATTGTGGTGGCCCACAATTCACAAGGATGCAAGAGAATATTGCCACAGCTGCGACATCTGTCAAAGGACAGGAAAACCATCCAGGAGGGATGAGATGCCTCTGGTTCCATAGGTAACATTACAACCCTTTGACAAATGGGCTATTGATTTTGTTGGACCTATCAACCCCCCTGCGAAGAAGTCAGGAGCAAGATACATTATTACAGCAATTGATTACCTCACTCGATGGGCCGAAGCTCAACCAGTCAAGAACTGTAGAGCTGCTACAGCTGCAAAGTTCATCTTCGATAACATCTTGTCCAGATTTGGGTGTCTTAGAGTCCTTATGAGTGATCAGGGCTTACATTTTCTAAATAAGACTATTGAAGTATTAACTAAAGAATTTCAGGTATATCATCATACGAGTACTGCCTATCATCCACATGCAAATGGGACTGTCGAACCCTTTAACAAGATCCTTGAATAGGCTCTGACGAAGGTTTGCAATGTTAACAGAAATGACTGGGATCTTAGAATTCCAGAAGTACTATGAGCTTATAGGACTACCTGCAAGAAATTGACAGGCCATACACCTTTTAGGTTGGTCTATGGGCAAGAAGCAGTCATGGCCATGGATTACATTGTTCCTAGCCTTAGAAAATCTGCTTTCATAGAGATGGATGATCCAGCAATAATAATAGAAAGGCTGAAAAAGATACTAGAAATTGAAGAGGACAGATTTATTGCAGGGTTCCAGCAGCAAGTGCAAAAAGCTCGAGAAAAAGCATGGCATGATAGACATATCAAGAAGAAGCAGTTCTAGAAGGGTGATCTTGTGCTCTTATATGACAGCAAATTCATGAAATTCCTGGGTAAGTTCAAGACACATTGGAAAGGACCATACATAGTGCAGAAAGTTACTGATGGAGGAGCAGTCCAGTTAGCTAAGTTGAATGGAGAAATTTTACCTTCTATGGTAAATGGCAGTTGTTTAAAGAAGTATAGGGACATGCCAGGACCTCCTAATCAGAAGTAACCCCAGGAAGGACAGTCTAAGTACCAAGAACAGTTGAAATTGGGTGCTAGACTATAATGAAGTTGTCCTCAAAACTACGGAGTGTGGAAGACTGTCAAAGTTTGAAGGTTAATATTATGTCGAAGGTTATATCTAGGCGAAGCTAAAGCCAGTAGTTATGTCGGAGACTACCAGTGTGTCACAAATTAAAATGTGACGGATGGGACAAACTAGACTTGGCGACGTCGGCACGCGAACTGCCCTCACTGCCTGCAATAATGAGATCTTGGGAAAATATGGCGCCGTGTGGACAGGATTTCTGACACTTCATCAGATTCAATGTCATTAATACACCATGATGATAGATTCTGTTTCAGGATTCTATAAGAAGGTACATCGGCCTGCGACTCATGCACTATGCATGTCTTTGAGTTTCTTCAGTTAGCACTATGTCGAATGACTGTGAAGTCCAGAAGTTATTACAAGTGGCTAGGGAGAGAGGTCTGCTGAACCTTCTGAGTAATCCCCTCGGGCAGGCATGCTCGACCAAGGTACAAAGAAAGGCAGAAGTTCGCTCTAAGAGGTTGGAAGAAAGGAAGAAGTGCGTTCTATGCCGCACAAAGAACATCACCGGTATTCACAAAAAAAATCTGAAACATCCCAAGATGTATCCTCCTGGTTTGACAGAACCATGACGACTGTTTGTCTTATGCACCTTGACACGCAACTCTGGGGACCCTAAGTTGTGGATGGTCAAATGTTCATAAAGCAGCTCGAAGGATGGGGTCGCTGATAGATCTAGAAGGCCTTAACTAGCATTTCACAAAGGAAAGGAACAAGTAGCCAGCAACCACATGTATGGCTTCAGAAAGCAGTGAACCAGGCTTCGCCAACAAGATTCTACGACCAGAAAAGTAGTTGAGTGTCCCGGAAGGGGCCACTGGTGAGTCTTAGGGGCCTGTTGGGGCACGCACCCTAACGATCCTTAAGGTGGGTAAATCCGCGGGTTTTTGGGAACTTGTAAGCAGAGCTACGGCTCAAAATAGTCTTAGGGGTGTCGGGGTTGAGTAAAAACCTTATTTTGTAATAAACCCATGGTTTAAATCCAGGGTTTAGGGTTCGGGGTGCCCATGGTTTTAGTCCATGGTTTTGTAATAGTGCGCTGTATAAATAGGCACTCTTGTAAATAAGAAAGGTTAGGCTTTTGGTGTAAGAGGAATTGTTGCGAAGTTAAGGCTATTTTGTAAGAAAAGGTTAAGTCCCAGATGGGTGCATTGACGACCTCTGCAACTATGTGCGCAGAGGGTTTTTGGGTGAATAAGGAAATCTGCAGCTGTCTGCGCAGAGGCCTGTAGCTGTGTGCGCGGCTTTGAGGACTTGAAGGGATCTGCAGCTGAGTGCGCAGATCAGAATTGTGGTTTTTGTAGAAAGTTGAATAAAACACAGTTTTGTGGACGTAACCCCTACACTGGGCGTGAACCATGTTATATCTGGTGTCGTGGTTCTGTGTGTTGTTTCTATTGTGTTCTTTTATGCATTAAATCTATATATCTGATAAGTAAAGATCACTGCTAGATAATAGTTTCGTTGTGAATTCCCAGTAAAGGGTTGCACAAGGCACTATTTGTTTATCTAACTACGAAGCTAAATAAGTGAATGTTAAGCTCTGTGATTTACATTTATAATCTGTTTGAAAGCTAAAGGTACAGTAATATCCCTCTTCTACTTGCAGAAATCTGGTTCTGCAACACCCCATAGCAGTTTCGGGTGAGACTGCAACCTGTTCATAGGTTGTTGCCAAAAGGGCCAACTCTGTGGGTCTTTTGTTGGTGCGAAGTTAAAGGTATAAAACCCAAGTCTGCCCTATAGCCCAACACGTACCCACAATTGTTAAGGCCTATTGCTTTCTTATCATTATGCCTTACTATCATTTTCCACCCGTTATTCTATTTACACGCTCTATTTGCACAACTTCTTTTGTTGATATTCTATCATATCATCTTCTATCACATTCTATCCTTCCATCGCGACTTACTTATCTGCCACAACTTCCTCTTCCAACGTCTTCTCCTCTTCTTCTTCTTCCCTTTTACTTCATTTGTCACAACATCCTTCCCCTTCTCCTTTATGTTTCTTTCTCAGTCCTTCCCCCGCTCCTTCCTCTTCTCCTTTAGGTTCTTCTCCATCATTCAATCGATCTTCTTCTACTCCATTAACCTCCGCTATCAGTATTTCAATTTCTCTTCTCAATTCTCCAAGTTCTGTTATCTCTATCTCCAATCGAGATGCTTCAAGTTCTCTCATCTCTATCTCTATATCCAATCTAAGTTGTTCAAATCGAGGATCTTCATTAGCTTCGCCTGAAATTTGGTCCACTTCTATCTCTCTCCCATCATCCGATCGAGCTTCTTCAACTTCACTCATTTCTTGATCAGATTCTTGCACTGCAGGTCAAGCTTCTTCTATCAGTATTTCAATTTCTCTTCTCAATTCTCCAAGTTCTGTTATCTCTATCTCCAATCGAGATTCTTCAAGTTCTCTCATCTCTATCTCCAATTCAAGTTCTGCTATCTCTATATCCAATCCAATTTGTTCATTAGATTCGCCTAAAATTTGGTCCACTTCTATCTCTCTCCCATCATCCGATCGAGCTTCTTCAACTTCACTCATTTCTTGTTCAGATTCTCTCTGCATCTCTTCATCCAATCCATCTCTTCTTCCAGGCTCTTCAATAACTTGCACTGCAAATTCTTCGCTTTCTTTTCTCCGGTCATAAAAAAATTCTTGCATTTCTCTTCTGCAATCATCCAATCGGACTTCTTCTAAACCTCTCCCATTATTCAATCAAGCTTCTTCTACTCCATTAACCTCCGCTAACAGTACTTCAATTTCTCTTCTCAATTTATCTAATCTATCTCCAAATTCTGCTCTCTCTCTATCAAGTCGAAGTAGTTCAAATCCTGCCCTGACCACAGATTCTCCAAATTCTCTAATCTCTTCTTCCAATCGATTCCGATCTTCGAATGGAAGCTCTTCATTAGCTTCGCCTGAAAGTTGTGCATTTTCTCTTCTGTAATCTTCCAATCCATTTTCGAATTGAGAAAAAGGAAGAGCAGCCGCACTCAAACTTCTGTCGCTGCTCCTCGGACTTCTTGTTCTTGATCCGCTGCTGCTACTGCTCCTCTGATCAGTTGAAGTAGAGCTACTATCACCTCCTCCCATAAGCTGTTTTCATCCATCCATGTCTAAAGTATTCTACCGTTTCACTAACCACAACCTTTAATGATTGAATAACAGGTCAACTAAATTTGGTAGCCAGAAAAGCGCATGCCTTCGCCTTTATAGTAGTCCAAACTAATTTAAGTGAGCCGACTCCATTCTCACCTCACCGTGTTGGTTTTTTTAATAGGTATTTCAATGATAAAACAATGTGTTTCATGTTTAAATTTGGATGGGTAATAGGCATTTGAATCGTAAAACAGTATGTTTCATGTTTAAATTTGGATCGGTGTCGAGTGAGAGGGAAGGTATTTGATTTTTTTAAATTGCTTTTTTTTGTTTAAATTTGGATGGTTTCATGTTTCTTTTCTTTACCCACCAATGAGGAAGCAATAAATGCATGGCACCTACTACATCCAGGAAAGTCGTCCGTAATATAGCAGCTATCCTCACAATATATGATATAAACGATAGAAGACACTTTAGGTGCATATTGTTTGCGAAAAAACATAGCGATGCATGGTGAAGACACATAGAGGCCAAAATTAAGAGGAAAGAAAAATTCAAAACCACTAGAGATCTATCGAAAACCCCTTTTTCATGTACATATATATCTTCTTATAATGGAGTGATGTTATAAGTCTAGAAATCCTCATGAATGCTTATTTTAAAAGGTCGAGAAGAAGGAAGAGTCTAATAGAAAAAAAGAGATGGTTGAATCACCCTCCCGACAAAAAAAGAAATGGACGTAGGTCAATAACATCATTATGGTGATTTTTGTTCTGATTCCTATTCATTAAGAAGTAATTTATTCTCTTAATTATTTGCACACAGGTCCCATCTGGAGCCGTTGAGACAGCCCTCGTGGAATTTGCAAGATTTCACAGCTCGATATGACCACATCAACCTACACATATTTCCTAGGAATTTTTAACATCGAGAGAGAATAGAGTATCACCCACGACCCGTGACTTCCGTAATCAGTCAGGTAGGTAATCCTTGGATGTAATAAGTCCTGGCGAAGCTCACATGTTATCCTTGGATGTAATCAATACCGATATGTTTCTATTACATATGCATAATATCTCACATGGGAAATGGGATAGGTTGTCCGCGCTGGAAAAATTCTAGTGAAGAAGGATGCTTGGACGTAATTTGTTTTGTAGGTTGTCCTTGGATGTAATCAGTCCTAGAAAATCTCGTAGGTTATCCTTGGACGTAATCAGTCCTTAGATAGGTTATCCGAATGTAAATATGACCCCTGCTATGGTAGGTAGGTTATTCGGATGCAACAAGTCCTGTGGGTTTCCTGAGTGTAAAAGGAGTCCTAGCATAGTATGCAAGTTGCTGGGATGTAATACGCCCTTAAGGTTGTGTGAATAAAAAAGATCGTGGACGTAGGTTGTTCATATGTAATAAGTCCTTGAGGTTGACCTAGAACGTAAAATTCCTTAGGTAGCAGGTTGTTTGGTCATAATAAGTCCTTACATATATATCTATAATTGTGTGTGTTCCCATGTTGATATTATAAGGTCACGAAGCACGTGAGGTGTAGCTAGGTGGTTCTCCTTTACTGGTAGAAGCTAGGTTTAGCATGGATGCTCTGTGTGCTTTGTTTTGTTTTGTGCAGGACAAAAGATATGATTTGGATATGATGAGATGAAGGTATAAGATATAGGTTATTGTCATGGAAATATAAAGAAGGTATTTTACAGTTCCTACATGATGGCTTTCTCGATATGTGATGAAGACCTGGTTGAGGACTAGGCCTACATCGAGCATGAAAAAGGGTTGCCTCTGTACACAATTCCAATGACAGATAGTATTGTTCAATGATAAATAATAAGATTGTTGGATTTTAATGTTGTTGTATCTCTCTGCCCCTTTCCCCAACGATACCGACCCAGGTTAAATCCCTTCTGCTAAGCACAACAAAGCCCAAGATATCAGCCTAATAGAGAATATCTCAGTTGGCAACACCTGCGACATAGATGATGTCTCACCCAAGATATCTCTTTTGATGGGTAACTCCCATAACTATGTTTCCTGACTTGTGTGGGAGGGTTTTTTAGTACCTTGGATCTATCCCAAGGAATCCAACGAGGTCCAGGGGGGTGGATTACTTGTATTTAATGTTCTCCAATAACTAAACTACAGCCCAACCTTTCTCCATGCAACTTTAGTAAATAAACAACAAACATGTGGCATAATCATAAAGAGTAATATAATGTGGCCACCATACATCTATTCATTTGTAAGAAAATCTACAATCATTCATTCACTACAATGATCTCACATATATCTAAGCTACTTTCAACATTAACACATATACATAGAATATAACATGGAAACCCATCCGGGAGAAAACCACAAGGTTCTCTTCATCTAGCATGGGGAAATAGAAGCACCTTTCATCTGCGCACTAAGCTCTAGACTCTGCTCAAGATCTTCTTCTCTAACTTTAGATACTTTTCTTCCCTCTCATGCTCTTTGCTCTTCTCTCTTCTGTCCTTTTACTCTACTTCTATTAGCGATCCGCACACAACTAGGATCGACTCAAGCTTCCCTATTCATTTGTGCACTCATCTGCAATTTGTTCACTCTGATGCACTTAGCGATACAGAGCCATTAACCAAAACACCTACTTCAAGTCTAGCTCGAGAGTCTTACTAGGATTCTAACCCACATACAACTTGGGTTCCTTCTTTTATAGCCCTGTTATAGACTCAAAAGAGATCTGATATGTACTTGATACAGAGTCAATACTGACTCGATACATACTCTATACAAACTCATTAAAGACTCATTTTCTGTCGCTATCTCAGCCGACTTACTATATCTAGCCAACACGATGTCTTTCCTATTCTATTAACACATAACATGAGGTACCAAGTTTCCTTCATGCGTGTGGTTTTTGTTGGCTCCAATCGAGTTCATACCCATGCTCGCTAAGGCTTGTTGCTTTCTCAGCATTATGCCTTACTGCCATTTTTCATCCGTTATGTTATTTGCATGCCCTATTTGCACACCTTCTTCTGCCGATATTTTGTCATACCATATTGTGTCACATTCTATCCTTTTGTGACAACTTACTTATCTGGTGCAGTGTAGTCATATTTTGTTGCTGGGACAATTCTTGAACCTAATCTAACATTTGCTACACAGAGGGTGAATCATACTGACAAAATATATGCAATAATGGACAATTTCTTGAAATTTCTACACTTATTCAAAGGAGAGAGAGAGAGAGGGAAGGGAGGAGGTTAGGTCTTGCACCATTTCATTTGGTGAAGATCCTTTTGCTTCAGCCTCCATGGCCTTTAGGCCTCCATTAGTAGCAGCTAGCTAGTTCCTTACCTCTAGCTCTTAAAATAATTTAAAGAAAGCATGAAATTTATCTACTAAATGTTGCAAAAATACATTAAACAAACATGGATTGAAATACAATATTTAGAGGAAATTTGAATTGCATCATATTAAATTTAGAGGAAGGTGATTACAGCCCAATAATGGGTGAATATGCTTCTCCCTTGCTCTAAACTACCCTTCTCCATCAATTCCAATGATCAAAGAAACTATGATGTGCAAGAAAGGTTCTATCTATATTGTCATTTCTCCAACATTCCTTTTCTCTCTAATTTGTCCTCCTTCTTTCACCTCATTTTCCTTTCATGTATAGCATTGGGATTTGTGTTTCCAATTACTAACCATGAATATGGGTCTAATCTTTTTGAATCTTTTTTATTCTTTCCTTAATATAACCCACTTTCCCTAGTTTTTGGGCATTTTACTTGAATTTCTAGGCTTTTAGGACAATTAATACATATGCCATGTATTCTTTCCACTCCAGGAGTTCTGGTGACTAGGTTTTCATCCTTAAGTAGTCTTGGTATTGAATTATTTAGAGAAACCTTTGTCTTCGCATACTTCTTCCTTTGTGGAAGCAGTGGTCCGATGAGAGATCTAAGCTCTCAATTTGTTCCAAAATATGGTCTTCATGTTGTGGGAGAAAAGAATAAACGTTTCCAGACCATCATCTTCAAGGGTGTTAATTTTATTGTTAACAGATGCCCCCCAATGTGTGAGGTTCGAACCTATGCTGAGGGGCGAAATACATTGATTTTTCTTTAATTCTGATACTCTTTGGACTGATACTTTTTAATCATCAAGGCATGATGAAAAGGGGTTGTTTATGAACATAGGAGTCGGAGAAACACCTGCAAGCCAAGAAAATAAATTTCTCAAATATATGATATCTTTCTGAGGCAGGTATACCCATGCTTAGCATTAAACAAGCATGGCGACGAACAATATAGAGTGGATCCATGTCAAAAGTAAATTCTGTAAAAACATATAACTACATATTTGAAGAGTGCAACATATCGAGGTCTTCATGGTACTTTGACATGGTATTTTAATCTTAGGCAACTCAGGCAGTTCATCGATGAGTGGTACAACTGTATTTCCCAAGGTCTTTAATACAAACCAACGATAGTATGAGTTTATATCATGCGAATAAATGAGTCGATGTCGAGCATAATAAAACACCATATAATTATCGGTCATTGATGTATACATTCAAGATATACGAGGAGGACCATCGATAATGATGATGGACTCCAAGGTACTTGAGTACAAACTAACAAGTGTGAACAGATGTTCTGAAGTCGAACACTTGTATAATCAAACAATTAGGGGTCATTTGTGTATACCCACTGGTGTTTGTGAGGAATCCTGCCATTAATGACTGCAAGATCCAAGGTACTCACTAGGGTTCCTAGATCCATTTCCTATATGATGATTTGGCCTCGATAGGAATGGGTCCGTAAAAACGAGGGAATTAATGTGTCCCACATCAATTGACATGAAACTGAGATAAATAGGCTGATATAATTTGGTAGAGCTGCGAGATCCAACACTGTATATTGACACAAGGAAGGCAGACATGATTGGTCAGGAATATTTGAGGAATGAATGACACTGGTTTGACTTTCCTTGAACACATAACACAACGCAAAATGGACACTTGGAAACATAGGACTCGAGTAACCATCCCTTCTGAAATTCGTCAACTCTAAATGAATAAACGAAAGCTCCATATATGACATGAAGGATAATCTATCGGTGGAGATCTATTCAAATTACTGGTACAACTTCCTAAGAAAAAAGTAAATGGTGTGTTGACAGTGGATACAAAATTATGTGCCATGTTCTTGGGCGTCTATTACTGACTGTTACCTTTATCTCAAAGATTCAATATGACAAGATTCAACTATCCCCTTTTTTTTTATTTTTGTGTTTTTTTTTTTTTTAAGTAATTTTTTCATTTATTATCTTGAAAAAGGAATAAAGAATGCTATGGTACATGGGATGAAACAAGTGTTGCATGGGCATACTCTTTTTTTCAAGAGCACGGGTTAGGCCAAGGAAAATATACATATTGCAAACAAGGGCCGAGCTAGTTTTTCACACTCTTACGGATGTTCGCTCCATTGATTGGCCATCTGAAGTAGGATTATGTGTCGACAGACGGTGAAATAGAACCAAGTAACCACGGTTATCCAATTTTATGAAATTAACAAGTAGGAGAGGGGAAATGTGGTGTACTTCATGCTATTTTTTGCGAAAAACACCAAAATCATAAATCACAATGAATCATGGTCCATCATCTACCTGAATCAAATAGTTCTCACATGTAGAGGTCAACTTAAATAGAAGCAATGATTTACATGCATTTTGAGAAAAAAGTGACATCAAAGGAATATACACAACATAAGCAATAAGCATTGAAGCAGTAAACACAAATATTCATGCAGATATTTTAACACATGCAAATGTAAACTAACAGAAAATAAGGAGCCCATCAAGAAATGGTCAGAGATGTATGCAAGAGAAGTACGTGGTCTCAAACTCCAGGTCATGATGGGACTAATTGGGCTCCCAGGCCTATGAGAATAACTCAGCATGGGCACCAAAATGGAAATGGGTGCTGACTAGGGTGACCCGTGTTCGGTAGGCTCTTCTGTCGAAATAGTAGAAAATATAAATATGATGGGTTGAAACACCAATTTCCAATAGGTTCGGTCCTATGGAAATTTTGGATTGCAAAAGGTTCAAATGCATCTTCATAGAGGGATAACCTAAACCTATATGCATGCTTCCAAATATACCTGATAATATCAAGAAACATACACAAGATGCTCGTATACTTGGGTGGATTTAAACCAAATATGCTCCCAGCGTCCCCACAAAAGATGTCCTAAGGTGGGTGCAACCAAATGTTTATGACTTCAAGGATTTATTCATCNTGCTCATATACTTGGGTGGATTTAAACCAAATATGCTCCCAGCGTCCCCACAAAAGATGTCCTAAGGTGGGTGCAACCAAATGTTTATGACTTCAAGGATTTATTCATCTGATGATAAAATTCTGTCCAAGAATTCAAGTGAGCTGGGAGATGTCACAGTCAAAATGGGCCAAGTAACTGGATCATATTCCTCCATCAAGGGAATATTTTGATCCATACCTGTTGAAGCCATTTGAATAGCTTGGTATGACACTTCTGCAGCAGATAAGGGTTGCTGGATCATAAAGTTTCCCATGAGGAAATAATTTTTGAACGATCCTACCCTAATGTCTTGAAATTCCTTTAGAGAATCCATATGGAAATGAAAATTTGATTAGATAGCAGTTACACACATGTAGTAATATAATTGGTCGATCATAACACTCTTCCCCCAATGAGGAAACCAAATCACTCGGGACTGAGTAGACATTATATCTATCATCGTGTGTATCCAAATACGTCCTAATAGAAAATTGTAATCTATAGTTGCATCTACTACGTCAACATCTACTGTGACTGTTTTTCCACCCCATTCAATAGGGAAGTATACAATGATTCTGTGAGGAGAGAATGAATTTCTGTGAAATGCTTCTCACATAGTATGGGATTGAACTAAGGTGCGTGATCCTAACGCTTTCCAACATTTAAATGACATGACACATGTTGAGGCCCCTTCATCAACTATGATTTGAAATATGTTCTTGCCATGAGATGCTACTTTAATCTGAAAAGAAACTTTGGAAGGGATCCTAAAGGTTGATTAGTCTAAGTCTAATGTGATCAACATCACATCACATGATCAACAACTATAGTTAAAGACAATAGCTCCTTTCTTTGTGCAATAAAATATTTGAACACCTCCTATTGGTTGTGCAGCCTAATCTTCCAGATCCAGAGATATTATTCAGTCCTGTTTGTAACCCGGGTGTATTGTACACTCATTCCCCCTTCCTTGAGGTTTTGGCAGCACCCCGAAAAAGGGGGTTAGGGGGAAACACCCCTGAGACATGGGGGTTTGGTGGCAGCGCCCCTGAGACACAGGGGATCGAGGGCAGTGCCATCGAAAAATGGGGGTTCAGGGGCAGAGCCCCTTAGAATTTTTTTTGGGATATGTATTGGCCAACAATTTTGTGGACCCATGGTATTGGATTAACCCTAGAATTTTCCCATTGTATTTCCCCTATAAAAGAAAGCATTGTAAAATTATTGAGTATGGTATTGTATTGTATGGGAAGAGAGACTATGAGGGCATGAAGAGGAAGTGTAGTAGTTTTACTACAGGATTTATCCCTTCATCTTTCTAGATTGTAATAAAAGGACTGGAAATTTCTTTGTGGACATAGCCCATCGTTTGTGTGAACCATGTTATATCTGTGTCTCTCTGTAATTTTTTAATGTGTTTTGCATCTTGTTAATGATTTAACTGTATATCTGTTATTTCTCTGCGGTCCTATTTTCTAACAATTGGTATCAGAGCCAAAAGGTCTATTTGGTTGGTAGACTCGCAGGTAAGAAGGGTTCCTGGTTCAATTGGGAGAAATGGCGGAAGAAGGAAAGTTTAGGGTCGAGAAATTTAACGGCCAAAACTATCAGTTGACCCACCAATTTCCAATAGGTTCGGCCCTATGGAAATTTTGGATTGCAACAGGTTCAAATGCATCTTCATAGAGGGATAACCTAAACTTATATACATGCTTCCAAATATACCTGATAAGATCAAGAAACATACATAGGATGCTCGTATACTTGGGTGGATTTAAACCAAATATGCTCCCAGCGTCCCCACAAAAGATGTCCTTAGGTGGGTGCAACCAAATTTTTATGACTTCAAGGATTTCTTCATCTGATGATAAAATTCTGTCCAAGAAGTCAAGTGAGCTGGGAGATGTCACAGTCAAAATGGGCCAAGTAACTGGATCATATTCCTCCATCAAGGGAAGATTTTGATCCAAATCTGTCGAAGCCATTTGAACAGCTTGGTATGACACTTCTACAGCAGATAAGGGTTGCAGGATCATAAAGTTTCCCATGAGAAAATAATTTTTGAACGATCCTACCCTAATTTCTTGAACTTCCTTTAGAGAATCCCTATGGAAATGAAAATTCGATTGGATAGCAGTTTCAAGCATGTAGTAATCTAATT
>LPNX010837898.1:47638-70227 GCA_001517045.1 Pseudotsuga menziesii
TGGTAATCAAGTTTCTCGGATGTAATACACCCTGAGGGTTGTCTAAATGAAAAATATCATGGACATAGGTTGTTCAAATGTAATAAGTCCTTGATCTTGACCTAGAATATAAAAGTCCACAGGTAGCAGGTTGTTTGGTCATAATAGGTCCTTACATATATGTCTATATTTGTGTGTGTTCCCATGTTGAGATGATGAGGTCACGAAGCACATGAGGTGCACCTAGGAAGTTCTCCTTTATTGGTAGAACACATGTTGACTATGGTTGCTTTGTATGATCTATTTTGTTTTGTGCATGACAAAAGAGACGATCTATGTCACGTCCCCATGCCTCCGGCCGGCGAGGAGGACGCAAACCAACTACACTAGCACAGCGGCTACGAGCCCATGAACATGAAAATTCACAAAAATTGCTAAAACAGAGTGCTTAAACATGCATAGATGCAATTATCTACCAAGCACAGCGGAAAACAACATTCATTCAAACAAGCATTCTTTCAACATGTTCATTTCATTTTCATTAACAGTAAATATAGAATTGTAGAGGTAAAATGCACAAGATCACTTATCTTATGAAAGCTTTGCTCCGCAACCAGCTACGTCGCTGCAATGTTCCACCCAACCATAGGCCAGCGTGGTCCTTAATCTCTCAGCAGCGCTTCCACCCCCGAGCTGGGCATGATTCTCCAAGGAATAAGGGAACTAGGAGGCTTACACATAGCCAGGGATATACAAAACATAGCCAAGCCAACACAGTTGGGTTTATCCGGTCATTAAGGAGCTGATGAAGGAAATTTGCTAAGCTGGTGAGCTCATTACAGAGCCAAGAACACCTACACTAGAACTAGCCTGACCTCTAAGACACCCATCCACACCCAACACAAGGAATCAGTCCCTTCTCTGCTACACAGTCCCTCAGGCCCTGCATTCCCTTCCAGTGCTATTCAAGGGTGATGGAGAAGAAGGCCAGCCCTCTAGCTCTGTCTGTGTGGTTTCCAGCCACCAGGATTATCAAGCAAATCTAAGCCAACATCTCTGCTCCTCTCACAGTCTGAAGACCAACCATTGCACTTCAGCAATTAATTTAGCTATTACAGCTTAAACCAAGGAAAAACGACTTCAACCCATCTACAACAGTCCCCAAACATAACAGCAAAAATGACTCACAACATGGGGGAAAACACACAGTCCTGAAGCTTATCAGTGAGCACAACTCATAGTAGGGAAAAACGCCCCAAATAGTCTGTGCGTGAGACCAATAGTTGGTGAGATAGCCAAAAACGTGAATGGCCCTTCATAGACATGGTAAAAACACATGAAGCTACAAAAATGTGAATGGAAAATGCATTGGAAGCTCCCAAAACATGAGGAAAATAGCCCAATCCCCAGCACTACAAAAACGACCTCCCATCCATGGGAAAAATGAAGCCAACCACCAAAAACGTGGAATGAAAAACACAGTAAAAACTCCAGCTGCTCACAAAATCCCCAACGTGAAGAAGAATGGTGAGGAAAAATGGAAAACGTGGATGCATGGCAGAATGGCATACATTTTTGGGCATTTTCCTTACCAAGGGAGTCATAACACGTTTTTCAAAAAATGGTTCTCTACCCAATTCGAATTTCTTTGCCCATACTCTTCCCATTCCATGCAATAACTAACTCAACCACATTCTGGCAGAAATAAATGATTGGGGAAAAAGACAAGAAAGGTAGTTGACAGCTTGATGGGTCTTCTCATAGACATTTTGGCTTTTCCCCATATCCTTATCCTCATGAAAATCATGCCCCTTTCGATTTAGTTTCCGCGACCGTAGCTGGTTGTGTTTATTTCAATTAATTGTAGATGCATATTTTACATGATGACCATCATAATATATGCCGCATGCCCCGATATACCATCGGTGACAATTTGAATCCAAAACATAGCATTACCGATCAATGGTGGGGCCTTGGCCTTTAGCTCCACACCATGATCATTACAATATATACATCATATACATCTAATGTAACAGGGTCAAAACCGGGACATTACAATCTAGATATGATGCGATGAAGGTAGAAGACGCGGGTTATTGTCATGACAATGTAAAGTGGGTCTTACACATTCCCTACATGATGGCTTGCTCTATACGTAATGAAGACCTGGTTGAGGACTAGGCCTACATCCATCATGAAAAATGGTTGCCTCTATAAAAACTTTCAATGACAGCTAGTAGTGTTCAATGATCAATAATCAGATTGTTGGATTTTACTAATTTCATCTCTCTCTACCCCTTTCCCTAGCGATACCAACCTAGGTTCAGTCCCTTCTACTAAGCATAGAAAATCCCAAGATATCAGCCTAATAGAGAAGATATCAGTCGGCAATACCTATGACATAGATGACGTCTTAACCAAGAGACCTCTCTCTATGGGTAACTACTAGAACCATGTTTCTGTAGTTGTGTGGGAGGGTTTTTAGTAAATAAACAACAAACATGTTCCATACTCTTAACCAATAATATAATGCAGCCACCATACATCTATTCATTTGTAAGAAAATCTATAGTCATTCATTCACTACAATGATCACACATATTTCTAAGCTACTTTAAACATTCACAAATATACATAGAATATAAGGTGGAAACCAATCTAGGAGAAAACCACCAGGTGCTCTTCATCTAGCATGAGCAAATAGATGCACCTTTCATCTACGCACTAAGCTACTGACTCTGCTCAAGATATTATTCTCTAACTTTGTATACTTTTCCTCCCTCTCATTCTCTCTTCTCTTCTCTCTTTTCTCTTTTTACTCTACTTCTACTAGCGATCCAAACACAGTTGGGATTGACTCAACCTTCCCTTATCTATGCACTCATCTACAATTCATTCACTATGATGCACTTAGCGATATAGAGCCATTTACTAAAACACCTACTTCAAGTCTAGCTCAAGAGTCTTACTAAGATTCTAAACCACATACAACTTGGGTTCCTTCTTTTATAGCCCTATTACAGACTTGATACAGATCCCATACATACTTGATACAGACTCAATATAGAATCATTACAAACTCATTTTCAATCACTATCTCAACCGACTTACTATATCCAGCCAGCATGATTTTTTCCCTATTCTAGTATCACATAACCGGACGCACTATTGGCCTAACTTACAAAGATTCCTTCATGCATGTGGTTTCGGCTGGCTCCAGTCGAGATCGTATCCATGATCGTTAAGGCTTGTCACTTTCTTAGCATTATGTCTTAGTGTCGTTTTTCATCCGTTATGTTATTTGCATGCCTTCACCTTGTTGGAATACATTAATTCAACTAATAACTTAGGATAAAATAATTAATCATTATTTGATTAATTATTCATCCACTATCTTAATTAGTTGGCATCCACTTGCACATTAAAGTCAATACATGCCCTCTATATCCTAGGAATGCTTTATTTCTGATTTTGGGTTGATCTTGACCACTTTTTCACCATCCAGGACTACTATAGAACACTTTACAGTAGATTCTACTTTATTGAGATTTTCCATCTTTTCTGTGGATAACGTAAAGCTAGTGAACTAGGCAAATGGGTCCCTTTGTTTCCAACCCATCCTTCATGAACTTCTCTCCATTTTCTAGTATTAGGATGTTTTTCCATCTCCCTTGACAACTCACTGATGCTTTTTCCAATTCATGAGGTCCTTGATAGATTTGGGAAGTGCTTTAGCCACCTATGGGGCCTTGCTATATTTAGGCAAGTAAACCTTTTTGAGATTTATGAGTTGTCTCCATACAACTCGATTTTTCTATAAGTGATGTACTATTTATGTACACTATTATTGATCTCTATTCAATGAAAGGATACACACCAATATTCATCTTTTCATTCATGTGATTATATCTCTTTTCTTCTGTCTAGTTTTCATGTGTATACTTGTGAGAATTATTAGTAGCAAGATCTATTTCACATGCTTCTTCTTAGAATAATTTCTCATAGAATTGATATATTATTTCTACATGGTATCAGATCCGCAAGGTTGATCAAGTTCTACAAAGTTGAGGAGCGCATCTTGTCTCCTATCCCTCTCTGAAGAAGAGCTTGTCTAGCTTACAAGATTTTCTCCTAGTTTTGTTTTGCAGGTTGCAGAGAGTATCTCCTAGAGCATATCAACAACTTCAATATGGATTCAAAAATTCCTCTACTATCTCCCTTCAGCTATAATGAATGGAACCCCAAGATGAGCACATACTTGAAGAGGCAGTGTCTCTTTGATGTCTCCATTGGTGCGTTGAGCGAACCTCAGTATTATGAAGACAAGATTGTTTGGATAAATAATTGTGATAGATATTATGGAATTATGTGTTTGGGAATGTCTCCAAATATACATCATCTCATATATTTTTCTGAGTATCCATTTGAGCTTTGGAATAATTTGGACAAAGCTTTTGGTTTGCAGGAAATAGAAGCCGCAGAGTGAACCCAACATCTCCTCTTGTTCTCCCTCTCAAAATTTCTTGGTCTCTACATTCTCTGATGAATTTTAACATGATGAAGAATTTTCTCATACAATTCATTTTGTTGCTACCCTCTTCAATTTGAATGCTTCCTCCTTCAATCAAGAAGCAAATATTGAAGAGCCATCTTTTTTTGTGTCTCTTGAAGGTGATTTTTATTCTTGTGATATGAATGATGAAAAATAAATGACATATAGAGACTCTATTGATATTGATTATTATCCTATCACCCATTCATTTTTCTCTAAATCTCCTATCTTAGATTTTGAGATCTATGTGCCAGATTCTAATATCTATGTGCTAGATCCAGATCCTTCACTTTTTATTCATCATAGTCTTTCCATTCCTTCATGCAGATTTTTTTTATACTTTTTATGCATCATAGTATTTCCATTCATTCACGGAAATACAAGTATGGGTGCAACAACCATATTTATTTTCATCTTATCTAGACTCTCTTAGCATTCACCTATCCACTTAAATTTAGTGCCTTTTTTAAACAGTCTCTCCATCAGGGGAGTCACTTGTGCATATCCTTAGATAAAATTTCGATAGTATCCTATATGTCCAAATGTTGCTCTTAACTGTTTAACTATGGTAGGTGGTGGTAATTCAAGGATGATGGTGATTTTTGTTGGATCAACCAAAATTTTGTGATGACAGACCACGTGGCCTAACAAAACCCCAAGAGGTACAAAAACACATACAATTTATAAATTGAGGGAACTTTCGTATTGGTGACACCGTTCCAACATCATTCTAGGACTTTCTATGTTATCTTTTATAAGACCAAATACTGTCCGATAATCAAAGTAGATTTCAATAAATTTGTGTATAAAATCTTTAAATGCAACAACTACAATTCTAGAAAATATTGCAGATGTATTCTTGAGTCCAAATGGAATTATCGTCTATTAGTATCATCCCCACTCCATCGTAATCATAGTCTTTAATCAATCCTCTTTTGCAATTCTTATCTAATGGTAAACTGAGAATCCATTTGTAAAGGAATACATTTCTTTTCCTCCAACATTCTCTAATACTTCATCTATGAATCGAGTCAGAAATGGATCATGCAAGCATCAATAATTTAATTTTCTAAGGTCAACACAAATTCTCACTTCCCT
This sequence comes from Pseudotsuga menziesii, assembly GCA_001517045.1. Classification (NCBI taxonomy): domain Eukaryota; kingdom Viridiplantae; phylum Streptophyta; class Pinopsida; order Pinales; family Pinaceae; genus Pseudotsuga; species Pseudotsuga menziesii. The sequence continues at coordinate 53,268 of LPNX010837898.1, forward strand.
TCAAGTTTCCTTTTCTTGTACGACAACCGGCCTGATCCATTCTGATTCTTCAACTGGTTCTATTAAACCTGCTTCTAGAATTTGATCAAGTTCAAATTTAACCTTCTTTTTGTAACGTTAGTTTAATCTGTACGGTTTTTGTTTGACTGGTTTTGCATCAGGCCTAAACGGTGTCTTCATTTCACCCAGGTCCCCAACTATACCCTTAATTTTGGAAAGCTTTGTATGAAATTGTTGAGGCCCCGAAATTCACAGAAAGCAACAGTAAGGGATTCTCCCTAGTCAACGTTCCCAACTAGCCCATTGAGTGTTTGATATAGGGAATCCATCCGGTTTGCGGTCTGGATACCGTAGGTCAAGTAACAAACAAAGGCTTTACCGGTTGTGGCCCGGTCCACCGAGTTTTTGTATTTTGACTTAAACTATGAAATGCACGTGCCTAATTAACAATGCAGGGTGATAAAAATGCAAGGAGCAGTCACAATGTGATGCGCAAGTTCTTACCTTTCATCTTAAGGCTCACAAGCATCCAAATCACATTCAATAAGAAAATAACTAACTACCTAAACTATCCCTAGGGAGCAGAATTATCATTTATTGGTGAGTAATACATTTTGTACAAGCATTATGAAGAGTTACAGATAGCTGACACTTCTTTCAAGATGCATGAACAATTAAATATATTTAAACAACCAGATAGCCAATCGTTTTATGAACAATACTTAATACTCACAGTGGAAAACATCACAAAATATACTGAAGAACATTCAAGAAGAACATAGGTTCAGGAAGTAAAACAATCTCACAGTTAATGAAACACAGCTGAAAACAAAATAGTTCCCCTTCAACATTGTTCATTTAATCACATCGATAAATTCCACATATCGCTTTCTCCAGCAGGCCAAAAATTGCAATTTCTGTTTGTAAAACGAAATAGTTCCTCTTACAAGCAAAATTGTTTACAAATTTTTCCAGGGAAAAAGTCCCTTCTCAGTTCTACTTTCAAATATTTAAACTACCACTGCAGACCGCTTGGGCTACCCCCCAAACACCTGACCCTTCAGCTCCTCGACGCTTCATATTCCTCTATCTCACATGCTCGTGATTGGCTGAATACTGCCGGAATTTTCAGAGCTGCTCCTCTATCATCGTTCATTTTGTCCTTTTCTTGTGATCCGTCTAGTTTCATCCTTGCTTCTACCAAACTGTCCATCTTCCTCCACGCCACAGTAGTTTGACCGATCTCCCGAACCAACCTGCAACCAATCGACAAGCATCATTCATTGGAATGGCGTTTCAAAACACAGCATCAGATTCTACCGATTGAGCGACTATTCCACAAGAAAACGGCCCATTGCACCAAGGTGGAAGTCGGAAGGATACAGACGTCGGAAGTCAAAGGCTTCAACTAGTCGCAACGGTGGACGAGGAAAGGCTACAAGCACTCGACGGTGGGAGGGAAAACCTTGAATCGGAAGTCAGACGGCTTTCCCTTTCGGAAGCTCAATGACTTTGAGAGCCGCAATGGCGGAAGGGAAGGCTGAAGACACGCGACGCAGGAGGGAAGACTTTAGATCGGAAGTCGGTCAGGTTTAGACATCGGAAGGTAAAAGGCTTTCCCAGCCGCAACGATGGAAGAGAGAAGGCTTCGGACATGTGACGGAAAAGTTAACGCACATCGGCAGTCAGGGCAATTCCCACTTTGGATGGAAAATCGGATTGGGGGCCGCAACGGCGAACGGGAAAAGGCTATCAGCCACCGATTTAACATAAAAATGACGCCCGATCATAAGAAAACTTAAGTGTTTAGAAAACTCAAAATCAGCAAAGGTAAAACTATTTCACCTTAGAGACAACGGTTTGCTCAAAGGACAATTGATCTGATGATTTTCCAGCTAGCAATCCAAATTTAATCCCGCGACCCACCACAAAAGCTTAACACAAGCATTCTCTAAAAACAAGTCGCAAATTCATCTTCAGAATCAACCAAAGTCAGAACGAGACCAAACATTTATGGATCAAACGAAACCAACGCAATTCTAAATGATGAGGAGGGGCCCAAAAATTAAAAGTTTGGGAAGAACAGTTGCAGCTGCAACAATTGGCGATTACCTGGTGAATCTAGATCTCTGGGTGATTAACCTTTGAGTGACAGACTGTTTAACAACAAAAGCATCATATTGAATTCTTCCAGCAATATGGATTTCTCAAATGATAGAAGTGTGTACCCTTAATCATTGATGCCAGTCCAATTAGGGAGAGTGGAAACCAGAATCGTCAAGCCCAGATAACTATGCTGAGGCCAGAGGATGAGTTTCATTATTACCTTTGTCTTCAGGTGGCTAATAGCTTTGGACACCACAGGATTGTAGCATATGGTAAACATAAATATTCGTTTGTTCCTCATTCCCATGCCATTTTAACACTTTTTCTTGTGCTTTTGGACTTTTGTCCCTTTTCATATGAGTTTGCTTACATGCCTTTCTTACTGAATTTTAATTCAGGATCCTCTATCCCATAGTGTCCTTTTGTGTGAGTGGTGTACTTCAAGTTTTTTCTCACGGACGGAGAGGATCTTTCGGCAATTTAGTACTTATGATTCAGCATCTGCTTTGATGTATATAATGCTTTTCATAGGAGTTCTTTGATTCTTATCTGCCTTTTGGCATTCGTTTCTTGGCATGGGATCATTTATATTTAATATACTGTTCACCTTGCTTCTTTCCATGGGTCCTCTGCTGTCATCCCTAGACATTTTAAGTGTGACGTGGATGGAGCCTCAACATAGTATTCCGGACTCTTTGAATCTGGTTTATTTCACAGGGGTTAAGCAGGAATTCAATGCACACAGAGATATTCAAGAAAACTGCTAAACTGGAAGAAGTTCTTTCATATAAACAACAACACACAGTCTGATACCAAAACGTTTATCAAACCCAGAAATTTTGGATGTTCCCCATGCAACCGCAGGTTCGCTCCCTTTATTGAAATCAACAAAACAAAATAAAAAACATGACTCCAAAGACATCCAGATGAATTATTTATATACAAGACAGAAGAATTAAAAAAAACTCAGGAAAAATAAGGCTTGAGAACCAAACCATTTATTGGTAGGTTCTCCTCCCACCCCTGCAGATCTTGCAACTTGTAAGTAGAAGGACCAAGCTTGGCTGCAATCTGAAAAAGGGCCTACCCACAACTGCTGGAACATGGTATGCTTTCCTTTTTCATCATGGGGGTGGTCCCATTTGAGGACTAAGTATCCTACTTCAAAGTCTTTTGTCCCAGCTTTATGCTTGTCAAACCATCTCTTAACTGACTCTTGTTGTAGCTTAAAGCGTTCTTTGGTTTTAGATCTGGCCTCCTCTGCTTTCAGGAGATTATATATTCTTATTTGTAAAAATTCATCATCCGACCCCCTAGACTCTTGAGCTAGCATGGAATATGGTAGCATGATATTGGGAGGAAGGATGGCTTCTTTACCATAGACAAGGGTATACGGAGACACTCCAATCGCGGACTTGGGGGTGAATCTATCAGCCCAAAGGGAATTTGGTAATGCTGAGTGCCAACTCCTCTAGTTTTCTACCACAGTCTTCTTTAAAATCCTAATCATATTTTTGTTAGAGGATTCAGCTAGGCCATTTCCTTGTGGATAATAATTAGCCGAATAATGCAATTTTATCCCTTTATCATGAGCAAATGCAGTCAATTTAATTGATGAAAAGTATTTAGCATTATCAAATACTAACAAAACTGGAACTCCAAACCTGGTCATGATATGATCTTGTAGGAAGCTGATGACTTTGTCTTCATTTATCTTGCGCAGTGGGATTTCTTCGACCCAACGAGTGAAATAATCAGTCATAGTAAGAATGTACTTGTGCTGCAGGGAGGAATTTGGTTTTATTTCTCCAATAATATCCAGCCCCCATTGCTCGAATGGTTCCGTGATCATCATAGGCTTTAGGGGTGTTGCTGCTTTAGGATGTCTCCCACCACACCTTTGGCAAATATCACATTTCCTGACATGTGCATGTGCATCCTTGAAGAGTGTAGGCCAATAGTAACCGGCTCTAAGGATTTTGTGGGCTGTAGTGTCTCCTGAATAATGTCCCCCAGCAGGACCGTCATGTAATTCTAACATTACTTTCTTCGCATCTTCTTTTTCTAGACATCTGAGGAGAACCCCGTCATAATTATTTCTGAATAATACTCCTTCAACAAGTTGATAGGAGGTCGATTTAAGACGCAGAGCTCTTCTTTGTTTGGAATTCCAATGTTCTGGAAACAGCCCTGACTGCAGGTAATGCACAAGGTCTCTATACCAGGACTCAGGAGCTGTAAACAAAGGACATACATCCATTACATGTAATTCAGCCTCATCCTCCCATGCTTGTTCTTCGTTGTTCCCGCTTTCGGTCATCAATTTGCACAACCCTTGACCTTTCACTATAGAGGCTGGCTTGAATTCAAGGTCGTATTCTTGAAGAGATGTTACCCAGTTGCCCCTTCTTTCTCCTAACTCTTTCTATATGAGAAGGGATCTTACAGCTGGGTAGGGGACTATTACCTTGGTTCGATTTTTTAATATATAAGGCCTGAATTGCTTCACTGCCTTAAATACTACGTAAGCTTGCTTATCAATGGCTGGGTAGTTTAATTCAGCCCCTTGTAGACCAGTACTCATAAAGGAGATTGGGAATTCATCCCCCCCTTCTTCCTTTTGGGTGAGCACAGCTTCCAGTGAATCATCGGATGCAAATCTATACAGAATAAAGTCTTTATCAAAGTCTGGGCTTTTCAGGGAGGGCGCATGTGCAACAACAGTCTTGATTTTACTAAAAGCATTCTTTTTAATTTCAGTCCACTTAAATTGTGCATTTTGTTTCACCATCTGCTACAGTGGCTTAACAATCTAAGCAAAATCAAGGACAAATCTTCGCACGAAGTTTATAGTTCCCATAAAAGATTGCATCCCTTTCTTATTGTGGGGCAAGGGGATTTGTTCAATGGCCTTGATTCTTTCTGGATCTATAGAGATTCCTCTCTTCAAAACTATGTGACCTAGCAACTTGTCTTTCGTGACAGCGAACACACATTTCTTAGGATTGAGGGAGATGCCATATTTCCAGCATCGTTTGAAAATTTTCTTTAAGTGAAACACATGCTCTTCTCTTTTATTTGAGAATATTGTAATGTCGTCAAGGTACATTACAACACTTCATCCAATCAATCCACGGAAAGCTATGTCCATAGCCCTCTGAAATGTCGCTCCAGCATTAATCAGCCCAAAAGGCATCCTTCTATAGGCAAAGGTTCCCCATTTAGTTCTAAACGTTGTCTTTAATCTGTGTTCTTCGGCTACTAATACTTGATTGTAGCCAGAGAAACCATCTAATAATGAAAACAGTTCAGAACCTAAAACCATCTGTAGCAGCTGCTCCATGGGTGGCACAGGATAGTTATCTTTATCTGATGCACGGTTTAAGTTCCTGAAATCCACACAGAGTCTGATTTCTCCAGACTTTTTCCTTACTGGTACCAGATTTGATACCCACTCAGAGTGTTTGACTTTGAAGATGATTCTTGCATCCAATAACTTCTTCACTTCACTTTGAATTAGTGGTTCCAATTTTGGATGCATTTTTCTCAAAGGTTGCTGATATGGCTTGACGCCTGCTTTAATGGGAATGACATGCTTGATGATGCTGGTGTCATATGTTTTCAAATCTTCATACGTCCATGCGAAATGATATTTATATTGTTTAAATAGACTGATGAATTTATCTCTTGCTGTTGGCGAACAGCATTTGCCGAGATTCATAAACTTAGGAGCCATTTCAGTCCCCAAATTTATCAGCTCGAACTGTAGCGATGAGCTGTGGGTCTTTACGTTGGGTGGTATTCTGAATTTTTCATTTAAATCGAACATTTTTTTCAATGTTCTGACTCCTTTAGGAATTAAATTATCGTATTTCATCTCAGCCTGATGCTCTTCATCGTTTATGATCGCTCCTTTAAACACCTTATCATTCATTAAACATTCTATGATCTGCTGGTCATCATCAAACACTCATAGGTTCGTAATCATATCAGGTACAGAGGGCTTGAAAAGTAGTTCGACAGAGCATCGATTATTAGTGGGTACAAGTCTAGCAGCTGATGTGGCCAATAGATCAGCAACTGTGTTTTTTATTCTTGGAATTGAAATAATGTTAAATGCATTAAAATATTTCAGCAAATCCCATACCTCATTCTAGTAAGATTTTAAGTGGGGAGAAATACAATGTATCTGATTCTGGATTTGTTTCACAATAATTTCAGAATCCCCAAAAACTTTTAGATTACTTACCGTTAATTCAATTGCCTTCTTTAGTCCCTGCACCAGTGCTTCGTACTCAGCTGTATTATTAGTACACTCAAACTCTAATCTACATGAAAGGAAATTTTTATTCTTCTGTGGGTCAATCAGGACACAGCCAGCCCCTGACCCTTCTAATGTCTTAGAGCCATCGAAAAATAAAGTCCACAAATCTTTAACTACTGAAAATGAATCTGCTCCTACTGCTAAGTCTACTATTTTACAGTCAATCTCATCATCCTATGAGAATCGAAGGAGATCAGGCTGGGTATCAGATGTGTTGCTGGATTCTTCTGCTTGGTAATTACCTTGTTCCAACTCAATAAAATAGTTTCCCAATACAGAATCCACTGGTACATTCTTCTCCTCCAGCTGAGTAACATTGTACTTCATGTGAGGCTCTCTTAAAATCTTGATCTGGTTTGGACTTCCTTTGTATGGCAACCACAGATGCGACCAATCTGAGGTGAAATATCCATTCAATTTGGCCGACCAATCTCTGCTCAGGATGAGACCACAAGCATCTGGTATATCAGCCACCACGATGTTAATAACTTGGCATACTTTGTCATTAGATGCCAGACGGACTAGGACATCTTCCAGCTCACCAATTACCTTTACATCTGTTTTGTCCAATTGAACCACCCTCCACATGGATGGCTTAGGCTACCCATTGATCTTTTTATAGACTGATATGGGCATAACATTTATTGATGCCCCTGAGTCTACCAAGAAGTTATGTACATTATGATTGAAAATTTCAAACGTGAGGAGGAAAGGTGGATGTTTGCTTTTAGACTTACCTCCAACGCTGGTTTCTCCAATTTCTTCCTCTTCCTGAGGTTGGTTGCTAGCGGGCAGCTTCTCATCTGATGCTTCAAGTGATTTCAACAGTATTTCCTTTTGTTGAGGCACTTTACACATTTCGAATAGTGGAACAATCACTTTTATCTTCTTTAAATCCTCCACAATGTCATAATCCATCGGCTGCTCAATGGGATGGGGTTTTCTAGCATTTTTTTCACTGGGCTTGGCCTACACGTCACTCTGCCTAGGATCTTGGCTAGTGACAGTGAACTCTAGAATTTTATCAGCCACAGATTTGTCTTGAAATCTCTTCTTAACATTTCTCTGCAGCCTCTTAATCTTTGGGAGTATAATACTGTCTTCCTTAACCGTCCCTTGGCTCCTCGTGGCTACGTTGGTTTCCATAACATATTTACACCCCTGAGCCTTTTCTTCTTCAGCATCAAATAGTGAGACAAAATTCCATTAAGCCATGGTTTCCTCTTCCTGTTCTTTAGTAGACGTGGAAGCAGGATTTTCCTTTCTTTCTTCATTTCCCTCTTTTGTCAATCTAGAATATAACAACTGATTCATGACCAACGTCATCGAATTTATCCACTGCGGACAATTCTTCTCAGAGTGTGGCTGTTGGTGGAATGTGCAAAAATTATCCAAGCCTACCTATGTTAAGTTCATAGATGCAGTATTGTGAGGAGGAGGTTGAGATTGGTGGTTATCCTCTCTTTTCTTATAATATGGCTTATAAAACTTTTGTGCTTCCTTTTCTTTCTCCATATCTATGATTTTATTGGAAAGCTTCTGCATCATTTTGGCCATATTTTCCAAATCTGGAGACTTTTCTTCCTTAGGCTTGGTAAACAATAAGGCTTTTCTTCCTGTACCTTTCTCTCCAGACTGTTCTAGATAGTCTTCAATGCTCTCTCTTTCAGCTTCCACCACTTCTGCTTCTTCATAGGTTTTTGTCAGAGTAGGCTTGGCCCTACCTTTGGAAAACATGGCCAAATCAGGGCCTAAAGCTTAAGTATAGTATTCAATAAGAAATTTGTCTGAAGGCTTATCTATTTCAGAGAATTTCTTGAGATATGCTGCAAACCTTTGAGTGAAACTGTGCACTTTTTCTTTTATTTCTTTCTTCAAAGCGCAAAGCCCTTTCATGAGAGCTGCATGAGTTTTCTGAGTTGCATACTTACTTATAAAAATTCTTTCGAAGGTATCCCAATCAGGGATAGAGTTAGCAGGAAATCCAAAGTACCATTACGCTGTGGCTCCTTTAAGGGTATGCGGGAATAGTCTGCATACCACATCTTCATGTTCCCCAGCCCTTAATCCCTCAATTTCCAAGTAAAAGATTTGTAGGTGATCATCTACTAGTATTTTCTCATTGGGATCAAACTTGGGCAACATCTTGTCAAAGGCTTGAGGTAGGTCATGTAAAGGAGGTGTAAGGTTTAATGGTGATTTGGATCTCCATGCAGGAGGTGGATTAGGTGGGTTAGGTGGCGGATTAGCATTTACTCCTGCCATGAGTCTGGGTGGGGAGTGAGGAGGTGAACCAACTGGAGTATGAGCAGGAGAGATGTGAGGGGTCTCTGGGCCTTCTTGGTTCAAAGGTAGTACAACCTCTTGTAAAGCAGATTCTACAAGCTCTTCCCAGTCTCCCACCAACACTAAGTCTTCTGTTACAGGACGATCTTTCTTTTTATACTCTCTTCTGGGCAATTCAGGGATGATTGGCAATCCTCCAATATTCTTTACGTATGCCCTGGTATGCCTTCTCAGATCATTAACAATTTCGTTACCAACAGAATATAGATGTTCTCTTTCTTCCGAAATTGTATTACGAAACCCACTTCTTTCAGAACTGTTACCGGTGGAATATTCTCGAGAAAACGAGTTTCCTCGGCCAGCCATGCAATGGAGGCCCTCCTTCTAGCGCCAAAACTGTTGAGGCCCCAAAATTCACAGGAAGCAATAGTAAGGGATTCTCCCTAGTCAACGTTCCCAACTATCCCATTGATCGTTTGGTATAGGGAATCCGTCCGGTTTGCGGTCCGGCTACCGTAGGTCAAGAAACAAACAAAGGTTTTACCGGTTGTGGCCTGGTCCACCGAGTTTTTGTATTTTGACTTAAACTATGAAATGAACATGCCTAATTAACAATGCAGGGCGATAAAAATGCAAGGAGTAGTCACAATGTGATGCGCAGGTTCTTACCTTTCATCTTAAGGCTCACAAGCATCCAAATCACATTCAACAAGAAAATAACTAACTACCTAAACTATCCCTAGGGAGCAGAATTATCATTTATTGGTGAGTAATACATTTTGTACAAGCATTATGAAGAGTTACAGATAGCTGACACTTGTTTCAAGACGCATGAACAATTAAAGATATTTAAACAACCAGATAGCTAATCATTTTATGAACAATACTTATTACTCACAGTGGAAACCATCACAAAATATACTGAAGAACATTCAACAAGAACATAGGTTCAGGAAGTCAAACACTCTCACAGTTAATGAAACACAGCTGAAAATGAAATAGTTCCCCTTCAACATTGTTCATTTAATCACATCGATACATTCCACATCTCGCTTTCTCCAGCAGGCCAAAAATTGCAATTTCTGTTTGTAAAATGAAATAGTTCCTCTTACAAGCAAAATTGTTTACAAATTTTTCCAGGGTAAAAGTCCCTTCTCAGTTCTACTTTCAAATATTTAAACTATCACTGCAGACCGCATGGGCTGCCCCCCAAATCGCCTGACCCTTCAGTTCCTCGACGCTTCATATTCCTCTATCTCGCATGCTCGTGATTGGCTGAATACTGTCGGAATTTTCAGAGCTGCTCCTCTATCACCGTTCATTTTTTCCTTTTCCTGTGATCCGGCTAGTTTCGGCACTGCTTCTACCAAACTGTCCATCTTCCTCCATGCCACGGTAGTTTGACCGATCTCCCGAACCAACCTACAACCAATCGACAAGCATCATTCATTGGAATGGCGTTTCAAAACATAGCATCAGATTCTACCGATTGAGCGACTATTCCACAAGAAAACAACCTGTTGCACCAAGGCGGAAGTCGAAAGGATACGGACGTCGAAAGTCAAAGGATTCGACTAGCTGCAATGGCGGACGAGGAAAGGTTACAAGCACTCGACGGTGGGAGGGAAAACCTTGAATCAAAAGTCGGACGGCTTTCCCTTTCGGAAGCTCAATGACTTTGAGAGCCGCAACGGTGGAAGGGAAGGCTAAAGACATGTGATGCGGGTGGGAAAACTTTAGATTGAAAGTCGGTCAGGTTTAGACATCAGAAGGTAAAAGGATTTCCCAGCCGCAATGGCAGAAGAGAGAAGGCTTCGTACATGTGACGGAAAAGTTAACGCACATCGGCAGTTGGGGAAATTTCCACTGCGGATGGAAAATCGGATTGGGGGTGGCAACTGCGGATGGGAAAAGGCTATCAGCCATCGATTTAACATAAAAATGATGCCCGATCATAAGAAAACTTAAGTGTTTAGAAAACTCAAAATTAGCAAAGGTCAAACTGTTTCACCTCAGAGACAACGGTTTGCTCAAAGGACAATTGATCTGACGAGTTTCTAGCTAGCAATCCGAATTTAATCCCGTGACCCACCACAAAAGCTTAACACAAGCATTCTCTAAAAACAAGTCGCAAATTCATCTTCAGAATCAACCAAAGTCAGAACGATACCAAACATTTATGGATCAAATGAAACCAACGCAATTCTAAATGATGAGGGGGGGCCCAAAAATTAAAAGTTTGGGAAGAACAGTTGCAGCTGCAACAGAAATATATCTTGAAATTCATGTAGTAAGTCACTAATCTTTCCCATAGTATCTTAGACCCAGTAATCTCCAATATTAGCAAACTTCAGATTTTCAATTGACAAAATATTTACTTTCTTAATCTTGAGTGGTTTTAAATACGGGTCAGTGGTTATAACATCTCCATCCACTGTACATAAACCTTCTGACTTGGGTATATTTATGTCAAGTGGGTCATCATCATTCAGTTCTCTCATGAGATTATAACACTCCATCCAGTTCTGTATAGTCATGTTGCATTGATGGAAATTTGTGTCTACGACCACGATTTCTTCAAATATCTCTTCCTTTATTACCTGTAACACATCATTGACTATTGGATGTTCACTTGGAAACTTAAATGTCTGGGTGAAGCTTACAGTTAACCAACATGATGTTTTCCCTATTCTAGTAACACATAACAGGAGGCACTATCGGCCTGACTTACAAAGATGCCTTCATGCATGTGGTTTCTACTGGCTCCAGTCGAGATCATACCCATGATTGTTAAGGCTTGTCACTTTCTCAGCATTATGTCTTAGTGTTGTTTTTCATCCATTATGTTATTTGCACACCTTCACCTTGTTGGAATATTTTAATTCCAGTCATAACTTAGGATAACATAATTAATCATTATTTGATTAATTATTCACCCACTAGCTTAATTAGTTGGCATCCACTTGCACATTAAATTCAATACATGCCATCTATACCCTAGGAATTCTTTATTTCTGATTTTGAGCTGATCTTGACCACTTTTTTTCCATCCAGAACTAGTATAGAACACTTTACAGTAGATTCTTCTTTATTGAGCTTTTCCATCTTTTCTATGGATAAGGTAAAGATAGTGAACTAGGAAAATGGGTCCCTTTGTTTCCAAGCCATCCTTCATGACTTTCTCTCCATTTTCTATTATTAACATGTTTTTTCATCTCCCTTGACAACTCACTCATGCTTTTCCCAATTTATGAGGTCCTTGATAGATTTGGAAAGTGCTTTAACCACCTATGGGGGCTTGCTATATGTTGGCAAGTCAACCTTTTTGAGATTTATGAGTTGTCTCCATACCACTTGATTTTTATATGAAGGATGTACTATTTATGTACACTATTATTCATCATTATTCAATGAAAGGATACACACCAATATTCATCTCTTTACTCATGTGATTCAATCTCTTTTCTTCTCTCTAGTTTTCATGTGTATAATTGTGAGAATTATTAGTAGAAATATCTATTTCATGTGCTTATTCTTAGAATAATTTCTCATATAATTGATATATTATTTTTGCATGGTATCAGCACCGCAAGGTTGATCAAGTTCTACATAGTTGATGAGCGCATCCGGTCTCCTATCCCTCTCTGAGGAAGCGCTTGTCTAGCTTATAAGATTTTCTCCTAGTTTTTTTCTGCAGGTTGCCGAGAGTATCTACTAGAGCATATCAACAACTTCAATATGGATTCAAAATTTCCTCTACTATCTCCTTTCAGCTATGATGATTGGAATCTCAATATGAGAGCATACTTGAAGATGTAGTGTATCTTTGATGTCTCCATTGGTGCATTGAGCGAACCTCAGTATTATGAAGAGAAGATTGTTTGGATAAATAATTGTGATAGAGATTATGGAATTATTTGTTTTGGAATGTCTCCAAATATACATCATCTCATATATTCTGCTGAGTATGCATTTGATGTTTGGAAGAAATTGCACAAAGCTTTTGGTTTGCAGGAAATAGAAGATGAAGCACAGAGCGAACCCAACATCTCCTCTTGTTCTCTCTCTCAAGATTTCTTGGTCTCTACATTCTTTGATGAATTTTAAAATGATGAAGAAGTTTCTCATACAATTTATTTTGTTACTACCCTCTTTAATTCAAATGCTTCCTCCTTCAATCAAGAAGCAAATATTGAAGAGCCATCTTTTTCTATGTCTCTTGAAGGTGATTTTTCTTCTTATGATACTAATGATGAAAAAAAGTGACATATAGAGACTCTATTGATATTGATTTTTATCCTATCAACCATTCATTTTTCTCTAAATCTCCTATCTTATATTTTGAGATCTATGTGCCAGATCCAGATCCTTCACTTTTTATGCATCATAGTCTTTCCAGTGCTTCATGCTCCAATTTTTTTACTTTTTATGCATCATAGTCTCTCTACTCCTTCATGTAAATACAAGTATGAGTGCAACAACCATATTTATTTTCATCTTATCTAGACTCTCTTGGAATTCACCTGTCCACTTAAATTTAGTGGCTTTTTTCAATAGTCTCTCCATCGGGGGAGTCACTTGTGCATATCCTTTGATAAACTTTCGATAGTATCCTGTATGTCCAAATGCTGCTCTTAACTGTCTAACTGTGGTAGGTGGTGGTAAGTCAAGGATGATGGCGATTTTGGCTGCATCAACCAAAATTTTGTGATGACAGACCATGTGGCCTAAGAAACCCCCAAAAGGTGCAAAAAAAAATACATTTTATAAATTGAGGGAAATTTCGGACTGGCGATATCGTTCCAGCATCATTCTAAGAATATCTATGTTATCTTTTATAAGACGAAATTCTGTTTGATCATCAAAGTAGACTTCAATAAATTTGTGTATAAAATATTTAAATGCAGCAACTACAATTCTAGAAAATATTGCAGGTGTATTCTTGAGTCCAAATGGCATTCCCATGTATTAGTATCATCCCCACTTCGTCACAAACATAGTATTTTATCAATCCTCTTTTGCAATTTTTATCTAATGGTAAACCGAGAATCCATCTGTAAATGAATACATTTCTTTTCCTCCAACATTTTCTAATACTTCATCTGTGAATCTGGTCAGAAATGGATCATGTAAGCATGAATCATTTAATTTTCTGAGATCAACATAAATTCTCACTTCCCTTGAAGTTTCCTTCTCTTGTACGACAATATGGATGATCGATTCTGATTCTTCAACTTGTTCTATTAAACCTGCTTCTAACATTTGATCAACTTCAAATTTAACCTTCTCTTTGTAACGTGGGTTTAATCTGTATAGTTGTTGTTTGACTAGTTTTGCATCACGCCTAAACGGTGTCTTCATTTCACCCAGGTCCCCAACTATGCCCTTCCATTTGGAAAACATTGTATGAAATATATCCTAAAATTCATGTAGTAATCCACTGATCTTTCCCACGGTATCTTTGTCCTAGTAATATCCAATATTAGCAAACTTCAGATTTTCAATCGACCCAATATTTAATTTCTTAATCTTTAGTGGTTTTAAAGATGGGTCAGTGGTTATAACATCTCCATCCACTATACATATACCTTCTGACTTAGGTATATTTATCTCAAGTGGGTCATCATCATTCAGTTCTCTCATGAGATTATAACACTCCATCCAATTGTGTATAGTCATGTTGCATTGATGGAAATTTGTTTCTACAACTAGGATTTCTTCAAATATCTCTTCCTTTATTACCTGTAACACATCGTTGACTTTTGGGTGTTCACTTGGAAACATAAATGTCTGGGTGAAGCTTACAGCTAAGCCTTCCCATTCAATATTTCCTCGTCACAACTCTACTAATGTGTACAACCTTCTAGGTACCATTTCCAAAGTGTAGATAAATCAATGAAACCATTCTTGTCACGGATGTTCTTTCCAATTCCTGCAACAATACTCAATATTTTTCCTAGGATCCATTATTCCTGTATATTTCTTATCAGGGCAACTGATCTCTTCTCCAAATATGATCTCCATTAATATACTACACTGTGGACATTTGGAGATAGACTGTTTGTGTGTACCCCACCATCTAGTGGGCATAGCTTTCAACACATTGTCCAAAGTAGACAATCATTGTGAGTCTGTGACTTTTTCTTCAAATTATACCAGAAAGGATGCAAGGTTAGGTAATCCTTCATATCTAGGCACCATGCTTGATTCAGCTCCTACCCTTTGGAAATATCTTATGATTCTTACACATCTTCACATGGAGACTTCAGTTAGCCTGTTTTGCCAATTTTCTAGGTCAACACTTGAGTCATAAATGCATGAAATTACACTCCACCAACTCAGTTTTACATCAACTGTTGGATTGATATAGTCTTCCTTTGGAGAAATGATGTTATATAACTGATCTATATGATTGTCTTTCCCTTCACTATGTATAGGCTCCACATATCTATGTCTTTCAAGCAGATGAATTGGCACAACCACTCTTATTTTAGAATTATTCGAATGACAAAATCCTTTTCTTGAAATTTATAATGGTTTGGTTGTCTATTTCCCAATCAAATCCTAGAAATGCAAGATATTGATTTGTGTCATCGGCAATGTCAACAGCTTTGAAGTTAGCATAAGTTCTTAATCTTTTGACTTCTAGAGGCACTTGAGGTAGTATACCAATTGGTAGAACCTTTGACTAGTTCGTGAACCTTAGTTGAATAGGAGAGCAGTCCAGTCAAAGCTTATTCATGCTATCCCATGTTTGTCTTGTCAATATGTGGAAATCCGAGCACAAATCTAATACGATATAATCCATATCATAATATCCTATCTACGCAGTCATTCGAAGTTCTCTGTCTGTCTTAAATTTTTTCCGATATAATTAACTTGTTTTTTAGGTCACATGTCTTCTGGGGTTTCTTGTATTAGTGTTGTCAGTTCTGTGACAACATATTTATCATTGATTGGTGCTAAACAACTTTTAAAAATTTATTTAATATTATTAACCTTTTTAATTGGCAGATTCCTGATTAGCTGTTCAAATCATTCGGGAATAGTCTTGACTTGTGCAGATGTTGATGGTTGATTAGCATCAACAAATTGTAGTCGCGTCTCCAAAAAGACTTCTTTATCCTTTTGGACATCTAGTGGGGCTTTCTTCTGTGAAATGGGTCTCACCTACGGTTGTCCTTACTATATATTTTGGTCTTCTACTATCGCAACACCTCCTCATGTAACAAAAACAATGTGAGGTTATCTCGGTTCAACAGAGATCATCTGAATATTTTGGTTAGGATTCAGATTCTGATTCTGCAGCGAGTTGGAATTAATGATAGTTATATCATTCCATTTCACAATAAGTTGTGAAGACTATTCAACAGTGCGATCAAATGCTTTAAAATATGTACAATTTTTCATAGGAATTTACATGCTATGCTATTTACACACTCCACCCGTTATGCTATTTACACGCTCTATTTGCATGCCTTCTTTTGCTGATATTCTATCATACCATCTTGTGTCACATTCTATCCTTCCCTCCTGACTTACTTATCTGCCGCAAATTCCTCTTCCAACAAATTCTCCTCTTCTTCTTCTTCTCTTTTACTTGCTTTGTCACAAAATCCTTCCCCTCCTCCTTTATGTTGCTTCCTCAGTCGTAGCTCCTTCCTCTTCTCCTTTATGTTCTTCTCCATACTTAGGAAGAATTCTACATGAATTCTTCCCTACTCTCTCTAGTCCTAACAAATAAGATGATGGAAACAATTATGATGATGGAAACAACTATGATCATGACTCTATGAATCTGTGATGAAGACAAGACCAGATGTGTTGATGACTATGGAAGAGAGAGAATACCTTTCTAGTTAAGAGGGAGTGTTTATGTATTTGTAACTTTGGAAGATATTCTAACATATATTATCATAGCATGTTGTTGTACCTCCATTGGAGATGTGTTTACATCCTTTCAGAATGTCTTAATTGTGTCTAGCACTTGAGGTACAACCTCCGTTGTAAGTCAGGGAAATAGTCCCTAGTGTAACATCATGTAATGTGTATTTGGAGTCTTTCTAGGATAAGTCAGTCATGTGAGGGAGATGAGACGGCCCCAGTAATGTATTTGGTCAGTCACTTCATTAGTATAAATAGGCAGGCGCCCTCCCTCATTTATACACACATCACAGTCTCAAGTTCGCAAGAGAGAGAAAGAGAGACAAAGCTAGGAAGAGAGATAGATAGTTGTTGAATAGT
>LPNX010837905.1:5870-213370 GCA_001517045.1 Pseudotsuga menziesii
TGCTAGATTAAATGTTGAAAAACTAACATGATACATAACTTCAATTCATAGAAAAGAAACTCTTCATGCAACAGCTCCTCCACAACGTGAATCTTCAGCTATAGATTTTCCACCAGCAATCTTCAGTTATCATTCTTCAAAGAACTCACAACATCAAGAGTCATCACGGCTTCAGTATCAACCTCTCATAGCAGCAAAAGAATGATCTTTTGTGCATAACCTTCAGTCTCCAAGCAACAATATATTGAGAGCCTCAAATCACAACAGCCTTTTCGTAGTTTTCACAAGAGATATTAGAATTAGATTACAAGCTGGAAAGCGCCCACACACTTGGGAGAGCGATATATGGACTCCATGGGCTTCACCAAAATTTCACTACTACAATCCCTTAGATCTCTATGAGAGAACGCATTCACAAAGAAAGTTTTAGTGGGAGACTATCATAAAATTTGAGAGTTATAGGAATAATAGACGATGTAGGTCATTGTCCACCCATGGAAAGTAGCTCACACTCAAAACACACAATACTATTACTATTGTGAAACTTTGGGTGGAGACGCGATGGGTAAAAATTGAATGGTAAGAAGAGCGAGTGCAACTAGGAATTAGGGTTAGGTATAACAGTGTTTTGAGCACTTCAATTTTCTGGCAAAGAACAATCGAAAATGTGCAGAGGTTCGAGGAAATAATTAATAACATATCATCCAACGGATTGTTTCATACCTTAGCTGCTAGTTATTCCTTAACTCAAGTATGTGACTATAACACATACAATGAATGCACGTAGGTTGGAAGAGAAATGCTCGGATGCAGACTAATGAGGAACAAGTAGGTGGGCAGAAAAATGATAATGATTCTGAGTGCGTACAAAATGTCTAGAACATTCAACCCTGAGCAGTGAGCAGGCACATTAATGGGCTAGCAGTCCGGCAATGCACTGGCAAGCAAACAGGCTGCCAGAACTGAAAACAGGAAGGAATTATGGAGCTCTAATACCACTGTCAGGAGTAAATCCTAAATTCATTTATTCCATTGCAAAATCATTTATTTATACATTACATATGCTGGTTGAGTTTCATCTTCCGACCAGCCTTTTTAGCTTCCTACATAACTATTCATTTTCCTTTATTTATTTACAAAATATAATCCCAATGGATTATATTCCAATACACACAAACTAAAGGAAACTTGGCCAAGGCCATGTACCATCGCACAAACTATGGATATAGGCACATCACAACACCAGAGAAGTCGATGGTACTCATGTCACGAGTTTGGTAAATGGCAATTGCGTGAAACCTTACTCCGACACATGTAAAAAAAATGGTCAAAGGAAATAAACTATTCTGTTGCAGGATTGCGATAGAACCAACAAAAAGCATGATCAATAAACCACCCAGTGGTCACATCATCGCATATACCTGAGTGGGTGACCTAAAGTGTGCAAGGGGCAAAAAAACTAGGGGCCAAACAATGCAAAAAGTAGGAATGACAGGCTGGCTAGCATTAACCGGCGGATCCATGCCAAAATAATTGTACGACTAGAGCACTTGCATGGTATTAAATAAATACAGTACGAGGAGCAGCGTGGCATACTGTTATATCCCATTAATCTTTTTAGCATTAATTTCCATTACTAGTCTGACAAGTACGACCTAGTACAACCCAAAAGGCCAGCTACATAAATTAATGGAAAAAAACATTGGAAAAGGAAACCTGAGAGCGTGATTAGACCTAAAACTTTTGTCAAATGATGATTGAAAGACATTGTCCAATATCTAAATATTCATTTCTCCATCAAGATAGTTTTCTGTTATGCACTAAGAGCACTAGAGCCGAGCCATTGCAGAACTACATCCTGTCACATGTCTTCCATCCCATTCAATCCCATGGTAATTAACATTCCCAGTGAGAGTGAGGCTTCAAATGCCACTATCATCTCTAGCTGCCTCATTGAGTAGGAAGTAGAAACACAGTCAGCCAAAGGACCGTAGCTGCAGCAGTCACCAGAGACTGACACAGTGGAAAGAACAAGGAATCCATAAACCATTCCAACCCCTAGTTCGCGCCCTGTGCCAAACCCAGTCCAGGGAATAACAGTTACTCCAGGAGAGTCCCCTACATGACCACAGCCAAGACAAAATAAACGTAAGGTTCCAAACAATCCAGGCGAACAAGGAAAGATGCATGCTGCTAACTAGGGAAATGATGATGAAGATGAAGAATTTCTACGGCAAGCAGATCCACAGATAGAATGGGCTGACCCAAACTTTTCAGGTTACATTCGACCAAGAAGACCTGGTGCAGTTCCTGCAGATCTCCCGGAGAAATAAGTGACCACTTTGATAGCACCACGGATCCATCGACAGATACATCAGAAGTGACCACTTTGATAGCACCACGGATCCCTCGACATATACATCAAGCAATATTTATTGTGACCGATGACGATGTGGATGCAATTTTCAAGCTATGGCCTGAGGAATGGCACAGTCCACTCGCATTGCTGCTACCTGAAGAAATAAATGCAGAAGAACCACCCATTCATCAAGTTAATGGTGAAGACTAGGAAGGTGACGATGTCCAAGTGGATCCATCGCAAGAAAACATGGAGAATGATGACGATATGGAGGACTCGGACCCGAATCCTTCAGCGTAATTGCATGCTGAATATCAGACACAGACCCGTGTGCATCCCGAGGAAGGCCAATCATCTCGAAAGAAATAGAAAGCTGATAGAATGGTGAACACCACTATATTAACTGAATATGAGTTACAGGAACTTGCCAACGCTATTAAGAAAGTTGTGCAAGATAACTTTCGTGATCTGATGGCCCAGCATGTGCAGATTGCTAACCAAGTCTAGGACCACCTCAATAAGTTAACAGCGGCTGTTAGTGATGTCAAGGCTACTGTGGAGGCCAACACATATGGCATTGATCCTAACGTGCCACTAGTTGCACTAGCATTAGTCCCACCGAAAAAAGTGCTCATTCAGAAGCAGGCACTTGAAGCAACTGAAGAGGCAAGAAAAACTACTACTAGTAACAATGTTCAGATAGAATTCTCCAAGTTTTTCTTGGAGTAGATCTATAACATCCAGTATGCAGCCGCAACTGAAATTTGGCTAAGGGAAAACTTCATTGCTTCTCAGGTAGCAAAGCACCAAAGGAAGTCCAAACTATGCAAGGCCCTCTTGCAAGGAAAGGAGCGGGAACTGCAGGAGCGCACCAACCTCTAGGCCGAGAAGGAGTAGGAAATATTATCCCGAGAGCAAAGATGTGTCACGTTGGTGGATTCCCTTAAGGATGCCATCACAGAATTCCCACCAGAGGCGGGGAAAGCTAATGAAGACTCCTTGGATAAATTTTCTAGGCTTGTGAATATTGTGCAAGATCTTTAGTGCCAAGTAGAATATCTGCAATCCCAAAAGATACCAAGAACACCCCCAAAGGTGCTAGTAGAAAGAAGAACAATAGTGTCTGAAGCTAATGACAAAATTAAAGGCAGAGAAGCAATCTACGCAAAGGCCACAGACAATGTTGCGACCATTTGGGAAACATTGCTCGAGGATGACTCAACTAAGAAAATAAGGCCGCATATACGAGAGACAGGAGAGTGCATCACTGCTACAAAGGTGGACATGCGGAAGCTACCCCTCCACCAAAAGGTCATTAAGAATGTAGAGATAAAAATTCTTTAGTAGGAAGTCCAGACCCTTCGTGAGCAGGAGAAAGCTAGGGAAGCAAAGCCTGAGGAATTCCAGTCATAAGCCAAAAATCTCACAAAACATATTCAGTCGATGTAGCATAAGCTTCAAAGCATACTGCAATCAATAGAGAATGAATTGTTGGACCATGTATAGTCCGACTAGGTGGAGCAATTGGTCGCGCAACCAGAGGAATCTGCGGTGGAAGTTGCTAAGATAGAAGCAATGGTGCAGGCATTCCAAGGAAAGTTCTGTGCTACTGCACAAATAGACCCATAACCAACAAGTTCAAGATAATGCATGCAAATACGACCAAGGCACTTGGCTGAAAAAATAAAAATTTGAATTTTGAAATGTTTGAATTTTGAAGGAAACCATAGCACCGCGTGTGCGTAACAGGCAGGTAGAACTTAAGGAAAAAGTTGGGAAGACATGATGAGACACATTACAACCGCCACAAAACTAGGTACGAATCAAGTGATGACAAGTCCAAGACTGTTGGCACATACTGACAGACCGTTAAATGCATCAAGATTCAATGGAGATTTGGTGCTTGGACTAGGACAGTGCTGCAGCTGGATCAAGTGTGGGGAACTTGGTCACGATGGTCGTCCAGCTCATCCACACATGCTCATGGATGTCACTACCAAAAAGTGGTGACACTGGTAATCATAGAATATCTAAGAAGGAAATCTAATACACAAGGTGAGGGTCTTGTCCTCATAATTTCACTGGATAAGCCTACACAAAAGAAGACCTAATGCTCTTCCTATAAGATCAATGTTCGCTTGCACTAAGAATACATCACTGTGTTATGCTACTCACCCACCAGATGCAGTTACAAATGAATTGGAGAGTCTCTTTCCAAGCAGCCTTGAGGGCTAAAGTTGTTGCTGCAGCTTTCATTATGTCGGGTGTATCCAGAGACAGTAAGAAGAAAGATGGTGATAGTCACCCGGTTGCTTCAACCCATTGACAAGCATTTGGAAATGTCATCCTTGGATACTAGTATATTGGTAGATTAGCAGCCCTGTTGGTGGCATCAGAGCGAACTCCAATAGGGACCAGAGACCCAGCCCATTTTGACAAGTTCCACGGGGTCTGAACCAGAGTCCATGCCATATTTCACAAATTCTACAGGCTTGAAAGGCGGTCGTAGCATCCACCCATCTAGGTGGGGTCTCCAGGTCTTAGTAGGCTACGAGAGGGCCAACGAGCAAGAATCAGATTGAACTCTATGCTGCTCAGGTGAAATTTGTCAAAGTTTGGAAAATCACTCACCTCCACCACCAAGGATAGCAAGACTTGTCCAGTTTTCAATATGGACAAGTCTTCAAAGTTCATATCTATGGCAAAGAGGGTGGTGAAGACAATGCTGCAGAAGAGAGAAACTTGAAGAAGTGAAATAAGAGAACAAGCTGCAGCAACCCACAGTAACTGTGCATCAACCCTCTAGAGGATGAGAATGGGGAAAGAACCAAGGCCACGTGGATTGATGCATCGGAATGGGACACTAAGTACCCTTGGTGAAATTAGAGGCGGACTACGACAAGATGATGAGAGAGTCCCAGAGAAAAGACAACATTCCTCTTCACAGGGATCTTGGTCTCAATAAGAAGCACATAAGCTTACCTTGACAACTCAAGCGAACTCTGCAATCGAATCCTCCATTACCCATCCTCTAAAACGGTGCCGAGAAACAAGCTATATCGGTGTGCTTATCTCCACTGCAGTAAAGATAAGGATTTGAAGACATATTCAGAGAGTTCGGATAGAAATGTTGGGGTCGGCAATGATAAGGATGATGCCAGGATTGAAGATAAAGGTAAAAGGTTAGTGAAATGGAAGGGGCCTGATACAAGGCATAAGAAGGAAGTTCACGCGCGTAACCAAGGAAACTATGTCGCACGTGCGATAGAAGAAAAGGAATATCATGAAGGATGAAAAGGGCCCTCGAAGGTAGAATCGAGAAGTGCGTGGAAAAGGAAAGGCAAGCATGGAAGCGCGAAAAGAGGAAAACGACTAGAAAGCGACACATGAAGAATCCAGATCATGGTTGTATAAGGCAACGTAAGCCTACAGCTACACACATGCGAGAATATATTTGTAATTCAGGCTGATAGTGCCTCATGTCAAGTCATGATCACCACAGCTGTAACCAAAGGGGTGGATGATGGTGATGGATAATGGACTTCTAGGATGCGGTTGGCCCTACGTGGCCATGTAAATTAGTATAAATAGGAAGGATGAAATGGTTAGAGGGTTGGTCTATAAGGTTTTCATTGATCCCTGTTTAGTTTTCAGTATTTTGTTATTCATCTGTAATCCATGGAAGGGGATGTTGATTATGTGGTAATTTCATAGTGATTAGAAGAGGAGTAGAGTCAAGAAGAGTATGGTAGCAGAAGAGGGGTTGTTGAGTCGTGGATCTGACTGCAGTGTGAGCAGACCACTAGGATTAGGAGTAGAGTAGGAGGGAAAACCAGAGAGCATGAGAACTATGAGTCTAAACTTAAAGACATATCTCAAGATCAGTCTGCATCCCGCAGACTGCAAGGTGCTATATCCTTTCTCATGCCAAATGAAGAGCACCTTAGTGGTGTTTCCCAGATGGATTTCCATGTTATTTCATGTGTCAAAATGAATGACTGATGTGGTGAAAGTTCATGTGATTGATTTTTAATTGCTTTCCGTATAATGTTAAATGTAGTTCAGTTTCTGTTAGTTCTTGCAATTGGTAAATGGATGAAAAAAATGCCTTGCTGAATTGAAATGTATAAATGTATATCATTCTATATAATTCCCGTTATGAATCCCAACTTAAGTCATAGAGCCGATTGATGTGAGTCAGCTGTGCCACACGAGTTGCACCAGCTGCAAGGGGGAAAGGAAATTTAGGTCACACGTGATGACATACAGTTGTGCTCATTTATGTAGAACCGACTCCTCTGTCTAGCCACCTTGCTACCTTCGTTGAGCTCCTTGGTTGCAATCCAAGGGACTATAATTCCCTGACAATCATGGAAACATGGTTCCGACGATTACCCGTCTATGATATATCTCGGGTGAGATTGCGCCTGCTTCGCAGGTGTTGCTGATGGGGCTTGATCTATCGGGCCGGTATCTTGGGTAGTTGTTGGATCGGCGGGTTGCACAGAACCTAGGTCGTACAAGTGGGGAAAAGGGGCCAACACCCCAAAACGAATTCCTAGCCATGGAAAATTGAAGAAAACAACAAAAACATGAGAGAGAATGCCCCAGCTATCTCCCACTGCGGGAGGAAGTAAACACATGGGTGAATAATGGCTTGGAAAGGAATTTCCAAGGATTTACTTTCCCAACAAGCCAAAAACACATTTTCCAAAAATGGGTGACTTCCCAAATTCGAATTTGACCTCCATACCTTTCTCGTCCCAAGGAAATACTTCCTTCACCAACTTTAGATGACTGGGCATAAAAGAAAAAAAAGGTGGTTGACAACTTTATGGGTTTACCCTTTGAAATTTGTCTTTTCTCCATTGTCCCAAAGGTTTAAATAATTCCCCTCCCTATTCCTTGTGAAATCATTCCCCCATCTCTTTAAAGTTGCGGCGCATAGCTAGTTTTGGTATTTTTATTAATTTGCATTTTACATGATGTCTCACACATATTGTTCCTGGTTAGCACATAAACCATCGGTATCGATTTTAATCGTCGATACATAAGACATTAAATCCATGGTGGGGCCTTTCCCTTAGGCCCCACACCAGGATTAAATACAATATTTACATCATATGCAATTCAATACCTCAGGGTAAAAACCGGCGTGTTACAGTGTACAACCTAGAAATTCAATTTTGGAGCTAGGACAACATATTTGGAAGGGGGAAATCATGGTTGTAGGTGAGCAGAGAGGTTGGGAAATCTAGGAACCATTAACCATTGAGATTTTTAGTTGTTACATGCTTGGGAAGATAGGAATTGAGACTACAGGTGAGTATCCAACAAAATTAACAAGTTGGTATTCTTCTATGCACAAAGAGGAAGCACTTCACAAGACAGATCATCCAAGAAAATTGTGGATCGATGGAGAGGATACCTGATCCAAGAAGGGTGTTGTGTGGGGAATGTATTGTGGAAGCCAATTCTTTGAGAGCTAAGTGAGCTACATGTAGAACTATGTATGATAATTTTCCTGAGCATAGAGAGTGGAATAGGTTGTGACCTGATAGGGAGAATCTTGTAGTTGTTTCCTTTGCCTTGGTGGCCTTACAACCCAGCTTGGGGGTGGCCTCTCAGTAGAAAGAGTATATGTTGGACATAGTGCCTACAGTTGGGTGGAAAATTGGTCTTACACATCTAGTTGCTTGGATTCTTGTTGGATAAATATATGTATTCATTTCTACTTCAATGTTCAAAGTTTTCATTTGATGCATGTATTTATTATGTTGATAATTGCATGCTAGATTTGTGTGGAAATAGTTTATTTTTTATTTGTATATTATTATTTTTCTGCACACATATTATGAAATTCATAATTATGGTTATATGGAAAAATTTAGAGGCCCATAGTTTACTCAATGTCACCTCTCTTAGTCGAATTGATGGAAGAGGACATTGTAGAGTGGTATTAGAGCTCATGGTTGTAATACCAGAGTTGTATATGATAGAGATCCAAATTTACAAATATAATTCAGAATTGTTCTAGAAAAATTAGTTTATGTTAAATGACAAAAGAAGAGTCGGAAGTAATTTCAAATTCATTTCAAAATAACCACCTTATGGTAGAATTAATATTTTGTGGAAATTTGAAAAGTTGAAAAAATTGGGAAATTTCAGTTGTGCTCCACCTATACCATGTGGATTGGTGGCATGGAGGATCCGTGTGGGAAGAAGGTCTTATGTGGAGGGGATCCACATGGGAATGATATCAAATGTGGAACAGCCACAAATATTCACATGCGTGAATGATTGAATGTGGGTAAGTGTGACCGTGGAAGGATATCATACCATCAAGATCAAGATCGACCGCTAACAACGCTTCAGGATCCCAAACATACATGATGGTTATTTTCCTCATCATGATCCTGAAAGGAAACCACTAAGTTGACGTCTCAGCTTCTCATGCATTTAGGGTCATGCAAGTAGTTTGGGGAAACCACTTCCCCATCGATCCTGAAACTGCTTTTGGCATACCTTGTTGAAATCATGACGTGGATGATCCACATGTAGAGAAGGTCTAGCATGGTGGATCTATATGGGAAGAATATTGGATGTGGACCAAACACATCATATCCATAGATATGGGTTACCATGTGTGATGGGGCCTAAATGTAAGAGAGATTAGATCATATGGAAGTAGAAAATATCAATGGTTGACAATGCTTCAGGGTCATAAACAAGTACAATGTTTATTTTAGTGAGCCTAATACTGAAGGGAAACCGCCTAGGCAACGTGTCAGTTTCTTATGAGTTCAAGGTTGCAAAAGAAATTTTGGGAAACCATTTCCCCATCAATCCTAAAACCACTTTTGGTCTACCCTACAGTGATGTGGCGTGGGAGGATGTGATAGGCGGAGATGTCAGAGATGATGGGACCCCTCCCATCATTCATGCCAGTTCTATTCATCTTCAAATATGATCAATGGCCAGCATTAATTTAGGCATGTGAACATGCATAAGAGATAATTTAATGTCCATGAACCTGAAATAAAAACCACCCCATTGACGTGTCACCCTCCTATACGTTAAGGATCGCAAAAATGGTTTCGAGAAACCACTAGATCATAGATCCATAAATCAATTATGTATGATAAATGGTAAAATGGTGTAGGATGGTAGTAGATGCACGTGAATCAAGGGAAAAGAAATTATTTTCATAGTCAAATTTCAAGTGCCCGAAGATCAAAAAATGCAGTTTGCTCTTGAGTTAAACCGCTACTGTTAGAACTACATAAAATGGGGGCATATTGTGAATTTTGAAGGGGTGATTCATATGTTTTTGTAATTTGATAGAAATGGAAAAGATGGGTTGTTCCTATAATGCATGAAAAATATTTTTTGTGCATTTTTAAGAATGCAATGAGGCTAAAATATAGAAGAAACAAACATAAGGTTCTTATTTTTTAAACAGATTTCATGTTATTTCAAATATCAGGTAGAGAAAAGACTCTAGGCTTGATTCGGCAATGTAAAATTTCTTGTTATGTAGCGATGTGCAAAAATTGAAGCAAGCCTAGTTGGATTTTGGTGACAAAGCAATACCATTGAGCAAGGATAATTAATTGAGAATATTATAGTAATTATTGTAACACATCGGAAAACATGTTGAATGGATACGATTGCACTCTTCCAGATCATATTTTATAAACCTGCATTATGGAAGAAGGGGAACTAACATGAAGTGATGGTTCCTTATCCAGAATGTATTTGGTGCATTCTCAATCTTCAGAATGTGCATTTTGTATTGCAAAGAAGAGCCATGTGATCTCTTGATATATGGATATTGTATTCCATAAGTCAATGATCAACAAGGTATGTAATAGGCCAACAAGTAAATGACATGCAACTTGTGAGGGTGATGGTGAATCATCTTTGTGGGAAAGTGCATGCATGCTGAGATATATTATAGGATATGAGCCAAGAACTTATAAGTAATTAATGAAAATGGTTAGGAATATTACATTCACCTAGAAGCTGTCACTAACAAAATAATACATTCTATTATGTGTACTGTCATGTGGATCATGATAGTGATAGAGTGGCCATGCAAAGGATGTCAATCAATGAATGAGGCATTCCTATTTGTGAATCACTTGTGTGGTTCATAATTGTGGAAAAATATTTCCATGTGAAATGAAAGAAAGTCTCATTTTTTAATGAGCCATAAGGGCATATATTGGACCTTGAAAAAGATCCACATGGAGTTGGAATTGAATTAATTGCAGCGTTGATAAGTGCTAAGGAGTCCAAGAAAGGTCAAGCTAGACGTTACTAGAACCAAGGCAATGTGAACTAAGTGCAACAAGAGATGTTGTAAAGACCAAGGAAACCTACATAAGGCTGATAAGATGGTTGTAGTAGAAATTGGAGAATAATATACATAAGGAAATATTTATAAAAGGGGAAATTTATCACCTTAAACTATTTTGTTTACATCTTAAGAATTGCATTCTAGGAAAGTAGCAAGTATAAATGTCATACATGACGATATGTATTGAATTTTTGCTTAGTGAAAAAATTGTAGCTAATGACTCTTGTGTGCTTGGTAGAGAGGCCATAAAGTGGATCAGCTATGATGTAAAAGATGAAATTTCATGCTAATGATGAGGAATTGGAAAGGAATAATTCCTTGACTCCTCCCTTGCTGTTATAGTTACAAATTCTAATTATTTATGGAAATTATGACATATGAATGTTGAAAATGCAAGAGTTGGATAGTTGGAATCAATATGCACTAGTGGGAATATCAATATATATTGCATAGTACATTTGAATAAGTTTGTGCATGATATGATATTGCATTTTTGTAAAAGTAGTGAGGTTTTACATATGCAATGAGCCAATAATGATAATTATTATAGTTGATGATAATTATTGATGTTGGTAATGGTTGTAGTACCAAGTACTATAGAAGCATGGTTGAAGATGTTGTTGATATTGTTGTATATGACCAGAAACCTTATGAAGAAGGGATAGGACAACAACTATATAATAAATAGGCTGGTGTAAGGGCTATATATTCCTTTTTAAGAGGCCAATTGATTAGGTAACATCAAAAATGTCGATGGAAGCCATGCAAGTATAATTGCATAAGTATTGAAAGGGGATTGGGTAAGAATCTCTTCATCCATATTTAATCATTATAAATTTTTATGTATGTGATATTGAATGTATTTATGTGATTGATGTCCCAACAGGTATGGTGAGGAATTAGGTAGTAAGGGTAGGGATCCTTATACCATGTGACTGTTTAGAATCTTGATTTCATTCATATGAAAGAATATAACTCCATGTGTGTATGTTGATTATGAGTTTAATAACCAAAGCAAGTGAGACTTATGGTCATGTGGGGTAGCACATGTCGTATGAGATAGTCATGAGTAAGGCCATAATGTGGTTGGAAATGGTATTGATATAGTGTTGCACACATATCCTATAAACTCCCTATTGGTGCTAATATGGGATGAAACCTCTTTTCCAACAATAAGGGAGTGAGAAAACTCCTAATGTTGTGTTCAGGTGAAGAAGGAAAGAACCCAGACAAATAGCTAAGTGATTTGGGAGGTGGTTGGTGATGTGTCAAAGTATTATCTAGAAATTCCAAAACATCATGGTGGAATGCATGACATGACTTAATGGTATTCATGAATCAATGCAAGTTTGGATTGAGTGAATGTACCGTGAAATATTATGTGAATATTGTAATTGTGCATACATATATGTGTGTACATATGTTAATATGCATTGTGTGAATGCATGGTTGTGATAGATATTTCATTGCAATTCATTAATAGCTGAAATAATAGAATTATGGGAAATTATGAGATCATTTTGTGAGCTTCTATAGAGCAGGAAAAGGAATTTCTGGAAGAAGGTAGTCATGTTTAATGGGCTACCAGAAATGCTCCATTGGGAGGACAAAGTTGCATGAAAGGAGTAGATTGTGTAATCATGAGTACTAAAGACTTATTTGATTGCATAGATAATGTGACTATATATTGCAATTTTTTGTGATAATGATGCATGCAAAGTAAATGTATTTCATGGCATTTGATATATTAACAACTAATAGTGTTTAATTTATTGAGTACTATAATTATAAGATCACTTCAATGACTATGGTAAATGCTGCAATGAAAATATTATATGCATGGATGCTCACAACTTGTTTGGTTAACTAAAAAAATTAGATTGCAAGTAGAATTGTCTTGGACTTGGAAACGTGAGTAAGTCCATAAAAAATACTAGAGACTATCGTGTGCAAAGGCCAAGCGGTATGATAAGGCTCTTACGACTATGAAATATAATTTATGTAGGGAACAAATTTGTAAATTTTGACAATATTTACTAATGACTGAATATTGGTTGATATGAAATTGTGTCAATAGGACATGTTGTATGTGGATGTCCAGGTTATGGAAGCCAGTGTAAACTATACAGGACAAAGTGCTTCCACTTACCAAATCCAAACAATATGAGGATGGCCACATGGATGAATAAACACAATTCTTGTAAGAGACAAAATTGTAAATTCAAATTTGAATTTGTTTATTAATGTTATTGATTGTTTGGATGTTTGTGAATTGTGTGAAGGGAACACATTGCAGGAATACCATGTGCTATGTTCTGCAAGAGACAAACATATTGAGAAGGATATCATGTTTGGTAAATCTGGTTTATGTATGAAATAGATTTGAGAATTTCTTATTGAAATGTTATGATGATATCTCATGTGAGCTACATTATTGCATGTATAGCAGTTGAGATGGTGAAAATATTCCATTTGGGAATGTGTTGGATATTGAAGCTGAAAATGGAAAGGAAATTCCAAGTGTGAATTGGGGTTGAGAAACCCTGTAAAACCCCTTTCATGTGCTTGTCTCTTCATAGTGTCGTTAAAACTAGTAAGAGTATGAGTACTCAGGAGGCTTGCATGGGTATTGGTAACCTTTCTACGCTCACACTAAATATCTCTAGAGGGATGGGTATGCATGATGAGTTGTGTAGAGAAGAAGGGGTGTCATCCTTGTGTTATGTGAGTGCGTATTGTGGGGCCATACTATCCTGTATTCAAGTGAGTTACCTATGGAGTTCCTAGAGGGAACCATTGTTTTGCATAGGAGAAGGGGCCATGTGGTTGTATTCCTTTTTATGGTTTGATAAACCCAATAGAGTTTTTGTCTCAAAAATGGTTGTTGTATGCTTGTTAGACCCAGTTGAAGAGCCATATTGGCATACTAGTTAATGGCATGCTTCATATACCCATTCGATGTAATGGATTGAGATTGGTTATTTGAATGTTGTGGTGCACCCAATGTGTTGGCTTAACATTTGTTTTATATGTATGCATAGGTCATTCGAGGCTTGAAAAAACTTGGTTACCTTTAAATGCACACCATAAGGAGCACTATAATGGGTGGTTACACTCGAGGGTCGACTATATAATAAAGAATGGGTACCATCGTTGTGTGGGGTGGGGTAGCTCTTGTGGGTTCCGTAGTTATCTGAAATCAAAGCGGGATACATGTGGAGCTAAAGGAAAATGCTTATAAGATAAGTATTTTGTTTATTTTACATATTCTTGTTGATTTAATGTGAATATACATGTGTGCATGATTCAGATATTGTTCTAAAAATCTTGTTAAGAGATTAATCCTATGAGAAAGTATTTGACATGTGAATTAACTTATTGTTGAGCATAAGTATTGTTGGATGTCGAATACCTTGGAGGTGTTCCAAGGTAACGCAAGGGAATGATTGAGCATTCCCATCCAAGGTAGCTAGCACCAACAAAAGTTTCCTTAAAGAGAAAGGCCTTGCAAATGAATTTGAAATGAAGGACATGTAACCTTACTAAAAATTAAGAGAACGCCAAGGATGGTGTTATTCCAAGAGTGGGGGGATTGTGATACCCTTATTTTGACCATTGTAATGTATTCAATTAAATTATGTAAATGATGTAATTCCTAGTACAGAGCTAAATGTTAAGGCCAGACTAGAGAATGGATAGGCATCTGTGATGTAAATATGTCATTTGGAATGTGTGTTGGCTTATCATGCCAATTGGAAAAGTATGTAGATATTATGTGCATAAATAGTAAAATGGTCCAAGAATGGTTGTGTAAAGAGAACCAAAGGGGTTATGATTCCACCAGAGGGGAAGAGGAAAGGGGGCCTGTGGGAAACTAGAACTTTTCTTATAAGTGTCAACCTTGGAACTCACCCAAAAATTATGTCATGTGCCTTGAATAATCCAATATATCCTTTTTTTCTTATATTTCCAATCATTGAATTCATGGGTTAAGTTTTTGGGAAAAGTCACTTCATGTATTTATTGAGGAATGGGGATAATTGCACTTTTGTGACAACTCTGTCACAAATCAGAGTAAGTCTA
Source organism: Pseudotsuga menziesii (assembly GCA_001517045.1). NCBI lineage: Eukaryota > Viridiplantae > Streptophyta > Pinopsida > Pinales > Pinaceae > Pseudotsuga > Pseudotsuga menziesii. The sequence goes on from LPNX010837905.1 coordinate 20,675, forward strand.
TAGTAGTGAGGAGTCCTTTATCCTAATGTTAGAAGTAATATTAATTGTATTTTTACCATTTTCTCATATCCCTTGGATTCAACCCTCATTCTTTCATGCATATTTACCATATGTAGATCTCTCCATTATTTTTCATAACCTTTAAAAAATGTGTATTACACAAAAAATTGAATTTGGATCTAGGAAAATAGATTTGGAAGGGAAAAATCATGGTTGTAGGTGAACAAAGAGGTTGGGAAATCTAGGAACCCTTACTCATTTAGTTTTGTTGTTGTTACAAGCTTGGGAATCCACTAATTAAGGATACAAGTGGTTATCCAACAACATTAGTAGGTTGGTATTCTGTTATGAACACATAGGAAGCACTTGGCAAGATGGATCACCCCAAAGAACTATGGATCGATGAAGGGGATTCCAGAGCCAAGAAGAGTGTTGTACAGGGAAGGTATTGTGGAATCCAATGGTGTGAGATCTGAGTGAGATCCATGTAGATATCTGTATGAGCATTTTGCTAAGCATAGAGAGAAAAATTTGTTGTGGTATTAGACGGAGAATCCTGTAGTTTTTTCCTTTTCCCCGGTAGCCTTGTAGCCCATCTTGGGGGTGGTCTCAGTGTAGAAAGAGTATATGCTCGATAGAGTGCCTACGGTTGGGTGGGAAAGTATTCTTACACAACCAGTTGCTTGGATTTTCATTTGCATTGGATAAATATAATTATTATTTTCTACTTCAATGTGCAATGTTTTTATTTGATTTGTGTATTTATTACACCAAGAGGCGCTCTCCATCCCAGTATGAGAGAGATATTGTAACGGTTGTGGAATCTTGTATGAGGTAGATCTTGTAACATTTGTCCATATTATGTTAGCCAACAATAATATTGTAGAGTATGATGGATATGTTGTAATGTTTGTTGATATCTTGTAACATTTGTCAATATTATGTTAGCCAAAAATAATATTGACGAGTATGACAGAGATGTTGTAACGTTTATAGAGATCTTGTAAAGTTTGTCGATATTATGTCGGCCAGGAAAAAATTGCCAAAGTATGCCTGAGTTTTGAGGTTGAGTGTTTTTTCCAGACCAAGAATTTAAAATATGCATTATTTATAGAGTTATGTGTAGTGATTTTCTGCTGGTTAGCTCACAGCCTTGGAGATGAATCTTCTAAGTGCGCCATTCTCAACTCATTCATTTTCTCATGGCCAGTCGATGCTCAGGATGAAATTAATGGCAGTTGTTCGTGTGGGAACCAATAGGTATTCGGTTGTTGTTACGGATTCTCCCAATGGGAATATTGCACCAGAGATCCAGGGCATCCCAGGAAATGAAACCTAGTATTCGGTTTGTAAGAAGCCCTAATTTCCCACACCAAAAATTGAAAATGCTTGGAATTGAATTCTGATTCGACAAAAAGATACGTCCTTCAATGGAGAATCAGCCTAGCATACTTTTGTTGATGGATTGTGGAGAGAGACCCAAAAAGTAAGGCGCCCTAGCTTCTGTAGCTACACAATGTCTTCTTCTCAGGTTAGCTCTGATACCATGTTAGATTTTATCATTCAAGCTAGCATTATGATCTTAGGATCTTTAACTGAGAGAATAACATGCACAAAAATAAACACAAGAGACAAGAGACATAAAGAATTTTCCTCAGGGAAACCATAAAGGAGAAAACCCCGCAAGTTCCTTAGAGATAGAATCAACACCAAAAGTAAAACCCAAAAACATAAAGATGATCTCCTGACAGCAATAGTCTCTCTCTTTTCCTAGCAACTTCTCCTCTCACTCTTGCACCCCAATGAGTGAGTGTGTGTGTAATAAATAGAGAGGCTCACTCTCTATTTTTATTCTTTCATTCACTTGAAACCCACTCCAACATGTCAACCTCACTTAACAATTACTTACTAGAGCTGACATCTCTAGGAGTGTCTAATAACCCTAGTGCCCCACAACTTGTGGGGACTTTGCCTCCTCTGACCAACAAGGAGGGTTATCCTTAACACAATGATGGGGACTATTGCCCTGACTTACAATGACTCACCTAGGGTTGACTTCTCTAGGATAGTCTAATAACCCTAGGGCCCCACAACTGTGGGGACTTTAACCCTTGACCAATAGGAGGGTTACCCATAATGACTTGACATGACTTGTTTACATTATAGAACGTCCCAATAGGAACATCGGGGCATGACATGACTCAAGTAAATTACAGAGACATCCTGGAATAAACATCGAGGTACAATACATAAGATATACGGATGAATACATTCCAAAGTTACAAATGCATCAACAATGGATACTAGGAATTCTTTTATAATTAGAATTGTTTCATTCTGGAGCAAGGAGAAGCATAGGAAATAATAACTATGCACCTTGAGTAGGGTCATTGAGTAGGAATACCTGGCTATAAGACGTTTTGGAAGGAACGTTCTGGATGTGCTGGTTCACCACGGCATTAGCCAATAATAATTAACCGATCTGTCGGAGCTAGTACAACTTTATGCTCTTTTCCGCCCTAGTTCACTCTCACTACTTCCTTTAGTGCAGAAGGTGCCCCAAATGCACGTGTTACCCCCTACAGCCACATGAGTTTTTTTCCCACCTTTCAATAAGTAAAAATTCAGTGAGAGGATAGTATAAGTTTGTTTTCATTGACGAAGGAGCCTAATTTTATACTCTTTTCACAGTAACTAGTATTCTCTTTGGTTCTTATTATATTTCCCCTAATATAATAGGCCTTTCAACCTGAATCCAATATAGAGTCACTTTCTTGACAAGTGTACCCTAGCTCATGTTTTAGCCTAAACCAAAAACTACAACGGAATACCCTAGTGACAGTGAAGATAGTGGGTAATATTGAATTTGAACTATAGTAGGGGATATTCCATTAACCAAGTTGCTCCTACGGGACTATAACCTTTTTCCCATTGAACTAGTATGAGGAGAGAGAACTAAGAGCTCTTTCCAACTTAAGTGAGCTCGATTTTTTAGGGTTAGTATGGAGAGTAGGCGACTTGGAAAGCGAGATTTACTTCAGCCTTCATCCATAGTGAAGCGGGATTGGGTATTATATATGTAATTATTCAATTTTGTTTTTATTTTCTCTTTTGGGAGGGAGAGACGTTGGGATGGATTAAGTCTTTGGGAGAGAAAGTGGTGGATGGATTCCAAGTTACCCATAGAGTGCAGCAGGCATCACTACATAGGGTGAAGAGTTAAGAAAAGTATATCTACTAGCATACCCCCAAAGCGGGGGAAATGAAACACCAATGTTTCAAAAATGAGAGAAAACTGTGTTTAGATAATATAAGTTTATGTGATGAAAGCAATTCTATGAAAAAAGTGAAAATAAGTTACATCAAACTTCTAAATATCCAGATAAGTGAAAATAATTTTCTTCCAAAATACTTTTGTACATAAAGATTTTAAATTTGAAAACATTTTGTGAATAAGTCAATGCTTTTTCCTTGATCCTTTGAATTCCAATGGAATCTTACAAAGCAAAAAAAATCCAAACATCCAAGGGGCATAGTTGCAGGAGTTTTCCAAGTTTTAGGTAACTTTAGAGAACCTCAAAACCCCTAAACATGACCTCGACGTGGAGAGACTGTACCTTTGAAATTGAAACTTGAACTATGTGAGACATCAAAATTTGTGCACATCATAATTTGCATAAGTGACACCATTTTTCTTGTCAACCATTCACATGGGTCCCCTTATAATCTGATGTATTGAAGATCATTGAATGGCTAAATAAGGTTAACAGGTGAAGAAAATATTTTGTTTCAAATTTTTAATATCCCAAGTCAATCTTCGTATTAACTATTAATAGTATATAGTTAGGATGTCCATTAGTAGTTTGTTGCTTAATTTTCATGACATAATGGATGCATAAGACAACCCCTTTTCACGCACATATTGTAGCTCAGGGGGCATAAGTTGTGATAGACGTAAAAATTCCATTGAATTTCTTTTTACCTTTTCTATTCACTACATGTAAAGGAAAAGGCATGGTTCCTTTCGCTCTTTGCGGATCCCAAAAGCATCACGATGGAATGTGGAGGCCCTCTGAGCCTTAAGCTTTGATATATGGAACTGAAAATTAAAATCTACCGAACACAAAGTAATTTTCTTATTGTTACATTTCATTGCAAAATAACTAATATAAGTATGAGCGCTCATTAAACTCCCATAAACCTTTCTTCAACCTTCACATTTGCATAAGTTTTTCTTTCTTTTTTAAGTTCTGCAACTTTGGTTAGCTCCATTAATAGAGCTCATTTCTGGATAAAAAAAGTTTCAAAACCATGGCAGTGGCTTGGCCTCTTTATTTTTTAAATCCCAACCGACCTTCAAATCACCCACGTGTTTTCCAATGCAATGTCTTTTTGGATCACATAGTTTGGGTTTTGAGATGTACAAATAGAGTGTTTGGCGAACCTACATAGTTGTGTTTTAGATGATATGCATGACCACCAAGTGTCCCATGGAAACTGTGGAGGTAGATGGTTGGAACGATACAAATATGTATGACAAACTATGAAAGTTGGCTAAGAGATGTTGCTGAGAGGTCTTTGTTCATCAACTTTGGCGTTGCATAGAAATCATCGTTATTGATGATTTATTGCAGAAATATTTTGTAAGTATTGATGATTGAATACATAATTACCATGTGGGGAAATAGAATGGTGCTTGTTGATTATCATGAAGACAATGCATTTGATGGTATTCAAATGAGGAGGTTGCAACTTGTTGATATTGAGCTTCTCTCTTGGAACACAGTATAATGACGATGAATTCCCTGAATGTCATATGGATTTTCTTGAACAAACATCCCAACTCTTCTCTACCTTCCTGTATTATAATGAAGAATTTACGGCTTCTGCAAGAGTCGGAAAGTGCAGCAGAAATATTATGGCAAGATGAATCACAGGTAAATAGAAATTCATTATTCACAGGTAAATAGAAATTCAGTGTGTTAAATTTTGTATGTTTAGTTCGTATTAAAATATCCATATGTAAATATCTAGATTATGGTACATGTAAACATTTTGTAGGCATCTTGGAAGCAATACAAAAAGAAAATTCTTGTCTCATGGCCGTCAAATCCGAACCCAAACTAGACAAAAAATCCTGGGTATTTTCATATGAGGATCTATAGAGAATTCATTACCTACACTCATCAATCTGTGAATCGATGATACTTTATCATCCAATCCTATTGGACTCCAAGCATGCTCTCCACAACGACATTCTCCCTAACGGGACTATCGTGCATAGAGGAACTCAAGTGACTTACCACCCATACACCATGGGTCGTAGGGACGCCATCTGGGGTACTGAATTCCTTGAATTCAAACCAGAAATATGGTTGAACAAGGGTGAGAATTTTATCATGCAAAGTCCCTTCAAATTCGCAGTCTTCCAAGGCACCACGCGGGTCTATCAGATATGGTGTTTATTCAGATGAAATATGTTGCGGAAACTGTGGTTTCTTTGTTCAAATTGAAGCGCTTGGTTGAATATTCGGCTATTCTATCTCATGACCATTCATATATTTTTTGATTGGAGCCTTCTTTCTTTGTCTTTTGTCATTCACCGTTTCCTTTTACATCACCTTTAGAATACAAATGTTTCTTGTTGCAGTTGATCAAGATCCAATAAGAGACCTATGACAATGGATTGAAAAACTTAATTGACACACCAATATCACGATAAACTTGACAGACATTGACAATTTCATTACTTGACTCACTTAGCTTGGCCTTCAAACTTCACTTTAACTTGAACTTCAATATTAATGACTTGACTCCAACTCTTTACCGCAATAATCTCTCAACTTTTAACCTAGTACTACATCTATCCACAATTCAAGTAGGATCAACAATATTATTTTGATGAATTGTTAACGGACTTTATCAATACAATAAAATGCCTCAACTGAGAGGTAATAGACTCAAGAACTCCCCAGATATTTTTATAATACCAAAGAACTTGGGCCAGAATCACTGCAATGCCTTATTGCTACCAAAATAAAGGACATGCTATCTTAGCCCACATATGTGAAAATATGAAAATATATTTTTATATTTAGTATCCAAATTTGAAACAAATTTGAGTTTTGTTTTATAAATGTCTTTTTTAAACCAAAATCATAGAACTGAATTAACAAAGTTAAGTATTTTTATGATGAGGTCAAGAAGTCTCCAAAAGAGAAATGTCTAAGGAAAATATGGTTATTAACTTATTGTAGATTGACAAAACTAGTCCATGGGGTTTCTTTGACAGTGCTAGTCAAGGAAACCCAGTGAGATGTGATGTTGGGTGTGTTCTGTTTACCTCAAATGCTATCACTTTCCCTTCCAAACATGGTCTAGGAATGCACTCAATCAACTGGTCAAACTGAAAGCTCTATCTCCTCTACTCAGAATTGCTTTGGAGAAGGGGATAGAAGGTCTCTAGGTCTTTGGGGATTTTGAGCTGAATATTGATTGGGAAAAAGGAAATCGGAAATGCATAACTTATTCCTATAGCCATTTCTTAATCAGATCAATCTCCTTATGGGTAGATTTTGTATTTTATCTTTCATCCATGTTTATAGGGAACACAACATGCAGGCAAACAGGATTTCAAAGAAAAAAATGAATCTGTTGAAGAATTATTGGTGTTGGTGGAAGATGGAGAGGATGGGAATCATCATTAAGGGTCAAGATCCAAAACCCTTCCTCATCTAGTCTTTATTTCCTTCTTTTATGATGATAGGAACTAATGTTTCCTCCTGATGGTTCGGGTTATATTCCTGATGTGATAGACTATTTCCTTTTAATGGCTCTGACTCTCTGAGCTAGTTTTTGAATTTATGGACTTTTACAAAGCCTATTTTATAGGTGATGATACTACTTATCCCATGAGTAGAATGGCCTCCATTTCCTACTAGATTCCATCAAATATTCAATGTAGAGTTGGATTTGAAAGATAGTGTTCCACTAGCAATGATTATAGTGTAGCAAGTTCAAAAACTTTGGCTAGAGGTGTGCAAGATGATGGCATTTCTAGGTTGTATGTTTCTCATATGGCACTTGTACATAAAAAGGGAAGCTAACTGAGCCTTCTCATTTTGAGGCATATGCAAAGCATGTACAACAATATTCCATGAAGGTAGGTTCAAACTTTCAAAGCCTATTGTGGAATTAGTGGTTGATTCCAAACATGCCATTGATGTAACCTAAATTGTGGGAAAGATATGTTGAGGAGATAGTGGGAAGCATTTTTTAGTTACATAAAACATCGCCTTGGTGCTTGGCATTTACACTTTTGTGGGCGCTAGATAATGTTGTAATAGTAAGCAACACATAATCCAAGAAATAGCAGAAGAAATAAGCACAGAATGGTGGGGAGATATTTTAGAGAATCTCTGAAGGATTCTAACCCTTAAATATCAAATGGGTTTTAAAAAGACTACATGCTAAAAACTTTGCTTAAAATTTTTAAAGGCAAAATTCATCAAAAAATGTAATCTTTGATAGCCCTCTAGTGGAGCTTATAAAAGTATCAAAATTTAATCCCAATACTAGTTCTTGTACAACCCTGAAACAGTGCTACCTTATGGCACTTCAAAGATTCATTGAAATAATAAATGAGAATTTGAAAAGGCATTTACTACTGCGAACATGGATGGCGCTCCCGCGGGCCTCCAATAAAGGGGAAATTTTGGAAGTAGAAAAGAAGGAAAGATTATTTAGTGCTCTGTTTGCATAATAATAAACATGAAAACAAGATGGCAAAAGACAAAGCTAGAGAGGAAGCTGGTTAAAGAGGAATCTTGGATTTATTCGCTTACAAAATTGTGGAGGCAAAAATATCCTCTTATCGGAACCCTTCTTTCGTTGCAATTTATTCAACAGATAGTTGGAGAGGAAAGTTTAAGGCTCTGAAGGTGACCAAACTATCATAATTGTTTCTTTTATGTGAACCTGGTGGCTACAACATCAACTTGGATTATCAAATCATTAATTTGTCCACAAAGGGAACCTGTAGAGGTCCTTTCACTTTTATTGCAATCAACATATCTATAATTCTAGGGAGATTAACATACTGTTCTCTAGCTATAGTGCCACACTTCACATTATCCATATTGAAATCAATCAGCTACTTCTTTATTTCAGCCTTCGAAACTTGAGTAAGGATGTTGAATTTTGCTAGGAAGAATCTATGGAAAATGAACCTTGTGAGATGGTAGGGTTTACCTTCAGATCCATATACTAGAGTGTAGGTATATTGTTCCTCATAAAAATATTAACATATTTCATCTTTGAAATCTCTTGGTTTTCGTATTAGGTGGTCTAGCTCTTTTCCAATGAACATTCTGCTGGATCTACTTACAATTACAAACACATCTTAAACCTTATAGAAATGGAATGGGGCCATATGTCTCCATAACAATGGCTACCATAACTACAGTAAATACCTGACATTGCCCAGGGTCTATATTAGGATTTATGGGTAGCTTCTCAAATATGTTGCAGAAAAGTAAGGTAAAATCCAGATAAGCAATGAAATATCTTCTTGTATTTTTGAACTATGCCATTTGATGTGCTACATATTTCTGATCCATAATCAAAATTTTCTCCCTATACTAGGTGTAATAAATAATATATGTGACATACCTTGGAATCACCACTGTAGACTTCTATTCAACCAATCAACCAAGATTAGCCTCCTCGGGGAACGTTTTTTCCTCATTCGACATTTCTAAATAGAAATTATTGACTTCTTTGAATCTGTTGTTTGCTGTAATTATTCACCTTGATTACCTTCACCATCGGGTTTCAATTGCTCAGGGAATTTCCAACTTTTTGGTTTAGGTTTGGGCCCTTTTATCCTTGAAGGATGGGTTTGTGCATTGATACAAGTATCTTGTAGATGTCCTATTTTTTGATAGATTTGACATTGGAAATTTGTATTCACTTAATCCAAAACCTGAGTCCATTTATATTATTCTCGCTTCATAATCATTTTGTTGGGAGGACCCTTACTATGTCTATCTCAACATAGATACGAGCTAAGTGCACAAACCTAATATAGCTCTCTCAACATTTCTTTTTATATAGCTTCCCAAAGTATTTCCAGTATCCTCAAGAATTGATAAATGCCCGAAATGTAATGGTAGATTTGGGAGTTGAACTCAAGCTGGAATTCTAGTGATTGACAAAGTGTCAGGATCAAAATCTGGAAATTGTGGAGTAATAAAAAGTCTCTCTCTTCCCCAAAACTAAGACCCTCAAACACTTTATGATAATCAGCATGATTCAAAAATAGAACAATAAAGAAACCCTTAGGACATATTGGCACTGTTACACTCATTTTGCATGGGTACACATAGTGTCATGCAAAGAATAAAATGTTAATTAATCATAAATGTCGAAAACATTCCTTGAGATCACTTGAGATTAGCACATTGAGGTGAAACATTAATCCTTCAAACATTACTATAATAAAAATAAATATCAAATCAATTCCAATCTTGTATCATTAGTAAGTGTCAAAATTTTATGAGTGTCAAGTGCTAATATTAATTTTCTAAGTGTCAAAATCATACACAACAATCATTTCCAACTCTGTACAAGTCCTATTTTCCCTTGAAAATAAAGGTATTTCTGAATTGAGGTTTCTTACAATCATTTTTTCCAAGCTTTAGCATCATTATATAGTGTTTTGATGACTTAAAATTACAACAGTGCCCTCTTATTGCAATATGGTGTAAACAATGGTTAGTTTGTTTGAATATCATTGTATTCTCATTTAAGGATGTGTCTTTATGTCCTCTTATCATAGGTCTCTTAATGGAATATGATTAAATATCAAACCTTAAACAAACATCAAAACCAAAATCACAGTACTTCAGCATTTAGAAATTATCACTGTTCGCCAACTCCAGCAGGGGAAGTGTGGGATAACGTCTCAAAGGCATTAAACATAAAGGTAGTTTCCCATGAGCGGGCATCATTCTACAACCAGTGTGTTGATGTATTTGTGACTTTGGAATGTATTCACTAGTATATCTTATGTATTGTACCCTGATGTTTATTCCAGGAAGTATTTGTAATGTAATTGAGTCATGCCATGCCCCAATGTTCCTATAGTGAGATTCAATAATGTAAACAAGTCATCTAAAGTCACTGTGGGTAACCCTCCTGTTGATCAAGGGTTGAGGTACCCGCATTTGTGGGGCACTAGGGTTATTATACTCTCCTAGAGAAGTCGGCCCTAGGTGAGTTAATGTAAGTCAGGTCATTAGTACCTCGGTTGTGGTTACTCGAGCCTACATAATAGAGTTAAAGGTTAAGTGAACGAAAGAATATAAATAGAGAGTGAGACTCTCTATTTATGAACACACACAGTCACTCACTGGGGTGCATGAGTGAGAGAGAAGAAGTTGGGATCAGAGAGAGAGACTACTGTTGTCGTGAGATCATCTTACTGTTTTGGGTTTTACTTTTGGTGTTGATTCTATCTCTGAGGAAGTTGCATGGTTTTCTCCTTTATGGGTTCCCTAAGGAAAATATTTTTATCTCTTGTCTCTTGTGTTTATCGATGTGCATATTATTCTCTTAGATAGGATCCTAAGATAATGCTATCTTGAATGATAAAAATCTAACATGGTATCAAAGCTAACCTGAGAAGAAGATATTGTGCAGTTGCAGAAGCTAGGGCTTCTTAATTTTTGGGTCTCTCTCCATAATCCATCAACAAAATTATGCTAGGATGACTCTCCATTGAAGGGCGCATCTTTTTGTTGAAGCGGAATTCGATTCCGAGCATTTTTCAATTTTTGGTGCAGGAAATTAGGGCTTTTTTCAGAAGAGAAATTTTTGAGTGAGCTCAGAATAGGATTTCTCTTCTCATCAAAATAAAATTTTAGAGACCTGGGTTGAGTTTTTTGGTTGGGTGAAACTCCAATAAATTCCAAACCCTAGTTTGACCCCAGGCCGAAAAACCCTAAAATACTAAAACTGATAATTTTTGGTACGTTCGCTATATCTCAGGATTTCAGAGGTCTCGAGGAGCTAAATTTTCACAGGTCAAATATAAAATCTGTATGTACATTTTTTCCAAGTTTCAGCCTTAGATTCACTATATTTTAGGATATATTATTCCTCCAAGTTAGGGTTCCAGCCTCTTCCACGATTCATCCCTAAATAGGACACCTGGGGAAAATTGCTATATCTCAGGCTACGAAGGTCCAAATGAAATTTCTAAAGATGTTCTAAAAAGGGCACAGAATTTATTTTATGTGGTCAAAGTTTTAGGCTTAGAATAGAAATAGTGACACGTGTTAATCCATACAACTTTTCTATGTTGAACAGTCCTGAAACAGGTCACCTTGGGAAAACGCTCATAAGTCCCAATTGGTTAAACCAATTCTAATGAAACCTATGGTGTTGGACCAAGGAGATATGAGGATACCTCAGTACAAAATTCTAGACACAGAGGATTATTAATTTAGGATATACCGCAGAAACAGTATTAGGCATTTCTGCAGAAGAAATTGGTAAACTAGGGCTTCATGTTTCGGGAGATTCCCTCCACTATTTTTAGAAAAGGAGTACATGGGAAAGCTCGACTTGAAGAGGTATATATTTCTATCCAATCAGATCTGAAATATTCCAAATTATGGTTTTCTCTGACAAACTCTAGATCATCCATCTCCAGAACCAGGATGGACACCTCAAATCGGTAAGATCTAATCTTTTGCTATTTTCATTTGAGGTTCTCATTTCAAAGTGATCTATCACAACAGCTTGGTGAAGTTGACAAATTCCAAGCATGGAAGTATATGATCTCTCTAAAGAAAATGAATTGGACACCTACATAAGTAGAGAGGTTCCAGATCCAGAGGGAGATGAGGCGAAAATCCTTACACAATAAGAACTTGGTCAAGGCCAAGAAGATCATTGTTGATTCAATCACAGATCACCTTATACCACAAGTGTATTCCCTAAAGACACTAAAATAAATGTTTGATTCCTTGACCAAGATATTTGAAGGGACGAACATAAATCAGAATATAACTTTGAGAAAATAGTTGAATAATGTGAAGATCTAGAATGCAGAGACCATACAGTCATACTTTACGAGGGTCTCTCAAATCAAAGAACAACTTGTAGCAGTAGAAGAAGAAGTGGAGAATGCAGAAGTGGTGATAGCCACCTTGAATGGCCTCCCATGATCATGGGATTCATTCATTCGAGGAATGTGTGCCAGAAGAAAGTGATTACTTTCAGTAGACTCTGGGAAGAGTGCACGCAAGAAGAATCTCGACTCATAATAAGAGAAAGAGAAGATGGGAGCAACTAAAGATCAAGCGCTTACAATTCAAAGAAGATACCACAAGCGATGAGGAATACGAAGAGCTCAATTCTTGAAGAACCTCTTATCCACCTTAGCATTTGGATAAGAAATGATGATGACATGAATGAAGAAGATGATGAAGCTGAAGGCTCAAGAAGGAGTCTATCCATGTGTTGGAGGAGCAAGTCAGTATGCTGACTTGAACGATAGTCGACTTAGTCGATCGACCAACTAAGTCAGTCAGCTGACTAACTAGAGATTAGGTCAGCCAACTAAAGTCGTGTCGATTCACTGAACCGATAGGTAGTTATTTTCTAACTGTTTTTTAATTCATATATATTAGGCTGCTGAGCCAGATGAGAACTCGGTTCATTTCTCTGCATTGTATGGACCCTCTCATGTTAATATAATCTGTTATTCTATCTACTTATCTTATCTCTTGTCTCTGTTATGTATGTATATTTAGTATGTATTATTGGTAACCTTATCTGATCTGTGAGATTACAACATTGGTTCCGCTGGTTTCATTTACGGGTCCCGACATGGAAAGAATAGATGAACTTTCCATTCAAGAGAAAATTTCGATCTTGTCAACTCTAACTACACTCACCATCGACATACATAAAATATTGCAGAGTTGGATGGATTTCCAACATCATCTAGTAGTGACAACTCCACCAATTGTCAAAGTCTGCATACAGAAAATACCAACCATCAGACTTCATAGCCCATGAAGACCGAGCACAAAAACACTAACTACTAGATGGACAAGGAAATTTTGATACCGCCCTGTTTCTTTGGGACGAAGAAACATTTTGTTCATGGGGGAGATGTTGGAGGAGCAAGTTAGTATGCTGACTTGAATGATAGATGACTTAGTCGTGGCTGACTAAGTCGGTCAGCCGACTAACTAGAGATTAGGTCAGCCACCTAAATTCATGTCGATTCACCGAACCGACAAGCAGTTATTTTGTAACTGTTTTGTAATTCATATATATTAGGCTGTTGAGCCAAATGAGAACTCAGTTCAATTCTCTGCATTGTATGGACCCTCTCATGTTAATATAATCTATTATTCTATCTACTTGTCTTATCTCTTGTCTCTGTTATGTATGTATGTTTAGTATGTATTATTGGTAACCTTATGTGATCTGTGAGATTACAACACCATGAAACAAATAAAGATAAGTATTCAATTGTCATTTCATGATATTGTTTTGTTATGCATTTGTTTATATTCAGTTGATGTATAATGCATGATAAATGTTTGCATTAATGATAGTATACTAATAATAGGCATGTAATGGGTAAGTAGCTCATGATGCTATACAACTCTCCATTGCTACTTATCTAGAATGAAACCTCTTTGTTGACATATTGGATTAGTGTACAATCTCAATGTTGTCCTGGTAGAGATGGAAGGCATCTAGAAAGTTTCCATGAATTTTGTATTGGCTAAAATAGTTGCACAATCATATATCTTATCGATGCAAAAGAATTTTTCATTATGAATATACCTTATGAAATGTTTCTAACCATACAACTAATGCATTTGACTTGTAGGAAAGATCACGTAAAATTGTCTACAAGCAAATAAGGATGAGACTTGTTCCAAAGAACAAGTGACGATAGTTCAAGATGAAGAATAATATGACGAATGTAGCGACATCACTGATGCAGAAACTTCCAGCTATGAAGAAGTAACCAAGAAGAAAGGGAAGACCAGTTCAAGAAAAATGATGTCTAGGATGCAATATCGATATGTTAAGGGAATTTCGTAGTTCCATCATGCAATAGATGGAAACATCGTGGGATACAAGGCAAGATTCGTAGCACGAGGCTTCTCACGAAAAGAAGGCATAGACTACAAAGATACATTTGTAGCCAATGGGAGTTGAGACACATGACAGACATAATCATGTGTGCAAATAAAAAGAAGGCCTTGTACAAGCTCAGAAGACACCCATGGGATAACACATACATGATGAGATTGATGAAGATCTGAACCTTTGCTACAATGTTGAAGATGAAAGTCTATAGAGGATGAAAAGCTCACACATGGGTGCGAGAATAACTTTTGAAAAAGTTCAAGATAGAGGATCTTAGTATCCAGTGATCCTAGATGGATACATAGAATATTAGTAGCAGAGGAAGCTACTTGTCACTCTGATATAGACTGCTTCAGTGCATAGAGTACGAAAGAGAGAGGGAGAATGATGCTCCACTTCAGAGGGAGTGACTACAGAAGATCCCAAGGTTCAACATGGTACAACAAGATGGACAACTTACTGATGATTCTAGGCTTTACTGAGAGAAAAGAGGATTCCAACCTTCAAGTTTGAAGATGGAAGACTAGTGATGGTCCTGTTATATGTCGATGACTTGTTCCTGATAGAAAATAGGAACTCATTAAAGTTGCAAGAAGGAGACTTTCTACCAAGTTCGAGATGAAAGAATTAGATATGACGCACTACTTTCTTGGCATGGAGGTGTGGCCGAATGTGGATGGAATCTCCCTACAACAAGGGAAATATGTAGTAGAGATCCTATAGAGGTTCAGGATGATGGAATGTAAGGCCATGACCACACCTATGGCATCGAACCTGAAGCTATTGAGTGTTGCTTCATCAGAGACGGTTGATGCTACGATGTATCATTAGATGATTGGTTCCTTGATGTACCTAACGAATACGAGACCAGATATTTGCTTTGTTGTGAACACCTTGAGCCATTTCTTGACAGATCCGAGACATGTTCACTTGGTTGCTGCAAAGCATATTCTGAGGTACCTGAGGGGTACAGTTGATTATGGGCTCAAGTATGAGGTGAATCAGAAGATCAACCTGGAAGGTTATGTTGTTTCATATTAGGCAGGAAGTGCCATCGATAGGAAGATCACTTCAGGGTGCTACTTCAGTATGGGATTAGATGTGATCTCTTGGTCTAGTAGGAAACTGAGTACAGCTGAAGCAGAGTATTTCATAGCTTGTTCAGCTAGTTGTGAGGTAGTATGGCTAAGGAAGCTACTTTCTGATTTATTTGATCTCCAGTTGGATGCTACTTGTATATATTGTGACAACTAGAGTTGTGTGAAGTTGTTAGAGAACCCGGTGTTCCATGACAAGTTGAAGCATATCGAGATCAAATATCACTATATCAGGGATATGGTGTAGAGAGGAGTAGTGAATCTCCAGTATGTTGTGACAGATGAATAGATAGCTGATGTGTTGACTAAGCCATTGGCCAGAAGAAGCTTGGTGTTCTCCAGATCGAGGTTCCCTCCAATGGGAAGTGATGAGTCTATGAGCCATTCTGACATGATGAGAGGATTGGTTCCTTCCATAGTTAGATGCAAGGGCTGATCCATTCTGTCATGGTGACAGTATTGGTTCCTTCCATGGTCAGATGTGAGTGCTAAGCCATTCTGAGGTGACTATAAGATGTCTTCTCACATGATCAGATATAAGCGTTGAATGCCATTCTCTGAATGGAGGCACCTGGTCAGTTACCAGGAATACTTAGTCTGGTACTGAGAGCCATTCTAATGTGACTGCAGGATGTGTTCATCCCACATGATTAGATATAAGTGCAGATTCTTTCTTACATGGTTCATGTGTTCATCCCATGGTAATATATAAGTGCTGATCCTTTCTGACATGGTCGATGTGTTCATCCCATGGTCAGATATAAGTGTTGATCCCTTCTTACATGGTTGATGTGTTCATCCCATGGTAAGATATAAGTGTCGATCCCTTCTTACATGGTTGATGTTATATTTTTAACATTAAGCTAGCATAACGTTAGGGTCTTTTAACTAAGAGAACAACAAGCATAGCAATCAAACATAAGAGACAATGAACACAGTGTTTTTCCTCGGGGAAACCATAAATGGAGAAAACCCCACAACTTCCTCAGAGATAGAATCAACACCAAAAGTGAAACCCCAAAACCGTAAGATGATCTCCCGACAGCAATAACCTCTTTCTTCCTTGCCCCATTGTCTTTCTCTTCCTCAACTATGCGCTACAAATGAGTGTGAGTGAGTGTGTGATAAATAGAGAGGCTAGCTCTCTATTTATGCTAATTCCTGACTTGACTAAACCCAACTAGGGTCGACTTCACTAGGTGATTCTAATAACCCTAGTGCCCCGGAACTGCGAGGACTTTAACCCTTAAACAATAGGAGGGTTACCCACCTTGACTTGACATGACTTGTTTACATTATAGAAACTCTTGATCGAAACATCAGGGTATGAAATGACTCAAGTACAATACAAATACATCCTAGAATAAACATCAGGTTACAATACATAAGAAATACAAGTGAATAGATTCTAAAGTTACAATTACATCAACAGTTGATGTGTTCATCCCATGGTAAGATATAAGTGTTGGGCCTTTTTGACATGGTTGATGTGTTCAGACCATCTGACATGGTTGATGTGTCCATCGCATGGTCAGATGTGAGTGCTAGGTGTGCCTTTCTGACATGGTTGATGTGTTCATCCCATGGTCAGATGTGAGTGCTGGGTGTGCCTTTCTGACATGGTTGATGTGTTCATCCCATGGTCAGATGTAAGTGTTGGGCGGGCCATTCTGACTTAGGGTCATATATAAGTGTTGGGTGGGCCATTCTAACTTAGGGTCATATATAAGTGTTGAATAAGACCTATATGGAGGCTAGGCCTACAACCTGCATGAAAAAGGGTTGGCTCTGTAGAACTTCTCATGACGAGAAGAATCAAGAGATAGCACTAGTGATGATGATCCAGCAGTGATGATCTGAATCCATTGATGATCCAGATTCAGTGATGAAGATGACTTGAAGACAAAGAATACTTGATCCAGATGATATAGAGAAGAAGACTTGTGTTGATAAAATTGTGTCAAGAGAATACCTTCCTAGTTAAGAGGGAGTGTTGATGTATTTGTAAATTTGGAATGTATTCACTTGTATATCTTATGTATTGTACCCCAATGTTTATTCCGGGAAGTATTTGTAATGTAATTGAGTCATTTCATGCCCCAATGTTCCTATTGGGAGATTCAATAATGTAAACAAGTCATGTAAAGTCATTGTGGGTAACCCTCCTATTGATCAAGGGTTGAAGTCCCCACGGTTGTGGGGAACTAGGGTTATTAGACTCTCCTAGAGAAGTTGGCCCTATGTGAGTTATTGTAATTTGGGTCATTAGTACCCCAGTTGTGGTTACTCGAGCCTACATAACTGAGTTAGGATTACTCGAGCCTACATAATAGAGTTAAAGGTTAAGTGAACGAAAGAATATAAATAAAGAGTGAGACTCTCTATTTATGAACACACACACGCACTCACTAGGGCGCGTGAGTGAGAGAGAAGAAGTTGGGATCAAAGAGAGAGACTACTGTTGTCGAGAGATCATCTTACTGTTTTGGGTTTTACTTTTGGTTCTAATTCTATCTCTAAGGAAGCTCTAGAGTTTTCTCCTTTATGGTTTCCCCGAGGAAAATCTTTGTGTCTCTTGTCTCTTGTGTTTATTGTTGTGCATGTTATTCTCTCAGATAAGATCCTAAGATAATGCTATATTGAATAATAAAAATCTAACACAGTGGTTAGTAAACATCTATTCGATGAGTTTTTTGGAATTTCTTTGTCTGACAGTTTGGGAAATTTTTTGGTTTAGAGTGGGTAGGAATATTACAATACCTAGGTTTTTCTAGAGTACGTCTCCATAAATAGAAAGTATGCTCTAATAGAATTATGTATGTTGATCAATTGTGTTAACAGAGTAAATGGTTGGTATTTTTATTATAAAATAAAATTTATTAACATTAAATAGGCTCCATTCATGTTACATCCATAAATAAGTGCAAGGAATTTGTTTATGTTGGGATAGAAAATATGCACTGTCTGATTTCAATTGTTGATGAAAGCCGAACTTGGAATTTTTTCCTTCTTAAGAGTCAACAAACTTAATAGGGTTTGAAAACTTTGAATTAAGAAAATAGAAAACTAATTATCCATTGTTAATATTAAATACTGCGTAGTAAGAACTTGTACCCAGCCATCATACAGATATTTGACTTATTGCCTATTATCCATTGACTTATCGCTTGGTAGAAATGTCATAAGAAGTGAGATTGGTTGGTGAAGTGGGGAGATGCTATTTCCCACACTAGGGTTTGGATCCTCTAAAAGGTGACATATTTCCCCAAGCAAACTAATGTGCCTTGCAATATTGGTGTTTCCTAACCATTTGTCCCTGTGGATACCCATTAGCTTGATGAAAGAAGGAACTTTGCTCATCCCATGGTGGATGGGATCCATGTGAAGCACCAATAATCGGGTTGATCATCCTCTTTTGATTCTCTTTATTTCTCCACTTATGCATGTATCTAGGATGATCATGCTTATCTACTATATCCTTGGCATCCACACTAAGATAATTGTTGTTGATAGGTCTCATATAGTGGTACGCTTACAGTTGCTAGGGAATAGTGATTTTTGCAATCCCATTAAGCCAATTTCTTGAGTTTTGTTCAAAATTCCTAGAAAAGGTTTATGGATTTCATAACCTACTTGATCATATAATATGAACTTATACAATCTATCATCCTTTGCCGACCATTAGATACTCAAATTTGTGTATTGGTCCTTTTTACCATTATAGAGGACTCTGTAAGTTAGGTTCCCAAATTCTTAAAGGGTGCTAGCTCAATCAAAGAGTGCCTGCCTTACAAGCAGGAGGTTGGTGTGTCGATTCCTCCATGCCCTAATGATATTATAATATCGGTTAAAAAAAACTAAATTATTAACCAAAAAATAAGAGATAAGTGACCAAACAATGAGAGACAAGAAATTAAACAAAATGACCAAAATTCATATATAAAATTACTAAAAATGACTAAATAGACCAAAAAATGAGAGATGTGAAACTAGGCATTAAAGAGGATGCAACACGTGGTGCTAAGGATGGAGCCAAACATGGCATTGATATGGTAGAAAAATAAGACGCAAAACTAGGCATTAAAAATGATGCAACACGTGGCGCTAATGATGAAGCCAAACATGGCATTGATATGGTAGCAAAATAAGACGTTACTTTGGATGCAAAACATGGCACTACATAGGAATCAAAATATGGTGCAACAATAGAAGAAAAATTTGGCATCATTTTGGTAGCAAAACATGATGCAAAAAAGGAAGCAAAAATTGGTATAAATTTGGAAGCGAAAATTGGCACATATTTGGAAGTAAAACATGGTGCAAAATGGGATGCTAAAGTGGTAGAAAAAATGGATGCAATATTGGATGCTACTTTGGATGCTAACATGGTGCTATCAAGGATGAAAAAATGGTGCTAATTGGGATGTCATTTAAGAAGCAAAAGCATACACTCACTAGGAAGCAAAATAAGACGTTATTTAGGAAGCAAACATTGACGTTGTTTAGGAAGCAAAGTTGGACGCTATTCTAGAAGCAAAAAAATAGACACTATTTTGGACATCATAAAGGATTCTATCTAGGAAGTAAAAAAAGACATTTTTTGAGACGCTTTTAGTTTTTTCCATGATGCGTCCCATTTAGCGTCTAGTTTGACCACTCAATGTAAAAAAAATTACACTAAAAAGGGACGCTAAATCCAGGATTTGTTGTAGTGGTTTCTCATTAATTTGTAAGTATTAATATTATTTGCACATTTCCCCCCAAGAAAAAAATCATTATATTGATATTTCAAAGTTTGAAATCAAATATACATTTTATGTCCAAAGAGGTAATCTCTAAAAAATGAAACTAACCCTTTTAGTATTTGCAAGCAAACTCTGTGTTCTAACATATTATGGTCTTCTAAGTTCGAACACAATGATTTTTCTAAATATTTCCCTAAAAAAAATTCATGGTATCATATGCATCCAGATGACATGATAAACTTCAGCTAGATTTAGAAGTTGGTAGGATAGTGCCTCCCTTGAAGACTTGTTTAGTAAAGGTACCCTCTTGCAAGAGTACAACATCCGTGGATAAGTTGTCAACTTTGGTGTTGAATTATCTATATACACATGTAAAGGAAATATCATGAAAATGTGATTTTACCTCTACAATCTTATTCATAATAGGTTTTAGGACAGAATTTCTAATATGATTATTATGGTTGACCCACTCTATCACAAGATTTGATTCATCTAAAACTTGTAAATGGTTAATCCTTTGTCATGTGTTGTCTTCAGAAGTATCCATAGAGTGTAGACTTATATACCTTGTTGTCAGTCCCATTCCTAGGAACATATCGTAGACAAAATAATGTGAGGTATCAATAAACATTATCACTCAAACCCCACACAACCTTGGTACCCCCTAACATGACCCATTAAAAAATCATTAGGGCGTCCCTTTGTCTATGCATAGAATTTGTAGAGTCTTTGGTTTTTTTGTCTTTAGCGGCTTCTTATTTCCTTCATAACTGATTTTGATCTTGTGTGCTACTTGCAAAGTTGTCATATTCAAATCTTCAAATATCATAATATTCCTAGACATATATATACCGTATATAAACACACAAGGTAGGGCCCTATGGACATTCACAACTTTGTTTGCAATCTATTCTAGTAGAATTTCTTCTAAATTCCCATTTTCCCATCTCACCTTAATGCCCAAAGCTTTGGTAACCTCTTGTTAAAAAATACCTAAAAAGGAAGAATATATAAACAAAGTCTAGGTCTTGTTCCTTCTGAGCACTGAGAAATTGAGATTAATGTTTATCCTAAGAATTGGAAATTCAATATTTGTATGAACTAGGGAAAAAATAAGAAACCATATGTTGTGTTAACTTTGACCTAGTGAGGGCATAGAAATATGCCAAGGCCCAACACAAGAGAAACCCTTCAAGAGGGATGTTTCACTTACAATACTATACTATTATGCATAGAACCCTAGGTTACTCTTAACTTGGATGCCTCTGGCAATGTAAGGCAAAAGACTCAGAGATATTGCCACAATTGAGAAAGAAAAGAGAATAGATTAACATCCTAAGAATATTTTCACCTTAGACAAGCTTTGAAAGATAGTAAAGGGACCTCATGCATCAACTTTACCCTTGAAAAAACCTAGAACTTTCCAAGAAAGGAGGTGCATGCCACTTTATTAACCCATTACACAAGAATAAAGAGACAAAGTATCTTATTTAATCCCATGATCCTAATTACAAATGAGGAGGAGTTTCCTTATTTACACTTGAAAAGGATAACTTAACCCGGTCGACCTACCTAAGTTAACCCTCACATCACATGAGATCTTGTCACCAAGAAGGGCAGAGTTCTAGGTAATGAGTCCGGGGAGAATATGATAACACAAGTTTGAGGCCCATTCCCATGCCAACTTAGAAAAAGGGTAGATATGTATCGGAGTCTCTTCCTAATGACAGAATGTTAGATTTTATCATTCAAGCTAGCATTATGATCTTAGGATCTTTAACTGAGACAATAACATGCACAACAATAACCACAAGAGACAAGAGACACAAAGAATTTTCCTCGGGGAAACCATAAAGGAGAAAACCCCGCAACTTCCTCAGAGATAGAATCAGCACCAAAAGCAAAACCCAAAAACATAAAGATGATCTCCCGACAACAACAGTCTCTCTCTTGTCCCAGTAACTTCTCTCTCTCACTCATGCGCCCCAATGAGTGAGTGTGTGTGTGATAAATAGAGAGGCTCACTCTCTATTTATATTCTTTCATTCACTTGAAACCCACTCCAACATGTCAGCCTCATTTAACAATTACTTACTAGAACCGACATCTTTAGGAGTGTCTAATAACCCTAGTGCCCCACAACTTGTGGGGACTTTGCCTCCTCCAACAAACAAGGAGGGTTATCCTTAACACAATGGTGGGGACTATTGCCCCAACTTACAATGACTCACCTAGGGTCAACTTCTCTAGGATAGTCTAATAACCCTAGGGCCCCACAACTATGGGGACTTTAACCCTTGACCAATAGGAGGGTTACCGACAATGACTTGACATGACTTGTTTACATTATAGAACCTCCCGATAGGAACATTGGGGCATGACATGACCCAATTACATTACATATACTTCCTGGAATAAACATCGAGGTACAATACATGAAATATACAAGTGAATACATCCCGAAGTTACATATACTTCAACAATCCCTCTTAAATAGGAAGGTATTCTCTCGACACAATTTGTTAGCACTGGTCTTCTTCTCTAGATCATCTTGTCATCTGCATCTTCACGTCATCTTCATCTTCAAGGCATCTTCATCTTCAATTCATCTTCATATTCAAGTCATCTTCATCTTGGATCTAGATCATCATGGGGACATCATCACTGGATCTGGATCATCACTGCTGGATCTAGATTATCACTCGATCTGGATCATCATTGGGTCATCATCATAGGTGATATCTCATGATTCTTCTTGTCACAGGAAGTTCTACAGAGCCAGCCCTTTTTCATGTTGGTTGTAGGCCTATCCTCCTTATAGGTATTCTTTAGCCCTTATATCTGACCCTAAGTCAAAATGGCCAGCACTCACATCTGACCATGAGAGGAACACATCCAACATCATGTTAGAAAGGCACAACACTCACATATAACCTTGACTCATCAGAAAGGCACAATACTCACATCCACCAGCATGAGAGTACACAACTACTATCATATGTCGAAAGGCACAGCACTCACATCCACCAGCATGACAGTACACAACTACTATCATATGTGGAAAGGCACGGCACTTACATCTAACCTTGACTCGTCAGAAAGGCACTCAGTCCTAGACTGAGGGTTCCTAGTAAATAACCAGGTGCCTCCATTCAGAGAATGGTAGTAGCCCTTATATCTGAAACTAAGTTACAATGGCTAACACTCACATCTAACATGGAAGGAACCAATCCTCTCACCATGACAAAATGGAAATAGCCCTTATATATGATCAAGTGGGAACACATCCCTCAATCACATTAGAATGGCCATGCACTCATATCTGATCATGTGACAACACATCTCACAGTCATATCAGAATGGCCCTCATTCATAGACTGATTTTTCCTGGTAACTGACTAGGTACCTCAATTCAAAGAATGGCAATAGCCCTTATATCTGATCATGTAGAAACCAATCCTACAGTCACATCAGAATGGCCAAAACTCATATCTGACATGGAAGGAACCAATCCTTTCACCATGACAGAATGGCTCAGCCTTTACATTTGACCATGGAAGGAACCAATCCTCTCACCATGTCGAAATGGCTCATAGACTCATCACTTACCCTTAGCTGAAATATCAATCTGGAGAACACCAAGCTTCTCCCTGAAGTACTCAAACTTCACTCTGGCTAATGGCTTCATGAACACATCAGCAATATGTTCATCCATCGCAACATACTAAAGCTTTACTGCTCCTCTCTACACCATATCCATAATATAGTGATACTTAATCTTGATATGCTTTGACTTGTCATGGAACACCGGGTTCTCCAAAAACTTCACACAACTTTGGTTGTCATAATATATACAAGTAGCATCCAACTAGAGATCAAATAAATCAGACAGTAGCTTCCTCAGCCATACTTCCTCACAAATAGATGAACAAGCTACGACATACTTTGCTTCAACTATACTCAGTTCCACACAGGATTTCTTCCTGCTAAACCAAGAGATCACACCTGATCCCATACTGAAGCAACACCCTGAAGTGCTCTTCCTATCGATGACACTTTCTACCCAATCTGAATCAACATAACCCTCCAGGTTAATATTTTGACTCGCCTCATACTTAAGCCCATAAACAAATGTACCCCTCAGGTACCTCAGAATATGCTTTGCAGCAATCAAGTGAGCATGTCTCGAATCTATCAAAAAATGGCTCAAGGTGTTCACAGCAAAGCAAATATCTAGTCTCATGTTCATCAGGTACATCAAGGAACCAATCATCTGACGATACATCGTAGCATCAACCATCTCTGGTGAAGCAACTCTCAATAGCTTTAGGTTCGATGCCATATTTGTGGTCATGGCCTTGCAGTCCATCATCCTGAAATTCTTCAGGATCTCTATTGCATACTTCCCTTGTCCACACCTCCATGCATAGTACATCATCCCCAAGTCCTTTATCTCGAACTCGGCAGCAAGTCTTCTTCTTGCAAATTTAATGAGTTCCTCTTTTCTGTCAGGAACAAGTCATCGACATATA
Organism: Pseudotsuga menziesii; assembly: GCA_001517045.1. NCBI lineage: Eukaryota > Viridiplantae > Streptophyta > Pinopsida > Pinales > Pinaceae > Pseudotsuga > Pseudotsuga menziesii. Next base: position 45,233 of record LPNX010837905.1, read on the forward strand.
ACAAGAGCATCACTGGTTTTCCTCCTTCAACCTTGAAGCAAAGGTTGGAATCCTTTTTACTCTCAGTAAATCCTAGAGTCATTAGTAATCTGTCCATCCTGTCGTACCATGTTGAACCTCAAGATATTCTATAGTCACTCCCTCTGAAGCGAAGCATTATACTCCCTCTATCTTCCATACTCTATGCACTAAAACATTATGTACTGGAGTGACAAGTAGCTTCCTATTCTACTAATATTCTATGTATCCATCTAGTGTATAGAATTTCATCTTCAACCTTATAGAAAAGGTTAAGATCTTCATCAAGCTCATCATGTATGTTTTTCAACTCCCAATGGTTGCAAATGTCTCTTCGTATTCTATTCCCTATTTTCATGAGAAACCTCATGCTACGAATCTTGCCTTGTATCCCACGATGTTTCCATCTACTGCATGATGGAACTACGAACATCACTTCATGTATCGATACTGCATCCTAGACATCATTCTTCTTGAACTAGTCTTCCCTTTCTTCTTGGTTACTTCTTCATAGCTGGAAGGTTCTTCATCAATGATGTCGCTGCATTCGTCATATTATTCTTTATCTTGAACTGTCATCACTTGTTCTTTGGAACAAGTCTCATCCTTCTTTGCTTGTAGGCGATTATGTATGCGATCTTTCCTACAAGTCAAATGCATTTGTATGGTTAGAAACATTTCATAAGGAATATTCATCCTGGAAAATTCTTATGCATAAATATATGATCATGCAACTACTTTAGCCAATACAACATTCATCCATATCTCATGGAAACTTTCTAGATGCCTTCCATATCTACCATGACAACATTGAGATTGTGCACTAATCCAATATGTCAGCAAAGAGGTTTCATTCTAAATAAGCAGCAATGGAGAGTTGTATAGCACCATGAGCTACTTACCCATCACATGCATATTAGTAGTATATTGTCATTAACGCAAACATTCTATCATGCATAATACGTTAACTGAATATAAACAAATGCATAATAAAACAATATCATGAAATGACAATTGAATACTTATCTTTATTTGTTTCGTGGGTAGACTCCTTCTTGAGCCTTTAGCTTCATCATCTTCTTCATCCATCATTTCTTATCCAAATGATAATATGGATAAGATTTTCTTCAAGAGTTGATTCCTTCATATTCCTCATTGTTTGAGGGATTTGCTTTGGATGGTGCAAGCTTTATCTTCAATTTCTCCCATCTTCTCTTCTCTTATTATGAGTCGAGCTTCGTCTTCTTGTGTGTGCTCTTCCCAGAGTCTACTGAAAGTAATCACTTCCTTCTGGCACACATTCCTTGCATGAATGAATCCCATGATCCTAGGAGGCAATTCAAGGTGGCTATCATCACTTCTTCTTCTATTGCTACAAGTTGTTCTTTGATTTGAGAGACCCTTCTGAAGTATGGCTGTATGGTCTCTGCATTCTGGATCTTCACATTCTTCAACTAGTTTCTTAAGGTCATATTCTGATTTATGTTCTTCCCTTCAAATAGTTTGGTCAAGGAATCAACATCTTTGGTGTCTTTAGGGAAGAAACTTGTGATACAAGTTGATCCATGATTGAATCAACAACGATCGTCTTGGCCTTGGCCAAGCTCTTCTTGTGTAAGGCTTTGAGCCTCATCTCCCTCTGGAGCTGGAACATCTCTACTCATGTAGGTGTTCAATTCATTTTCTTTAGAGAGATAATATACTTCCATGCTTGGAACTTTTCAACTTCACCAAGCTTATCATCAAACTAATGTGATAGATCACTTTGAAATTAGAACCTCAAATGAAAATAGCAAAAGATTAGATCTTACCGATCTGAGGTGTCCGTCTTGGTTCTGGAGCTAGCTGATCTAGGGTTTGTCAGAGAAACCCTAATTTTCAAAACTTTAAATATTTCAAATCTTATTGGATAAAAAGATATCTCTCTTCAAGGTGAGTTATCCAATGTACTCCTTTTCTGAAAATAGTGGAGGGAAGCTGTCGGAATAGGAAGCCCTAGTTTACCAATTTCTTCTGCAAAAATGCCTAATACTATTTCCGCGGTATATCCAAAATTAATTCTACTATGTGTCTAACAATTCACACGGAGTTATCCTCACCTGTCCCTATTTCAACACCACTGGTTTCATCAGAATTGGTTTCACCAATTGGGACTTATGATCAGTTTCCCAAGGTGACCTGTTACAGGACTGTTCAGAACAACGAAGTTATATGGACTTCCACATGTGATTGTTTCATCTTCTGGGTCTGAAACTTGGCCCACAAAAACTACCGTCTATGCCCTTTTTGGAACATCTTCTGAAATGTCATTTGGACCTTTGTATCCCAATATATAGCAATTCTCCCCAGGTGTCCTATTTAGGGATGAATCTTGGAAGAGGCTGGAACCCTAAATTGGAGGGATCGTATCTCCCAAAATATAGAGAATCGGAGGCGGATATTTGTACATAGTGTAAATCAGGATTTTATCTTCGTCCTGTGAAATTTTCAGCTCTTAATCGTTCTCCAATCCCTAGATATAGAGAATGTACCAAAACCTATCAGTTTTAGTATTTAGGGTTTTTCCAGCTCGGGGTCAAACTAGGGTTTGACTTTCCCAGAGTTATACCCAACCAAAAATATTGACCCGTGTCTCTAAACTTCTATTTTGATGAGGAGAGAAATCCTATGCTGGGCTCACTCAAAAATTCCTCTTCTGCAGAAAGGCCTAATTTCCTGCACCGAAAACTAAAAATGCTCGGAATTGAATTCCACTTCGACAGAAAGATGCGCCCTTCAATGGAGAGTCATCCTAGCATAATTTTACTGATGGATTATGGAGAGAGACCCAAAAATTAAGATGCACCCTTCAATGGAGAGTCATCCTAGCATACTTTTACTGATGGATTATGGAGAGAGACCCAAAAATTAAGAATCCCTATCTTCTGCAGCTGCACAATGTCTTCTTCTTAGGTTATATCTAATACAATGTTAGATTTCATTCAAGCTAGCATTATGATCTTAGGATCTTTAACTGAGAGAATAACATGCACATCAATAACCACAAGAGACAAGAGACACAAAGAAAATCCTCAGAGAAACCATAAAGGAGAAAACCCTGCAACTTCCTCAGAGATAGAATCAACACCAAAATCAAAACCTGAAAACATAAAGATGATCTCCCAACAGCAGCAGTCTCTCTCTTGTCCCAGCAACTTCTCTCTCTCACTCATGCACCCCAATGAGTGAGTGTGTGTGTGATAAATATAGAGTCTCACTCTCTATTTATATTCTTCGGTTCACTTGAAACCCACTCCAACATGTCGGCCTCACTTAACAATTACTTACTAGAGCTGACATCTCTAGGAGTGTCTAATAACCCTAGTGCCCCACAACTTGTGGGGAATTTTCCTCCTCCAACCAACAAGGAGGGTTATCCTTAACACAACGGTGGGGACTATTGCCCTGACTTACAATGACTCACCTAGGGTCGACTTATCTAGGATAGTCTAATAACCCTAGGGCCCCACAACTATGGGGACTTTAACCCTTGAACAATAGGAGGGTTACCCACAATGACTTGACATGACTTGTTTACATTATAGAACCTCATGCTAGGAACATCATGGCATGACATGACCCAAATACATTACAGATACTTCCCGGAATAAACATCAGGGTACAATACATGAAATATACAAGTGAATACATACCGAAGTTACATATACATCAACATAGAAAAGGAACTTGCGTTGAATCAATACTATATACTTATGGCATTGGTCAAGAGGAAGTATTCCCAAAATCAAGGAGCAAGCAAATGATGTTTTCTTCGTACAATTTAATTCTAGTTTGGAGCAGTGATTTTAACATTCTGGACTTCCTTAGTTCTATATATCCAGAAGAATGAGTCTTTGTATTGAATGACGAATCTTATATGTATTGTATATTGATTCTTGAATAATTGATTGACCGAATACAACCATTACTAATTATCATAGTGTTTTATATTATAGTTTATTATTCTAAATTGGCAATTATAGCTAATTCAGAATACACGCATACATACTTACTTAGGGAATGACTACTCTTTTTCAAAATAGGTTAGATTAACAAGTTGTTACCATTGATTAAAATATCATATTTGAGGTGACTTCCCATAAAATTTGGAGTATCGTATAAGTCCTCTTGACTTCCATATAAAAGTGGAGAAACCTAGTGTGTATTATACATACCATGCTAACTTGTTGAAATTGAGGTGGGGTGAGATTTGGAAAGATATTAAATAGATGAGATGATTTGTGCTAACATATGAAATGACCTCAGCAGCATTCGCATTTGCATGAAGCAGTGCATCTACATATACTATCTTTATCACATAATATTTGTAATTTCCCTTTTTGAATTTTTTTTAAATGACCAATTATTTCACTTTTTCCCCTATTTTGACCTTGACTAGTTTTGATGTCTATACCTCCAAATTGACCCAAATGCTTCCAAATTTTCTATGAAGGTACATGAATGATAATATAAATTAAATATCATGCTCATGTATTTTTTTTTACCTCCAAATTACTTCTGCAAACTTGTTTAATGTTCTGTTCAAAGTAGGAGTCTTTACTAGCAAATTGGGGCTCCAAATCCCCCTGGGTAATTGCCGGAAATGGCCTAACAAATGATCCCAAAGTCACTTGAATTTATTAAAATAGGCTATTTATGTGTAACGGACATTTTAAAATTCTCATATACATCATGTTTCAGTTTATATATGCTTTTATGACTCTTTCCAAAACAACTCCCAAGTCACAATTTCGACCCTTGGGGAAAATGCACCCAATCTTCTCCCAATGCAATAAAAATGATTAAAATGGATTCCAATGCTTAATTACTGAAAATTATACTTGAAATACACATTAATTACAGTCCATACATCATACATTTATCATATATACATTCCTCCATTCGAAATAATAAGCATTACCATGGCATATATCAAAACGGAGTGGAAATGGTCATTGTTTTCTCATTAAAAGTCATTTTGACATACAATTCTTGGGAATTAGAATTGAAACTTTATGAGAATAAATAAAATATAATATTTAACTTATTACAATAATAAATGGGTAATTAAAGTCTCTCCCAATTTGAAATCATCAGCATTACAATGGTTCACAACAAGATAGTGGGGAAATGACACTATTTCTTCATTGTTCAACATTTTTACATGAATTATTTTGGGTATTTAGACCTTAGAGTCTTTTGAACATGAAATAAATATAATATAAATCAACACATAATATAATTTTCATTATAATCTTCCCCAAAGAGATCAATAGCTCACCCAAAGCGTAATCCCTCCATTGGCATGAATATGGTGTGAAAACTGGAAAGAGTTGAGAAAGAGTGCTGAAATAGAAGAATCCACATGATTTAATATAGATTACACCTGAAAATAAGACTCCATTAAATCTCCATGAAATACTTGAGTTTTCTTTCCAAACACCAACTAGGATGGGAATCTTTCACCCTCGAAACTGGCTTAAGCAAGCAAACTAGTCATCCACTAGCTCTCACAATTCACAAATGAGAAAAAGATTCCTCTCATGGCTGATCCCTGTATTTTATAAACAATATTAGTCTTCTAAGGTTCCAAATATATCCATAAACCAAATCCAATTTGAATTGGTGTGGCTTCTCATGCTATGCCATTTGGCCTCTCTCTTCACCTTCCCTCTTCTCCCAAATTTGAGTAGGAGCCTCTTGGCCTTCTCGAACTCCCAAATTTGAACTCTAATATGCTCTATACAGTCCTAAAATGTTTGTATGGCATTATTTCAGGCTTCATATCTGACTTGTGTCATAACTTTCATAGAATCTCCATCATTGGTGTCATAGATGTCATAAATGTAAGGGGAATCTAGCCAAGTGTCCATGAAACTCCCATTTGGCTCTTCCTCTCCCATGTAAGTTACAATTCATCCCAAATTAGACCTATGAATTATATTGACAAGTATATTAGCCTTATAATCCATCCAAAAACATTAGGTTTCCCATATATTTGAATTTGCAAGAGAAAGATACCATTTAACATGGGAATTCTAGCTAGTGTGGGCCCCATAGTCTCCATCTGTCTTCATGCTCCATTGCCAATTCTATTTTCTCTTTTATTTATTTAATAAGCTACATTTTTAAATATTTATCCACTTCTAAAGTCTAAACATCATTTATTATCCCCCTTATTCCAAATATCAAAGCTTCCACCCCCAACCTAGGAAACTAGTGATTTTCCTCCTTGGCAATTATTTGACTTTTAGCATCCCTTTGACAACTTTCATGAACATGGAAAATGTGATTTGGCCATTGTGACCCAATGAAAAATTTGGGACATTACAATATTCAAGCATAAACTTCATTAAAATATATTATTGTTTTAAATTTTATTAATATGGGGTAGTGAACCTCTATAAGTACAATTTATAACAGATTAATCTATGGTTGTAATTTCATTGATGAGGAGTGGAATAAGAATCATGTTATCTGCTTAAACACGTACTACTTGAAATAAGAAAAATTGGCTTCTTTTTTTAATTTTTTATCTTTAGTCTTTTCTTTGAAAAACTTGGTATCATGAGAAAAATTGACAATCTATCCTTGCGTTTGATAGTAGTAAATGTTGCTTATTTATTCTTAATCCTTTGTACAGTTAGCAGGTGCTGCTGGAGGTGCAATGGCTTCTCTTGTTCGAGTGCCAACAAAAGTCTGGAAAAATGATTATTACATCATTGTGATCATGTCATGAATTCACTATCCACATTGAAGGCGGTTTATTTGGTGTTGTCCTTTCAATTAAACTTGACTAATTAATGCAGGTTGTCAAGCAAAGGATGCAAACAAGGAAGTTTTCCAATGCTCCTGATGTTGTGTGTCATATTCTTCCAAAGGAAGGCGTTATGTGTCTATATGTGGTATTACATATTTATTTCATGTTTTATCTGTTTATTTTTTCTATATGGTGTTTCTCTTTCTTTAAAGGTTTCATTTGGATTTCAGTTAGTCTAAACTTTAGATTTTAGTTTCCCATTTTCACATGTTGGCATATATATTGTCGTAGAAGACTCGCTTGTAGAATTTGTTATGTTGTTAATAATTTGAAAGTGATGATGAAAAACATAAAGTAGGTTGTATCTCTAGTTTAATGTTTCCTACTTCAAATAAGACTGAAAATAATGTCAAGTTTTGTCAGTTACTGAAATGATAAAGTTTATTCATGAAGAGATCATGATGATTACATCTCAAGACATAGACCGATTGCATCAGATCATTCTAATACATTTTGGATACAAATTTCATATTACATATAATGGAGGTTAGATAAATATCTTCAGAATTACAACAAATTTTGAAGAGATGATTTCATACTATTCATTTTTAACTTGCACTATCACCTCACAGCTAGACAGATAAGATATTATAATATGAAGAAACAACAAAAAAATATTTTTTACCTTTTCATGGATATCACAAAGCATTGTAAGAATCACAAACCCATATATAATGGCATTTGGTATAATTACTTCCTTAGCTTGGTTCATTACCACAAAATTCCCATTTTTACTAGCCTTTGTAGCCATATCTCCATTGACATCATGTTGGCTATGTCCTTTATCTTCTAAATATGATTGTTTCTTTTCTTTCATGTCACTCTGATCTTGAGCAATGTTTTCCTTTCTAACTTGATTTTATTCTCTTAAATTAGCCAGCTGAAGTTGCAAATGTTGAATAGTTTTTAAAAAGTATATGTTTTCATCTGTGAGCTAAGCACACACTAAAAACAAGTTATCAACAAACTTGAAAGTCCCTTATTCATTCTATCCTCTCAGAACTTATATTAAGTAAAATATATTGTGATAAGAGAAAGCATTATATAATAAAATGGGTTTAAACAAATCAGTTTCACTGGAAATCAGATAGGTCATGTGAAATATGGTAAATCCCAAAGGGTTTAGTGGCATTCAGCAAATGTGAGAAAGTTCCAGGAGGGTTTCCCACAAAACATTATAGATGTTGTGAGATGGTAATTTTGATATATAGTTCACAAACAATCAAAATCCTTTCATGGAAAAAATCTCTCAAAGATAAAATCAAATTCAAAATTTGATTTTATATGCAATCATATTATGAACCACCATATTCAATATGGATGTTGTGAGTTGGTTGTTTCCCTGCCAATGGGAATCACTTAATAACTAAGCAAGATATGGTTGAATGAGTTAGCTATATCTAGAAGTTAAAGGGTAATGTAGCATCCCTTTAAGAACCACTGGTGTATAATATAGATAAAGAGCATCCTACCATTCAAGTGAACTAGCTTATGTAGTGTGGTGTAGTGGTGTTTAGCGAGGCCCTTTTCTTTTTATAACGGATGAAAATAACATATTATAATAACCCTTCATGTCCAACAAATATTCTATTTATTCACATAAACTTCACCAAATTCTTAAAATGCAACAATATCTTATTCAAAATCCTTTGCCCATTTGTGAGAGGAGCACAACCAATTTAGAGATTTATATGCAATGATTTCAATAAATATGGATAGATTTGGATAATAGAGTATTATGCTTGCACATTGATCTAGGAACAAATAATCAATCTTATCAAGAAATAATCAACAAATAACTCATGAAATGGTGTTAATCGGAACCGGAATTGGTTTCCTCTCTGTATATTTAATAAACAATGAATGGTTACAATAACAATGTCAAGCAATAGCTTGAATCCATGAGGAATTTGAATACCTAAGGAGGCAATTCGAAATCAATGAGTGAGTCTGGCTTAACTAACTATCTGCCATTCAATCACACTCAGTTAACCACTTGACCAAAACCCTAATTGACTCACCAAACCCTAACTGAAGTTGGAGTGCAATAAATGATTGAATCTCAACTGAAGGAGATCAAACACATGTCATAGAAAGCCAACCATCAAGTGCTAGTGCTCCATGACTTCAATGAACCCCAATGAGGTTAAATGAAGCTGAAATGATCATCAAAAGTTGGTGGAGGCACCCCTGTTGAATCCAGATCATTAAATAATAATAAATAATCATTAAATAATATATTTAATGAGAGGAGGTTCCTTAACTGACTGGTTGAACTGATTGTAACCACCAGCTAGTAATTAGGTGCATTAATATCACTCAGATCATCCCTGGAGTGCTCCAGTTAGCCTCCTTGACTGTAGGAGAAGGCTAAGCTAGCCTCCTTGACTGTAGGTAAGCGTGGGTGTAACTGGATGATGGAAATAAATGCTTCAATGATGTCAATTAATGTCAATTATACTTAGGATAGTGGTTTAACTAGGCCAATTTGACCAAAAAGAGTGTGTATGGTGGTAAATGTCTCCAACACCCCCCCTTAAGCTATACTCAAGAAGAGTTAGAAAACATAGATGCATAAAAATGCTAGGGCCCCAGCAACTAAGGCCATAGGTCACCCTGTACAATGTTGAAACTGAAACAATGCTCAAAACAAACTAAGTGAGGAAAAGAGGGAAAACCCAGTGGGAAAAACCCCCCCTCAAGCTGAACACTGAAAGTATTCTGGATCACCCTGATGAAATCACCCCCAATAGTGAACGGAGGTAAGTGAACTTGTTTTCTGAAAATATCTTGGTGAAGATGTCTGCAATCTGCTCATCAGCCGGGCAGTATTGCAGAATGATGGTCCTGTCATGCACTAGCTCCTTGATGTAGTGCATGTGAATCTCTACATGCTTGGTCCTCTGCCTAGTAACTGGATCCATGGATATCTTAATAGCACTCTGGTTGTCACAAAATTACTACCAAGATCAAACTCTGAAAGAATTCCTTGCAACCAAACTGCTTGGATGCAAGCATTCACCGCTCCTTGATACTTGGCCTCTGCTAAAGATAGTGCTATGGCAGCCGGCTTTTTGCTTGACCAGAAAATAGGGCCACCACCAAACATGAATACATATCTAGAATTTGAATTTTGATCAATAGAATCACCCTCCCAATCGGAATCTGTGTATCCAACCAACTCTAGCTCAGAGTCTGCAGCATAGTGAATGTCGTAGGTCCTGGTTCCCTGAATGTACTGGAGGATCCTCTTGGCTGCCTTCCAATGAATATGATGAGTCTGTTTCATGTATATTGATACAGCATTCATGGCATAACAAATATCAGGCCTTGAATGTGTCAAGTGCAACAAGCTACCAATCAGCTGTCGATAGATAGTGCAATCCATGGGAGGTGTGTGTTTTCCTTCTTCAAGACTGATCCCTAAAAGGAAAGGGAATGGTGCAGGCCTACATTAAGCCATGTTAAACTTGAATAACAGGTATTAATTGTATTTGTACTGAGTTACCATAATCCCATCAGAATTTTGCTCGATTTCGAGCCTTAAAACCTGTTTTAGAAGCCCCAAATCACTCATTTCAAAGGCATTATGGAGAGCAGTTTTGATGGCTGAAATGGAGGCAATTGTGCTACCTGTGATCAGTAAGTCAACAAAATATAAAACAATGATAATTATATGACCATAATTCTACTGTAAATACACATTTGTATCTGATCTACATCTCTGAAACTTTTGCGAGAGAAGCAAAGCATCCATCTTGGAATACCACTCTCTTGGGGCCTGTTTTAACCCATATAGTGACTGCTTTAGCTTGCAAACCAAACATGGATCACTGATGTAGCCCTCAGGATCTTCATGTATATCTACTCATGAATATCTCCATGCAAAATGGCTGACTTAACATCCATGTGATGCACCTCCCAGTGCTTGGATGCTAAAATAGCCAAGACAAGACGGATGGAGTCCATTTTTGCAACCGGTGCAAAGGTCTCATGGTAGTCCACTCCTTGGACCTAAGAAAAACATTTATCTACCAACATTGCCTTATATTTGTAGGTGCTTCCATCAGCATCAAAATTTGTCTGAAATACCCACTTGCATTGAACCAATTTCCTTCCCGGAGGAAGAGAAACTAGCTCCCAAGTAGTGTTTTTCTGAAGAGAATTCATCTCTTCATCCAAGGAAACTTGCCATTTCGGATCATTCCGAGCATGGTAGTAGGATTTTGGATCTGACATAATCATCAAATATCAAATTTTTTACATCAAATTATTAGAACAAGAGAGAACAATACCTGCTCTTTGGAAATCAGACCAGGTTCTCCTTGGATCATTCGGATTTCCAATGTTGTCTCTTGCGGAGGAGAGTATCTGTTGGGCCCATGTAGGAATATGATTTTGCACTTCAGGTTCTGATTCAGCATTTGAAAATTGCTGCACACTGATATCATAAATTAGAGGATCCAAATCAGGGTCATCACCCCCAATTTCATCATCCAAATATTCAGTAGAATAGGAAGGAAATTCAGCAGTTTTCTCCTTCACTAGTTCCACCTCCTAAAGAGGCTCATCGAACTTGACACTTATCTCGATGATGATCTGTTTGGTATTTATATCCAGTAGCTTGAATACTTTATATTCATAAAGATACCCAATAAAAATACATTCTATGCTTTGTGGTTGCAAAGCCCTTCTTTTATCAAGCGGAATCTGGGCCCATGCAGTGGACCCAAACACCCGTAGGTTCGACACATCTAGCTTGTGTCTAAAGTATGATTCGAAAGGAGTCTTTCCTTTGATGGATGAGGGTGGAACCCTATTTTTAATGTATGCTATAGTGTGCATGGCTTCAGCCCACAAATTTTCAGCAATATTCTTTGACTCCAACATACAGGTGGTCATCTCCTTGAAAGACCGATTCTTCCTTTCCACTACTCCGTTCTGTTGGGGAGTGTAGGGAATTGAATGCTGGACCTGAATACCACTTTGGGAGAATATGTACAGAAAATCATTACTAACATACTCTCAATATCTTGATCTTAATCCCAGAGGCATTTTCGATCAAGGCCTTCAATTCAGAAAAATTTTCACATACTTCTGATTTCTTTTTGAGAAAGAAAACCCATGTATACCTTGAAAAATCATCAATAAAAGTAAGGAGATACCTTTATCCATTCATGGATGTGACAAGAATTAGAACACTGATATCAAAATGTATCATCCCCAATATTCTTGTAGCTCAGTTTGCCTTCCCCCGATCGAACTTGTGCTCATGGTGTTTTCCAATCACACAGCCCTTGCAAATTCCCATGGTTTCCTTGATCACCAGGAGGCCTTCAACCATGGAGTCTTTCTGTAATTGCTGAAAATATTTGAAATTAAGATGGCCAAACCTCTCATGCCACATCCTACTGACTTTGCATCCACAACAAAGTGAGAGAACTCATAGGCTTTTGCGTGATTATTTGCAAGGCCTTTTGCAATGAGTTTCCTGAATGCAATTTATATTATCTCAACGTCATTTGGGATGAAAGAGACTCTCTTAGCCATTCATGTATGTGTCATTTGATAAACACTAAGGATATTTTCTGGTAGAGACAGTACATACAAAACATTAGAGAAAAAACCATTTTCAAGATCTACAGTACCTTGTCCTTCGGAAATGATGGTGGAGTCATCTCCCATGTGGATGGGGATGGATTTTCCGGTCTCCAAGGATGAAAAGGAGTATTTTTCAGCCATCATGTGATTCAAAGCTCCAAATTCAATCAGCAGTGCTTTGGACTTCGAAGTTCTTGCCATGAGGGCATGACCTTTCTCATGATGTGGTTCCCGATCTTGGTGATCTCTCCTCCGAAAGCTCTCCGGAAGATTGATGTGATTCCTCTCAAGGAGAGAGGTTGCTTCATCAAGATTTTTCTTCATGCAGGCATGTTCAAGGTGAAAACCATTCCTGCAGTAAGAACACTTGATGTTTTCTTTCCCATTGTGCCCTTTTTCTTTGTTCTTCCTTGAGCCGGAAGATTCATCATGCTGCTGGTTTTCAACTCTAGGCTTGGGAGCATCAAATTTAGTTTTCTGATTTTTTTGTTTCTTTCCTTTACCCTTCATATCTTTGGGCCCTGAGACATGGAGGTATTGATCATGGGAAGATCGGATCATCCCCATCTGGACAAGCTTGTCATGTTAATTTGTAAGGGACTCAATGAAGGCATTGAGTGTAGGTATCTTCCATCCAGGGGTTGTGAGCTTCCCCGCACGGAATGTAGAAACAAAAACTGAATAATCAGCCCTGAGTTTGGAGAGAATGGAAAGGATGAGCTGATCATCCTCCTTCTCCACATTGCATTTCTTCAAGAGTAAAACAGTATGCTTGAACTTTGTAAAGAAATCATTCAGAGTCTCGAAATTGGAAGGTTGGAGAGACATGAGTTCATTTTCAATCTGGTAAACCCTCAAGTCATCATGCTTTCCGTATAGAGATTCCAATTTTTCCCATATTTCTTTCGGTGTCTTCAAATCTGTAAGATGGAAGAGAAGGTCTCGGGAAATAGAGAGCCATAAGAAACCGAAGGCTTCATCCTTCTTGTTTAAGAATCTTTCTTTTTCTACGATGGATCTAGGCTCAACTTTAGTGTCCATGGTGACTCTAAAAAGTCCTTTGGAGTGCAACTAAATCTCCATATAACTTTTCCATGAGTGGAAATTGTATGGAGTCAAGATATCTACTGAGGAGGCCATCTGGATGTGCTCTAGCGAATGCTTCACCTGTAGAAACCTCAAAATCAAAACAGAAAGGGAAAATTAAGGTTGGACAGCCTGCACATTCTAGGATTTCATCACACCCAGCATAGTCAATCAAGCAAGCTTGATCAACAAGTTCTTTACTTGGCATATTGAGTGGTAAGCCTTGGCTTCTGGTGCAGTGCTGTAATTTTGAGCTATTGCTCACTTTTCATGGAGAAATCTGTCAAAAAGCTTGTTTTTGAGAGAAATATATTCATCCTGCCATATGCTTTGATACCATATTATTCTTGCACATTGATCTAGGAACAAATAATCAATCTCATCAAGAAATAATCAACAAATAACTCATGAAATGGTGTTAATCAGAACCGGAATCGGTTTCCTCTCCGTATATTTAATAAACAATGAATGGTTACAATAACAATGTCAAGAAATAGCTTGAATCCATGAGGAATTTGAATACCTAAGGAGGCAATTCGAAATCAATGAGTGAGTCTGGCTTAACTAACTGTCTGCCATTTAATCACACTCAGTTAACCACTTGACCAAAACCCTAATTGACTCACCAAACCATAACTGAAGTCGAAGTGCAATGAATGACTGAATCTCAACTGAATGAGATCAAACACATGTTATACCAAGCCAACCATCAAGTGCTAGTGCTCCATGACTTCAATGAACTCCAGTGAGGTTAACTGAAGCTGAATTGATCATCAAAAGTTGGTGGAGGCGCCCTTGTTGACTCCAAATCATTAAATAATAATAAATAATCATTAAATAATATATTTAATGAGAGGAGGCGCCTTAACTGACTGGTTGAACTGATTGTAACCACTAGTTAGCAATTAGGTGCATTAATATCACTCAGATCACCCCCAGAGTGCTCTAGTTAGCCACCTTGACTGTAGGAGAAGGCTAAGTTGGCCTCCCTGACTGTAGGTAGGCATGGGTGTGACTGGATGATGGCAATAAATGATCCATTGATGTCAATTAATGTCAATTATACTTAGGATAGTGGTTTAACTAGGCCAATTTGCCCAAAAAGAGTGTGTATGGTGTTAAATGTCTCCAACATAGAGTTGATACCAGAAATATCAATAAATAAGGAGACAAAAATATGAATAGTTTGCATAAATTTTAACTAGTAAATTTGGAATAATAAAACAAATAACAATCCACTGAGAATTTACCTAGTCTTTTAAACTCATCATGACTTCCTATATTTCACTAAGGATATCTATACATTGTTTCTCCTTGGATGATATTTCCACAACTCTAACTGGCCTAGAAAATGGATTTGATTTAGTTTCTTTCTTGAATGGAGGAAATGATAGGATGTTTTTGAAGGAGATTTACCGATAAGTTTTTTATGGATGGGATTATTGAGTAAGTAACATCACATAATTAAACTAATTTACAAACTTGTGTAGGTATTTCTCTCATATCAACAACAAGATATTTAAAACCACTAGCCGAGAGAGCGGTCATAAGAGAGCGGCAACCATTGTACTAAAACTTGACTGCATTTGTACAAGACAGGTCTATATAGTTATTTCAATCCTCAACCATTCATAATTTAAAGAGGGTTTGAAGTGAACATAACCTAAAAAATATCACTTGTACACAAAAATCAAATGCAAAGAAATTTTGATTTTAATATAATAGAGGAAAGGAAAGTGAGAAGGTTTATATGCCCCAAGATACCAGTCAATTTTTTTATGTCACGAATGTGGCTTTGTATCTCTAGTTTAATGTATATTTCCTACTTCAAATAAGACTGAAAATAAGGGATTAATAAATATTTTAAACTTTCGACTTAACCTCTTCTACTATTGCAGGGGTATGGATCATTTCTAGTACGTGATTTTCCTTTTGATGCAATCCAATTCTATATATATGAGCAACTTAGGATAGGCTACAAGCTAGTGGTAAGCATTCTTCCCATTTTTTCTTCTGGAATTGTACTTCTCTTCTTCCTTTTTGGTTACTATAACATGTAACGAGACAATGTGTTGCTTATGTATTATGTGTTGAGAAGGCAGAGAAATCAATTGCATTATATTAAGTTTTCCAACTATTGTGCTTTGTTGTAAGTTCCAACCTTTATAGGTCTGGTTATTAGTGTAACATAAGCTTTCTCATTTATAGCAATCTTATTGCTCAAGTTAATCTTGAAAGCTGGTGAAATAGTTGCAACATGAGGCTGACTGTATTCATACTTCATAGGTCTTGAAAGTTAGTTTTCTAAAGTTCACCTACCTGCATGGCCTACTATTTCCAATCACAACCATGTCAATAATATAGTAAGAGAAATTTCCACCTTGATATGGTAGCAAAAACATTTTTATTTCTTTAAGTTTTTTTCATAAAATATAATCTGCATTTGCTTAATTTACACATGGTTCAATGACAACAAACATATCACCTATAGAGACACAACTGAAAATTAACAAAATATATTTGTTCAAGTTTGTAAGTTTGAATATTATGTTGAAGAGGACAAATAAAACACCATTAATCTCTATCAATCCCATTAATCAATTCATGTATGACTTCCCTAATGACATTATAATCTCAATAAATAACTAAAAAAACCATAGACTTTTTAGCGTGCATATTTTTCCATGTCAGAAATGGATGTGTCCCCTTGGGATTTAGAGGAACATGTTTCCATTGTTTTCACATTGATCAAGTGCAAATCCATATAAATCAACACAAAATCCATAAAATTATTCTTATGCTCTTGTTTTAATTCCAAATATTTCACCCATTTCTTTTCTTTGAATAATGTGTGAATCCCTTGTGCTAGGTATAGTTTCACAACATCAAGGAATGGATCTATTCATATCACCAAGACTAGCATTCCAAAAGAACCTACATCATGAATTCCTACTTACCTTTCACTCAATCTAAAGGAATTTTTATTGCTTAAGGGCCTTGGTGTTGAGAGGAATTGGTCCTTCTATATTTTGCAATTAATTAGTACTTTTCATTCAATATGAAAGCTTTGTATTGCTTAAGGGAACTGGAGTTGAGAGGAATTAGTATTTCTATAGTCTTAGGGAGAAAATGTGCCAATTTTGTTTTATAAATTTAAATGGGGTCTTTGGTTTTCTGACATTTTCGAAGTGGCATTTTTCGTCGTATATCCATCCAATCTGATGACTATTCTACACTACCGAAGCATTAGTGTTGTAATCTCACATATCACATAAGGTTACCAATAATACATACTAAAACATACATACATAATAGAGACAAGAGATAAGAACAAGTAGATAGAATAACAGATTATATTAACATGAGAGGGTCCATATAATGCAGAGAACTGAACCGAGTTCTCATCTGGCTCAACAGCCTAATATGTATGAATTACAAAACAGTTACAAAATAACTACATGTCGGTTCACTGAACCGACATGACTTTAGGTGGCCAACCTAATCTCTAGTTAGTCAGCTGACTGACTTAGTTGGTCGATCGACTAAGTTGGCTATCATTCAAGTTGGCATACTGACTTTCTCCTCCAACATCTCCCCCATGAACAAAACATTTCTTCGTCCCAAAGAAACAGGGAGGTACCAAAATTCCATTGTCCCTCTAGTAGTCAGTGTTTTGTGCTTGTTCTTCATGGGTTGTGAAGTCTAATGGTTGGTCTTTTCTATACACAAACTTCGACAATTGCTAGAGCTGTCACTACTAGATGATGTTGGAAATCCGTCCAACTCTGCAATATTTTATGTATGTCGATGGTGAGTGTAGTCAGACTTGACACGATCGACATTTTCTATTGAATGGAAAGTTCAGCTATTCTTTCCATGTCGAGACCCATAAATTGGTCCTTTTCCTCTGCTGTCTCCATGATTTGTTTCATTTGCGGGCAGATGATGTCTACTTTTTCTAAGTTAGGAATGGCTTGATGTACCCACTGATGTGCTTCTCACTTGAGCTTCTGTAGTTTGTCTGTCTCAAGCACTATTCGAACTTCAACTGTGCTTCTGAGTGCTTTATCGATGGGTTTCCTCTTCTCGAATGCTTGGATCTCTTATCGGGTCTATCTGGTGTGCTAATAGACTTTCCCATAGTAAGCAGGCCAGTCTCTCAATACCTCTTCTGTAATATAGACTCCTCCATGTGATCTTGCAACACTTTGTAGGCTTCGAAAAAGGTTGTGTGTTGCTCCATCAGTAGTCGGATGATTTCTTCTTTCTACTATTCTTTTGTTTCCTGAATATGTGCTTGGAGCGCTCACAGCACGCTTTCAAACAATTGATAAGCTCTTTCTAGAAGTTTGTCGGTGTCAACCTCTATCGGTCCTGGTATCACAGACTGGACCAGGTTCCTGCATTTGTTAAGGAAATTAACTTGTTCTTTTTGTTTGTTGTATATCTCCTTGCGTCTGTACTGGTTCCTTGTATTTTCTTCGGCTGCTAGTGCTTCCAGTAGTTGTCCTAGCTCTGGATCTCTTAATTTGGTTGCATAGATCGTAGTGGTCGACCCAAGTAGATTGATGTGGACCATTGCTGGCTATCCATGATGGTCCTTCTTCTTCTTCTCCTTCTTCCTTTTGTGCTTCTCTGGTTCTACTTGTTTCAGCACCTATGTACCTGCAAGAGTCGAGTCTGGATTGTCTGTTTGATGTGTAGCACTGGTTGATGGTATTTTTGTTTGAGTCGGGTGGATGTCTGCTGCATCTGGTTGTGCCTCTGGTTGATTGGATGTAGGGGGTCCAGAAGTGGATACAGTTGGTGCTGATGGTTACAGTGGAGGTGGTTCTGGTGCAGCTGGTTGGATTAAGGATTCTGAGTCGGGGGGTGGTGGTGATGGGGTTGGTGAATGGTCGAGTGTGATTGGGTTGGCGAAAATGTGGTCAAGTGGTGGATTGTCGGTCTGAGGAGGTGAGTCCAAATAAAAGAATAGTTGGTTGATTTCTCAATTTATGTCCTTGATATTTTCTTATTCCTCGCCTCCGATCGGTTAAGAGGATAGTAGGTGCGGTTCGGGTTCAGTAAGAGTGATAGATGTGGTCTGACATGCGATGACTTCTGCTTCTTTGTCGAGATTTCTCTCAAAATTCGAAGTCACAGTTGCAAATATTTTTGGCCTCTAGAGTACTTGGCCAATTTGGGAAATTGGTATTCGGGATCCTCCGACTTCGAAGAGAGGTGCTCTAGTCGAGAGATTCTGCACTTTGGTGAATATCTCAGGCAATTTTTCAATGTAAGCCTGGAGGTCTCTGTCCTACTTGAAATTTTCCTTCACATCCTCTGTCATAGCACTTTTTCATAAGTCAAGTGGGATTATTAAAAGCTACTCTAGTACTAGCTCTTTTGTTATTTTTGTTGAAGACGGAGGTGGGGGTGTAGACACAAGATCTACAACATTTTCAGGCGTCGAAGTGTGTCTGATCTTCACCTTCTTTGTTTGACCTTGATGTGCCCCTCCCTCAACAAATTTCTGAAATTGGGTTTTGACTAGCACTTTGTATGCTGCAGCATATTCTATTGTGTCGAGGGCCGTAGCTACCAGTTCCTTGTCATCATCTGAGGACTCTGGAATGATAAGATTATGCTTACCTTTCCCTTGTGGCTATTGTTTTGTTTTTTTCCTTTTTCTTGTAGCTGCTATCTCCTTCAACAATTTGGTGATAATCTCTTTAGTGATAGCATATTCTAGATTTTCAGCTTCTATCTCTTCCCTTAGCTCTTGAGTTAGGATGAGATTTTCTTCAGCCGGATTGGTTACCTGTTGTTCTGCCTGTATTTCTTCTGCATTTGTTTGTTCTCTCTGTGTAGTCGGAGGTTTGATTATGATTTGTATTTGACCAGTGGTTTCTACCGGTGTCTCCACCAACACAAAGGTTCTGATGTATAGGTTGATCTTGTAATCCTCCTCCTTCTCTTGGTCTGTCAATGGTTCCTCTATCGGGAATGGTATCTTTGCTCCCACCTATCGAGATAGTTCCCGAAAGATCTGTTGGACTAACGGATAATAGTCAAGGTCCTTTGCATTTGATTTGGCACCCTGCATGTACCACACCAAGGTATGGTCGAGCTCTAACTGAATGTGGGACTTTTTAGGCAGACTTCGTCGGATGTTTTGAGGCACCCTCCATCTGGTCGTGCAGACTTTTAGCTACTGGAGCCATTTTTCCAATAGCACTTTTCTATTTGTAAGTTCCTTCATTGTTCCTTTCTGGGAGAAGGGTTTGAATCTCCACATATGGAATTTTTGTCTCCTTCAAGGTAAATAGAGTACATTATTATCCATAAGATAAGGGATGGGAACCTGACAATTCCTCCTGTCTCTTGGCATTTCTCACAGATGGTTTTGATCATTTCGGTGACATACTCATCCCATCTGTACATCTTTCCATTGGTTGCAATGGTGTCGACTGCTTCCAACATATCTAGTTTGAGGTCGCTTCCTCGACCTGCCATTGTGAGTGTAATAGCTATTATTTTGGCCACAATCTGTGGCATTCGATCTGTTATGTGACCAATCATCAACCCTTTCAAGTTTTTACTAGATGCAGACCTTGTTAATTCTTCGACCAATCCTTATTTTATACCGACTGGTACTAGGTCTCCTTTGTTTGATAGCCCTGTTAGTTTGGAGATGATTTCCCCAGAGATGTTGACCGGTTAGTCGAAGTAAAATCGACCTTTGTGGTATCAGTTTATGACAAACTTGACTGCTATTTCTTTTGTGCCACTAAAGCTAGCCATGAGTGGTGCGTTGACATAACTTACAATGGAACTATGTTGTATTTTCTCTACATCTTGGGTAGGACTCTTGTCGACGTACACCCATTCTTTTATCTCGGCCCATAGTTTTTTCCATGAGCCCTTCTGCACCTCAACGTTCTTGATGTTCTTTAATATTCTCACTAATGGTGTCTCTGCAGTCTGTAATTCCTTTGTCTTGGTTGAGGCTTTGGTCTGTTTTGGTGCCATCTTGTCGATCTGGTGGTCGATTTTACTAAGGTGCTTTTGCTTTTCAGTCGTCTGGTTGCTATGATGCTCTCTCTATTTGAATTGCGGTGAATGATCCTTTGGTGGTTCAGTATTTATAGGGGATGTGTTGTATGTTTTTGTCGATGGGTTTATTAATGGCGGATGTGATGTTCCAGCTGGAACACTTGAGTGTGTGTTAATGGTGAATTGGTTTTGGCGCTCGAAGTCATGAATGCGCAATGGGACTATCGAGGTCATCGGTAGATGTCGGTTATGAAAATGGTCGATGGTGTCATGTCGATGGGCCTAATGTCGGTTATGAAAATGTTCGATGGTGTTATGTCGATGGGCCTGATGTCGGTTGTCGAAGTGGTGATTTCCTATCATATTTTTATGTGTATAATGGTACTATTTGCTTTTTGGATTTTTAGGTTTTTATAGATTTTGTTTAACAGTTATGGTCATTATATGTTTGGTTTTTTTTTTAGTGTGTTTGTTTTAGTTTCTGTAGCGTTTTAGTCAGGATCCATTAACGAGTTTATGAAATACTATGCCTTGTAACGTCCTTAGTTGGACTGATCCGTTGGTATGTATCTCTTCAACAACATAGGGTCCCATCCATTCTGTATGTAACTTTTTAGGTTTTCCTTTTACTCGACTATTGTATAGTAAAGCAAGATCTCCTACCGACAGATTTTTATTTTTCATGTTTCTGTCGTTCCATGCCTTTTTTGTTGTTTCTGGATTTCTTGATGTTATATCACAATTAGTCAATTTTCTTCAAGTTTACTTAGTTCTAATGGTCGATCCTTTCTTCCTTGTTCGACATCGACATGTAAAATCTCTGCAATAATAGGTGTCTCTTGTCGGAAGTGTAATGGAACTACTGCTTCTATTCCATAAACTAGTCGAAAGGGGGTTTGGTCGGTTGATCGTTTGTATGTTCTTCTGTATGCCCATAGTACTGCAAATATCTTATCATCCCAAATGTCTTTATCAGTATTACATATTTTGGTTATTCCTTTTGTTAATGTTTTGTTAAATGCTTCAATTGCTCCATTCGACTGAGGATGGTATGTTGTACTCCAACGATGGTCGATTTGGAACTGGTCGGTTAGGGTTTTGATAGTTCTATTGATAAAGTGTGTTCCCTTGTCACTGATTAGGGTTAGTGGGCACCCAAATCGAGTAATGATATTTTCATATATAAATTTTGTGGCTATCTCACTGGAACATGTGTCGACTGGTTCTGCCTCTGCGCATTTGGTTGCATATTCAACTGCAATTATTATGTACCTTCCACCTGTTCTTTTTGTTAGTATAGTAAATGGTCCTATGAAGTCTATGGCCCAAATTTCAAATGTTAAACTTCGGTTTACTGATATCAAAGGAATTTCTGTGCTAGGTATGGGTCGACCTAGTTGTTGGCATCTATCGCATTGGTTTACAAAAAATTTGCAATCTTTGTGAAGTGTCGGCCACCATAATCCTGATTGTTGGATTTTCTTTGCAGTTGTGTCTACTTGGAAATGTCCTCCTGCAGTTCCGTAATGTGCTTCACGCATAATGGTGTTCCTTTCATGGTAGAGTACACATCTTCTGAGGATGTCATCTAAACCCATTTTGTATAGGAATCCATTTATAAGGATGTATGGTGCAGCTTTCATAGCTAAGATCTGTTTCTTCTTGGTACTCATGCCTTCTAGTGCTTGACCATCTTCTAAAAACTAAGCTATTTCCTCTAACTCTGTCGAGACTGCTTCTATTTGAAATAGATGTGCATCTGGTAAGTTGTCTTCGACTCCTATCAGTTCCTCTCTTGTGTCAATTCAGGATAAATGGTTGGGACAGACATTTAGCTTACCTGGTCTGACAACGAATTCGAACTCAAATTCTTGAAATAGAAGTAGCCATCAACAAATTATTCCATGGTGTATAGGTTTATTCACAAGGTATTTTAATGCCTGATGGTCAGTGTAAAAGATAAATGGATTAGCTAAGAGATAATGTCGATATTTTTGTAGTGCAAAAACCATTCCTAATTCTTCTCTTTTGGTTGTCGAATAGTTTCTTTCAGCTTTGTTTAATTTTCTACTAGTATAAACTATAGGATAATCCATTCCATCATCTCCTAGCTGAGTTAGGATTTCTCCTATTGCTAGACCTGATGCATCGATGTGGACATGGAATTTAGTAGACTAGTTTGGAAACCTTAGGATCGATGCTTCGACTAGTTTTCTTTTTAGTTTTTCAAATGATATATGGCACTCTTCTGTCTAGTCGAACTCTTTATCTTCCCTTAATAGTTCTTCTAGTGCATAGGTCATATCTGAATAATATCTGATGAATTTTCTGTAATAGCCTGTATGGCCTAGTAGCACTCTGACTTGTTTTGAGTACACTGGTGGTTTTAAGCTGAGGATAATTTTGATTTTTGCAAATTCTACCTTAATACCTTCCTTACAGACAATGTGTCCTAACAATATCCCTATGGGGGTCACAAATATGCACTTCCTGATGTTTAAAGCTAACTGAATTTGTCGACATCTTTCCAACATAAGCCTTAACCACTTGCAGTGGTCTTTTAACATGGAGTATATTGTCCAATCATCAAAGTATACTGCCATGGTTTTGTAAATATATCCTTGGAATGTTTTGACCACAATTCTAGAGAATACTGCAGGTGCATTCTTAATCCAAAAGGCAGAACCTCGTAAGCAAATGAGCCAAATTCACATACAAATGTTGTCTTTTTCTGATCTTCTTTAGCTATTGGCACATGGTCATAACCTGAGAATCCATCTGTAAATGAGTAGCATTCATGTCCTGCAACTTCATTTAAGATTTCATTTGCATAAGGAGTTGGAAATGAGTCTGTTAAATGAGTATGTTAGTGTCACTTTATTTAGCTCCCTAAAGTCGACACAAATTCTTAGTTTGGTCAGATCATGTTTCTTAGGTTGAACAACCATTGGACTTGCCCATTCTAATTGGTCAATAGGGTAGATGATGCCTGTTGCAAGCATGTTATCAATATCCTTTTTTACTATCTCTTTGTATTTATGAGCTAGCTTGTATCGTCTTTTCTTCACAGGTCAGACATCAGGTTTAGTGTTAGTTTTCATTTCACCCATTTCGTGGACTAAACCTTTGAGATATTTATAATCTCTGGCAAATAAATCCTGAAACTCTTTTAATAGGTTCACTATTTCTATTGTCTGCTCTTCACTCCAGTAGTCTCCAATCTTTGTCATTTTTGGTCGGTCATCATTTGAGATGTAAAACTCTCTAGTTTTGACTTTAGCATCTAGCCATTCTGGTGCTTTTGCTTCATTTATTGGTCGACTTCCTTCTTTAAACTGGGAGAATGTGGCAGGGAAGTCTGCTGCAGTCATTCAGTCAGCTTCCTTCTTGTCGGTTGTTTCAACTTTAAGCACTGTGCGAATAGGTTTGGTCGTTTCGACATGGTTGGATTTCCAACTAAAGCTTTTTCTTTCTGTATTTTCATTTTCTAACTGTAGTCTTGTCAACTATGGTATTTTCTTGGTTTGTATATTGTTACAGTTCATTATCTGTCCGTTGTCTTGTGAGGGTTTGTTTTCTATTGGCTATATAAATTCTTGAATATGCTTTGTTGTTTCAACCAAATTCTTATTTTGTGGTATAAAGTTGAAATCTTTGATAAAATTTTCTCTGAGTTCATGCCATAGGAATTTTTCACCTCGGGATTCCTCCATTTTATACCATTTGTTTGGTAAGTCAGAGATGGTTGATGGAAACAGGTGTGGCCATGCTCGTTCATCTTTGTACCCAAATCTTCTCCATTCTTTTTAACATATCTTAATATGGTTTTCTGGATTCTATCCTTGAATGAATATAGGTATCTGAGCTTGGTTGGTTAACTTCTTTCCTCCAAACCTTTCTACAAATTCAGTCGAAGTTGTTGTCTAGGTCTGCAGTCTTGTCTGATGGGTATCCCACCATCTAGCAGCTTGTCCTGTAAAAGTTTATACTAAACTTTGTAGTCGACCATGTTCACCAATATTTTTGGACACTTGTTCTATGTGAATGACTGGTGATTCTCTTTCTTTATATCTTGGTATTTGTGTACTATTTACATTTGTAGGTTTTAAAGTAGGGTATTCCCTAATTTTTTTCTCAAATATTTTTGGAACAATGGACACTATGAAGCACTGTTGGGTGGGCTTTTTCTGTACTTTTTGGATAGTCCAGCACCCTCTTGCTTGTGTTTCATAGTTCTTGACTTCCCAATCATATAATTCTGCATCTGAATTATATCCTATTGAGTCTTGGTTACCTAAGTGAATTTCTCCATAGATATTAGGTTCTGTATAATCTTCATTGTTTTGTACCTGATAAAGTTGTCGGATATCAACTTCTTCATTGATAGGTTCTATCCAAGGTTCTCCTTGGGATGGGTGAATAGGTACAATGACCTTTTGTCCATTTCCTTTGAGTTTTATTCTCTCTTTATCTAGGGATATCGACGCTTTCATCTTCCTTCCCCAAGGTCGACCTACTAACACTGGGAAGGAGTTGGATCCTTCCTTAGGGTCAATAATTTCGAAGTTGACTTTGGTCGATATTCCTTTTATCGTCATGTCGACATTTTTCTAGACTCCAATAGGTTCAATTAGGCCTTGGTCGGCTAGTTTTAGGTATATACCTGACTCATATAGTCGAGGTATGCCCAGTTGTTCCCAAGTGTCACGAGTCATGATGTTTAATTGTGATCCGAAGTTGAGCACAACTTGTCAGATGTGGTATCCTTCAATTTCCAGGTCGGCAAGTGGGTCGGCATCACTTTTATCTTTTTTATTTAAACTGCAAATATTCTTTGTTTATTTTTCGGTGTTGTTGTGTTTTATTTCATATAATAAGTTGATGAATTGAGATACTGAGTTATCTTTATGTACTAGCTGTATTAAATCTTTTATTGTGTTATGTCGATTGTCATTAACCTCTTCCTGTCATTCAAATTTTTTAAATATATTTGTTGCATCTTTATATTTTTTTTTCTTTAACTAGATCAGGGTAGACATTCTTTTCTTTTATTTTGTTGATTCATGGGTTATCGTTTCCTGTTTTTGTCCCTTGTCGGGTTATTATATGAAAATTCTTTGTATTTATTACATCATTTTTTTGCACACATGACAAGACATTGACATTTTTCTTTTTATTTATTTTTTCCAGCATTGTAGGGAAATCCTCTAATGAGTGATCCCCTACTCCACAACTAGTACAAAATTTGAGGTCAGTTCTGTCCTTGTATGGACAGTCTGCATACCGATGTCCCTCCTTATAACATGTAAAACATTGGATGGGTCGACGTGGTTGGTTGTCTCTATTCCCAGAGAATCGACCTCGACCTCCATAGCCTCCTCGTCGGTTGTCATACCAGCACTCGTATCTTCAACCTTCCTATCTTTGATTGTTTTGATCATTTGGTGCGTGGTTTTTCTCATTATTTTTTGCAACTACAGTGGTCTGGTAGACTGCATGATAATTTTGTCAATTCTTGAGATTCAGATGGAAATCGGCCGTGTTCTGATTTTTAGTTTCGCAAATTGCACACCAAGATGCCTTGCAATTCTTCATGTTGAACGGGTAATATTTTGTCGAGTGGTCTCCATGCTCTTGGAAAATGTCAGAAAAACATTTAGTCTACACCAATCAAATGTCATGTCGGCTGATTTCCTGTCGATAGGTGTCTTTTGAGTGTCCGTCCATCGAGCACTTCATGCACCAGTTATCCTGACTTTTGAGGTTTAATTCTTTTAAGGACTTCTGTATGATCTCAAGATGTTCTTCTAGTCTGTGATCGGTGGAGTATGCTAGTATATCCTCATCCATTTCTACTTGGAGGGATTTTGTAAGCACATCTTCCTAAGTCTTGAATGTTTCCAGACTTATGCGTCGGTGAATTTTCTATGATAAGTCTACAAGAAACCACTTGATTATTAATTGTTCATCAATAACATAGTCCAGTTGGCTAAGAAGGTATTTCCATTGTTTATTGTAATCATGAACAATTTCTCCTGGCTTTTGTTTGTCGTTTTTAGTTTCTTTGCTGCCAAATGTTTTGCATCTGGTGTTTTGAAAAATTATAGAAATTGTGCTTTGATCTCGGCTTTGGTTGCTTGGGGTGTTCTTTCTGAAAAGGTCATGTACCAAGTTAATTCCCTTTTCCTCAAGGCACCAATGAACTACGCCATCTGCATGTCTTCATCTGTAACTTGGTTCACCTCCCAAGTCGACTCATAGACGAACCAGTATCATCTGGGGTCCTCATCACCCTCATATAGAGGAATGTGTGCTGACCCGTGACCCATGTCGGAGTCACTATCACTGCTTTCTTCAGGATGTGCTGGTGGTGGAGGTGGAGGTGGAGGTGGTGGTGGGGGTGGTGGGGTTATTTTCTTAATCCTCTCTGTAGAACTATCGTCGAAGGAAATCTCGTTCCCATCGGTTGTTTTTGTCGTTTCCTCTTCGACCAGTAGTCGGTCAGTGTCAACTTCGTCTATCGATGTCCAACTGCAATTATTTGTCCACATTTCTAAATGTTTTGTGTCTTCCAAAGCTGTATTTGGCAGGGGTGGTGCTCCTTCATGTGTCAGTAAAAGTAATTGGATACTTTGGTTGGAGGGTACCGCTTGAAGCATAACCCAATTTCCTTCTTCTGGTCGACGGATAATTAGATGTGTACCAGTTTATGTCTCGTCGTCTAGTTGTCTCCATATACTAAAGTCACTAGATCCTAGTCTGAGGTCCTCCTCGACAATAGCTTGTATCTGGGTACGCAGATCTGTCGGAGGACTTACTTCCTGGGGAACTTCTAATTGGAGAGCTTCTCGCTGCTCTATCCACAATTCTTCTTCCATAGGGGGTGCCTCTTCTTCCATGCCTTCTTCTTGTCGGTCATGACCCGACTCCAGCAGATCTCTTTCCTGGTTGGTCACCCTAGTACTCATTCCTCTCTGCAGCACTAAGGCTCTTTATCTTATTTCTTCCCTACTTTGTAGCCTCCTCTCCCTCTCTATATTCTGGAATTCCGTCATACCTTTATGTGACACTGTCTTCTCAATTTATTTTTGAGGTTGACTTCTCATTATTGGTGATTGGTATTTCCTTTAGTCGACTAGAATTTACTCCACTTTATTCCGACATATGACCAGCTACGCCCCCATAGCCTACCCGATGCTTTAGAAATCCTGGATAGTTCTGTCTACTTGCTTAGGAAGTATTTCCACTCCCTTTCAGCAATGAATTTTTCCCACCTCTTTTGCTTTTTCGCCCAGTTAGGGTTTAATGGAAATCCGTGAAGTGATGGATGGGGTTCGACAATATGACCCACTCCCTTCTCAATTAGGAACTTAAACAGCAATGTCGGTAAGGAACATAGAAATTGCTCGATGCGGTCTGTGTAGAATTTCTTCTTGATGGTTTCCATTGAAGTTCTGTCTTCTACTACTTGCTCCTCACAGAATTTGTCGGTGATTTTTTCGAACCACTCCGACAAGTTTGTTCTTCCCCCTCGAATCCGTTTTTCTAGTAACTATTGATCTTTAGTCCCTTCCGGCTTTTTCATCCAGGAGTTTCTTCAGAAGTTGGGGCACGGATTCTACAAACTTCTCATGCGTCTCTGTAAAGAATCTTTCTTTTGCTTGTGTGGTCGTCAATATATTTCTTCATGCGTAATTATACAAATAATTTGCTACTTTACGCTCCCACCAGTCCTTAATCTCCTATTCTGATATCATCTGCTTGCATACATCTCAGACATGTACTACCAGCAACGGAACCAATGTTGTAATCTCAGAGATCACATAAGGTTACCAATAATACATACTAAAACATACATACATAAAAGAGACAAGATATAAGAACAAGTATATAGAAGAACAGATTATATTAACATGAGAGGGTCCATACAACGCAGAGAACTGAACCAAGTTCTCATCTGGTTCAACAGCCTAATATATATGAATTACAAAACTGTTACAAAATAACTACCTGTCGGTTCGGTGAACCGACACGACTTTAGGTGGCCGACCTAATCTCTAGTTAGTCGGCTGACTGACTTAGTCGGTCGATCGACTAAGTCGACTATCATTCAAGTCGGCATACCGACTTGCTCCTCCAACAATTAGTCATCAGTTATCCGACTAACAGGAAGTAAGAGTCGTCAGTTTTATGACATTTTTAGAGTGGCATTTGTCATCGGATATCCATCAAATCCGATGACTCTGTAAACTACCGACACCTTAAGTCTGTCGATGATCCAACAAGTATCAAGGAGGTTCATCTAAATCCATAGTGGAGTTAGTTGTGGCATATTCAACACATATGAAGGAGAGGTCGTCAATTATCAGATGGATCCAGAGTTCCATTTGACATCATTTTTCAACAATGGGGTATCGAAAATCCGACGAGTGTATTTCTTTGTCAGAATTGACATGAAATTCCACCGATGTTTTAAAAGAAATCAAATTGTCGAATTATCGATATCAATATGTCAAAATTTGGACATTTAGGCCGTCGGAATTTGTGGTCAAATTCACTTGTGATGGTTTTTACTTGTTTATGTATTACAGTTCTTGTTTCTTTTACGTTTTCAGGATTCACCTTATGTTGTAGCTAAGTGGTGCCAATATTTTTTTGTATAGTTTCCTTTGCTCTCTTCACTTTAGGAAACACTAAACTTTGATCCATTACTATCCCTTTTCTCCTCATGGTAATGTTTACCAATGATACTTGGATTTCCTTATCCTGCTCTTCCTCATTCAATCCTAATATGGGTGCCCAGTCCCATAATACCATTATGGTTTCCTCAGTTGGTTCTTCTTGTTTATTTGTCTGGTCTTCTACTAGGACTTATGGGTATGTCACCTAGGCATCTAGTAATTGATTCATTACTAGAGTCATCAAATTAATCCATTGTGGGAATCTCTTCTCAGAGTGATGTTCTTGGTGAAAAGTGTAGAAATAATCCATGCCAACTTCATTGAAATTCAGAACAACAGAATTAAGTACAGGTGGTTGGGGTAGTCCACTTTCCTCCCTTTTTTGTAGAAAATTTTGAATGGTTTTCTTGATGTACTGGCTCCCTTATCTTTCTCCAAGTATACTATCTTGTTGGATAATTTATGTACCATTTTGACCACATTTTCTAATTCGTTTGAAGGTTCTTCTTTGGGCCTAGATAATAGTAAAGGCTTCTTACTAGCTTGGTTTTATTTCTAGTTCTAAAGTATGTTTTGAAATAGTATCCACATCAGACTCTAACTTCTTGTCTTCTTTGTAATTTTCTATTAACGTAACCTTAAATTGAATTTTAACAAACATTGATATGGGTGGATACAGTGATGTAGTGTAGTATTCTACCAAAGATTCTTCAGTCAGTTTCATCATGCCACTAAAACTGATTAACGGAGTAGTGAACCTACGATTGAACTCTTGAACATTTTATTTCTTCTCCATCCTCATAGAAAACAATTCCTTCATCAGTGTGGCTATAGTTTTTCGATTTCCAAATTTACTTATGACCACCTTTTCGAAACCATCCCAGTCTGATATTGAGTTATCCTAGAGACTAAAGTACCACGAGGAAGCACTGAATATTGCGTGTATGAGATTCTTTTCTTGGGATATTTCCTTCTGGGTAATGCAGGAATTACTTTCAATCCTCCAAGGTTCCTTACGTAAGATCATTTATGTCTATGAAAATGACCTATTTCTTCAAACAGGACAACATATAAAGGTTATGTGTTTTCTTATTCAGAATCTAACCTTACTTGTTCTTCAGTTTCAAGATCAAAATATTCTTGGAAAATCATTTCAGATGTGGTTCCAATGGAATCTTTTCTCATAAATGGATTTCCTTTGGAATCCATGCATTGGAATCCCTCCTTCTAGTGCCAAAATCTATTGATACCCAGAAATTCCCAACAATCGGTAGTAGGGATTCTCCCTGTTAAGTGATCCCAACTATATCGTCTTCCGTTTGGTGTGGAGAATCCATCCGGTTAACAATCCAACTACCATACATTAATTTGTTTAAGTTCTTTACCAGTTGAATCCCGGTTCACCATTTATGTGATTATTTAGAATTAAAGGATGAAATGCAAGTGCCTAATTAAATGCATATAATTGACAGACAGAAACCACATTGGTGATGCATAGGTTCTTACCTCTCATATTACCGCTCCCGCCTTATCGCTTATTTATTTATTCCTAAACTATGCTAAATTTCTTACCCTATCCTATCCTATCCCTGAAGGGAGGAAGTTTGAATTAAGAGTAATATACTGGAAATGTTCATATAAGTCTAACATATAGTTATTCCAACACAATATTCACATTTACAGTATAAATAATACCAAAGATAGATCTGATATGATAAAACAATTTATTACTCATTTCACACATAAACATTTGGATAGAAAGTAAAATCATTCATCGCTAATTAATTAATCCAATAAAGTTAGAGCATTCTCACAATATATGTTACGAATGCAAGAAAAAGTAGTTCCACACTAAACATTCAACACATTCCAGGAAAAATCTCCGTGCAGGGTTTTCCCAGCAAACAAATCCTTATTATTAGCATAAAATTAGTTCTCTTACAAAATGGTCCATCTTCTATTATCCTAGCAAAAATCCCTCCTCCTTTACATTCCACCTCTATTTATATTACAACAGGATTTTTTCTTCTGGTGACTCTTTGTTCACCCTACCCCTAAGAATTCCTAAAATTTGTCATTTTGTGCTTACATAGGAAAATACAAAAAGATTTAAAAAAAAAAAAAAAATTAGGTGGTCCCCACCACACTAGAAATATATTCTTCCTATGCATTAACCTCTTCAAATATATCCTTATATTTAATAGTCTCCAATACTTGCCAGGTTACTTAATGAATTGAAAATTGTGTCTCTATATGTGCCACCTTCTCTATTGTAGCCTTGCAAATGTATTCTAGGAAATATGCATTGACATAGGCATGTCCCACAAAGTGATTAATGTCTTCTTCTATGAAGGCCTCAATTTTTTTGATATACTCTAGATCTTCTCGTAACCCATTCTACCGCTGTGCTATATGCTTGTATTTTATCAGAAGCTCGGTTATCTTCTAAACTAAAGGAATGTGACACTTCTCATGGACCTGAAGAATTTTATTATAACAATCATGGAAATTCTCTATGGTTTTAGGAATCTCATTGTTTATCCTCCTAGCAGCTTTCCTACAAAATTACAGAAGTGCCATTTCTGATTTTAGGTCCTCTGTTGTCTTCTGGGGCAAATGATCAGGGAACTTTGAATTAGTTTCCCTCTAGGCTATCTGGCTTTTGACCTTTTCTGCGATATCCATCATCCCTTTCCTGAATTCCAATGAATTTGCAACTATGACATTCATTCTTTCCATCATTAGCCTCATCTTGTAGTTTTCACCTGTGAGGGTTACATGAGAGCGGTATATATCCTCCTGAATCTTACAGGCTTGATCACAAAACGGAGTCACATCTTGTTTTCTCTTTCTTCCAACTCTAGTTGTCCCGCCAAATATTCCTTCTTCCTAACCAACTCCTCCATTTGAGTTTTAAATTCTTTGACCTATTTATTTGCAGCCAAATCTCTTGAATCTAACTGGGCGATTCAAACTTCGAAGTCACTCATTTCCCCTTCCATAATATTAACTAGACAATTAATGCATCCTTTTCTATTTCTATATTATGGTATTCATTTAGTAACCTCTCCTTCTCAAAGAGAAGGGAGTCATGTTTCATTTTTAGTTTTATCCCCTCTCCTCGCACTTTCACCAAGTTATCTTTCAATTTGAAAATTTTCTCTTTATTTCGTTCCACTTCATTCATCAATCTGTCTACATTGTCAATGCGAGACTGGGAAACTGCTATGTTTATTGAAGCTATGAATTTAGGATCTTTATGGGTACCTTCCATAATTGTGTTCTCCATGACGGTGACCACATCAACTTGAGTTCCCATTTTTAATCTTTTCTCCA
This sequence comes from Pseudotsuga menziesii, assembly GCA_001517045.1. Classification (NCBI taxonomy): domain Eukaryota; kingdom Viridiplantae; phylum Streptophyta; class Pinopsida; order Pinales; family Pinaceae; genus Pseudotsuga; species Pseudotsuga menziesii. The sequence continues at coordinate 77,852 of LPNX010837905.1, forward strand.
ACATTCTCATGATGGTCTTTCTGGTCTTATAAAAAATGATGATGTCTAGGTGAGCCACCGTATTATGATTTAACGAGGTAAACTGGATGAGACCGAGCTCCTCAAAAGGAACATGGCCACTTGTAAGTGTCTCATTGGTTCTGCCAGGAGGGTCCAAGTCCATGTTCTACGGGATATTAGGCTCATTTTCAGTTTCCTCTTTGTCCACATCTTCCTTGACCTTATCTTCTTCTTCTTTCCTCTTAATCTCTTATGTTGATTCCCTTTTAGTTGTTTCCTTTATCTTCTATTCTTCCTAAGCTTCCCTTTGTTCTATCTCTTTCATTTCATTCCCCAATCTTTCTTCTTCCTCTTTCATCCTTTGGGCCTCCTCTTCCCGCTTCTTTTTGTTGTATTTTTATCATTTAAGCAATATGATCTAAGGATCTTATCTGAGAGAATAAAATGTATAGAAATCAATCACAAGAGACAATAGACACAAATATTTATCCTCAGGGAAACCATAAAGGAAAAACCCTGCAACTTCCTCAGAGATAGAATGAGCACTAATGGCAGCAGTAAAACCCAAAGACAATAAGATGATCTCCAACAGTTGTTCTCTCTCTTATCCCAGCTCCTTCTCTCTCACTCATGTCCTACAACTAAGTGTGAGTGAATTTGTGATAAATAGAGATGCTCACTCTCTATTTATACTATTTCCTGACTTTGACAACAACTTACTAGGGCCGACTTCTCTAGGAGAGTCTAATAACCCTAGTGCCCCAAAACTGTGGGGACTTTCCCCCAAACTCACAAAGGAGGGTTAATCTCTATGACTTTACATGACTTGATTACATTAATGAATCTCCCAATAGGAACATCGAGGACCAATGAAATACAATATATGAAATATACAAGTGAATACATTCTGAAGTTACAAATACATCAACACTCACTCTTAACTAGGAAAGTATTCTCTTGACACAATTCATCAGCACAAGTCTTCTTCTCTGGATCATCATCAAAGATGGATCATCACTGGATCATCATCAAAGTTGGATCATCATTGGATCATCATCAAAGTTGGATCATCACTAGATCATCATCATCATCACTGCTTTCACTATCTCGATCAAATGGTGCTATCTCTTCATTCTTCTTGTCATATGAAGTTCTACAGAGCCAGCCCTTTTTCATGTTGGTTGCAGGCCTAGCCTCAATGTAGGTCTTCCTCTACAGAGCCAAACCTTTTTCATACTGGGTGTAGGCCTCTATAGAGCCAGTCCTTTTTCATACTGGATGTACCTCCACAGAGCCAGTCCTTTTTCATACTAGATGTGGGTCTCTACAGAGCTAGTCCTTTTTCATATTGGATGTAGGCCACTATAGAGCCAGCCCTTTTTCATGCTGGATGCACTTCCATAGAGCCAGTCCTTTTTCATACTAGATGTGGGTCTCTACAGATCTAGTCCTTTTTCATACTAGATGTAAGCCACTACAGAGACAACCCTTTTTCATGTTGGATGTACTTCCACAGAGCCAGTCCTTTTTCATACTGGATGTGGGTTTCTATAGAGCCAGTCCTTTTTCATACTGGATGTAGGCCACTACAGAGCCATCCCTTTTTCATGCTAGATGTACTTCCACAGAGCCAGTCCTTTTTCATACTGGATTTGGGTCTCTATAGAGCCAGTCCTTTTTCATATTGGATGTAGGCCACTACATAGCCAGCCCTTTTTCATGTTGGATGTACTTCCATAGAGCCAGTCCTTTTTCATACTGGATGTGGGTCTCTACAGAGCCAGTCCCTTTTCATACTAAATGTAGGCCACTACACTTAAATCTGACCATGGGAGGGCCCGCCTACCACCATGTCAAAATGACACAGCACTTACATCTGACCATGGGAGGAACCAATCCTGCCACCATGTCAGAAGGGCACAACACTTACATCTGACCATGGGAGGAACCAATCCTGCCACCATGTTAGAAGGGCTCACAGACTCATCACTTCCCCTCGAAATGAACCTCTATCTAGAGAACACCAAGCTTCTCCTGGAAGTATTCAAACTTCACTCTAGCTAGTGGTTTCGTCAACACATCAGCTATCTATTCATCCATCGCAACATACTGGAGCTTCACTACTCCCCTCTGCACCATATCCCTGATATAGTGGTATTTTATCTCGATATGCTTTGACTTGTCATGAAACACTGGTTTCTTTGACAACTTCACACAAATATGGTTGTCGCAATATATACAAGTAGCATCCAACTGGAGATCCACCAAATCAGACAGTAGCTTCCTCATCCATACTGCCTCAAGCTGCAACATACTCGGCTTCAGCTGTACGCAGTGCCACGCAGGACTGCTTCCTACTAAACTAAGAGATCACACCTAATCCCATACTAAAACAGCACCCTGAAGTTCTCTTCCTATCAATGGCACTTCCTACCTAATCTAAATCAACATAACCTTTCAGGTTAATCTTTTGATTCGCCTCATACTTGAGCCCATAATCAACTATACCCTTTAGGTATCTCAGAATATTCTTTGCAGCAATCAGGTGAACATGTCTAGGATCCGTCAGGAACTGGCTCAATGTGTTCACAGGAAAGAAAATATCTAGTCTTGTATTCGTCAGGTACATCAAGGACCCAATCATCTGACGATACATTGTAGCATCAACTGACCCTAATGAAGCATCACTCAATAGCTTTAGGTTTGATGCCATAGGTGTGGTCATGGCCTTGCATTCCATCATCCTGAACCTCTTCAAGATATCTATAGCATACTTCCCTTGTCCCAAGGAGATTCCATCTACATTCTACCACACCTCCATGCCTAGAAAGCAGTGCATCATACCCAAGTCCTTCATCTCAAACTCGGCACCAAGCTTCCTCTTTGTATCAGTAATCAACCCATCCTCACCTGTTACAAACAGGTCATCTACATACAATAGGAGTATCACTGGGTTCCCTTCTTCAACCTTGTAGTAAATGTTGTAATATGCTTTACTCTTGGTAAATCCCAAACTAGTCAGGAAGCTGTCAATCCTACCGTACCATGTCCTGGGTGTCTGTTTCAAATCGTACATGGCTTTCTTCAATTTGCACACATGATTTTCCCTGTCATGTGTCTCAAAACTGATTAGTTGATCCACATACACTTCCTCTTCCACTACACCATTCAAGAAAGCAGTCTTTACATCCATCTGGTGTATCTTCCATCTCATCACTGCAACTAGAGCAAGTACTGATCTGATGGAAGTGTATCTAGCTACAAGTGAAAAAGTCTCTTCATAATCTATTCCTTCTTTCTGGGATAAGCCACGAGACACAAATCTTGCTTTATATTTCTCTATGCTGCCATCTGTAGCATGCTTGATATTGTAGATCCACTTAGAAGTCACAATAGACTTCCCTTTCGGTCTTGGGACAACATCCTAGACATCATTCTTCATGATCGACTGATACTCCTCGATCATAGCATCCTTCCATTCTTTCTTTTATGTCACTTCTTCATAGTTGGAAGTTTCTTTATCAATGATGACACATAATAGGGCTACATATTCGGAGTAGGACCTAGTTCTCTTCCTCTCTCTGTGCATTTCTTCTGGAGCCCCATATCTTTCTGCACCTTGGATAGCCTCTCGTACCCATGCAGGTTTCCTCTTGTGAGGATTCTTCTCTTGGGATGTATCTACAGGTTCCTCGGGTTCTTCTATTTCTCGATCTTCTTCTTGAGTTGCATCGTTCATAGTTGTATCTTGAATTATGGGTACTTATGTTTATTTAGGTTTTCAGCATGTATCTTTCTGGATTTGTTGTAAGCTAAGTCTTCGTCAAATGTTATGTCCCTTCTAATGTCGATTGTTGTAATCTCACATATCACATAAGGTTACCAATAACACACACTAAAACATATATAAATCTTAAACAGAGATAAAAGATAAGAATAGATAGAATTAAAACAGATTATATTATTACAATGAGTCCATACAATGCAGAGAACTGAACTGAGTTCTCGTTTGGCTCAACAGCCTAATATATATGATTTACAAAATGGTTACAAAATAAATACCTGTCGGTTCAGTGAACTGACGCGACCTTAAATGGCCGACCTAATCTCTTATTTTAGTCGGCCGATCGACTTAGTCGGTTGATTGACTAAGTCGGCCCATCGAATCAGTCAGCTGATCGACTATGTCGGCTCATCGACTTAGTTGGTTGATCGACTAAGTCGGTCCTTGTTCAAGTCAACTTATCGACTTGCTCCTTCTACATCTCCCCCATGAACAAAACGTTTCTTCATCCCGAAGAAACATGGAGGTACACAAAATTCTTTGTTGGTCTTTCAAAAATTTACTGTGGTGGACTGTGAAGTCGGATGGTTGGTTGTTTCTGTACATAGACTTCAACAATGGTTGGAGCTGTGATGGCGAGGTGATGTTGGAAATCTATCCAACTCTGCAAAGCTTTCTGGATATCGATGGTCAGTGTGGTTAAGCTTGATAAGACCGACATCTTCTCCGAGATGGGGACTTCGGCTATCCTTTCCATGTTGGGGGCCATGAACTGGTCCTGCTCCTCTGCAGTCTCAATAATTCGTTTCATCTATGGGAAGATGATGTCGACTTTATCTAAGTTGGGGAGAGCTTATTTCACCCACTGATGTGCTTCCCGTTACAGTTTCTACAGTTTGGTGGTTTCCAGCACTATCTGATCTTCTATTGTTGGTCTAAGTGCTGCCTCCATGGTTTTTCTGCTCTCCAATGCCTGAATCCCTTGCCGAGTCTATCGTGTCTACTGATAAACTTGACCATCGTGAGTAGGCCAATCTCTTAGTACTTCTTCAATTACGACAGACTCCTCCATATGGTTCTGCAACACTTTGTATGCTTCTGAAAATGCAGTGTGTTGTGCTAGTAGGAGTCTGGCAGTTTCCTCTTTCTGTTCCTCCTTAGTTTCCTGAATGTGCACTTGGAGGTTCGACACCATGCTCTGGAATAGCTGATACGCTCTTTCAAGCAGTCTATCTGTGTTGATCTCGAAAGGTCCTGGCAAGACAGACTGGGCCAAATTTCTGCATCTGTCAAGAAACTCGATCTGTTCTGTGTGTTTGGCCTGAAGTTCTTTACTTTTCCTTGCACTCCTCGACTTTGCTTCGCTTGCTGGGATTTTGAGGAGTTGTCCCATCTCTGTGTCATTTAAGGAACTTGCGTCCCTCAAGCTAATTTGGATTTTGGGAGACTTCCCATGATGCTCCTTCCTTTTCTTGTGCTTTCCTGCTTATGTCTCCTGTGTACCTGCAACAGTTGATCCAGGATCTTGGGTTTGTGGGTTAGAAGCTAATGGTTTTTCTGATTAGGGAGGTGGGATGGTAGCTACCTATGGTTGTGTCGATGTACTCGGTTGTGGTGGGCCTGTCTCTGACTCAAGGGGTGGTGGTGGTGGTGGATATGGTGGTGGCGGTGGTGATGGAGTGGGGGAATGGTCAGGGGTGATGGGTTTGGGGGAAGTATGGTGGAGTGGTGGGTTGTCGGGTTGTTGGTGTGGGTTTACATCGGAATTCATGTCTACTCCCATCGTTGTAGTGGCTAGTAGATCGGCTTGGGGTACGGGGTCGTCCGAGTCAATAGTAGAGGTCACAATTCCAATCACGTGGCCTTCTTTGTCAAATTGTCATGTGAAGGTCGACGTGATGGTTGCAAATACTGGGGGTTGTGTGCTCCTACCTGTATAGATGGGAGCCTGGGTGGAAATATTCTGGGCCGACTGAAATAGCGTAGGAAATGTCTCGAAGAAATCTTGTAAGTCGGTGTCTTTGTCAAATTTTTCTTTTACCGTCTCCGGGATTGCGCTTTTGTATAAGTCGAGGGGCCTGATTAACTGTTGTGTTGGTGCTTGTTCCTCGATTATTTGTGTCGGTGATGGGGATGGACGGGTCGACACAAGATCGACAACATTTTCAGGCATCGTCGTAGTTTTTGCTTTCTTCGGTCGACCTGGTTGTGTTCCTTCTTTGACGAAGCGCTGGAATAGGGTTTCGATCGGCACTTTATTTATGGCGGCATCCTCTATAATGTCAAGGGCCATAGCTGCCAGTTCCTCTTCATCATCTGATGATTCGGCAATGATAATTTTGTGCTTACCTTTACCCTTTTGTTGTTCTTGTGTTTTTATTTTCTTCCTGGATGCTGCTATTTTGTTGGCGAGTTTCTGTATGATGCCTTTTGTAACAGCATACTCAGGGTTGTCTGGTTTGACTACGCCTATCGATGCCTGAGTTAGGATGACACTTGCTAGAGCCAGAGGAGTTGTTTGTTGCTATGGTTGTGGCTTTGGTCTTGTAAGCTGTGGGTCTTCTTTCTTTGCGGTCAGAGGTTTGATAGTTATCTGTCGACCAGTGTGTTCGATCGGTGTGTCCTCCGACACGAATGTACTAATGTAGAGGTTGAGCTCATAGTATTCCTCCTTTTCTTGGTTGGTGAGTGGCTCTTCGATCAAGAATTCGATCTATTTGGATGTTGTTGGTACTGGTATCTTCGTCTTAGCCTATCGAGACAATTCTCAGAAGATCTGGTCGATAGACGGATAGTAGTCGAGGGCTTTGGCGTTGGAGGCCTCGCCTTGCATGTACCACACCGAGGTATGGTCGAGCTCTAACTAGATGTGGGAATTCATGGGTAGATTTCACTGGATGTTTTGAGGTACCCTCCATCTAGTCATGTGAACTTTCAGTTGTTGGAACCAATTCTCCAGGAATACTTTTCCCTGCTCTAGTTCGTGTAGGGTTCCTCTCTGAAAGAAAGGTTTAAGCCTCCACATGTCGAACCTGGACGGTTCCCAAAATACTAGGCTTCCTTCTAGGAAGATGTGGTACATAAAAATCCATAAGATGAGGGAGGGGAACTTGATGATTCCCCCTGTTTCTTGGCATCGCTCATAGATGGTTTTTACCATGTTGGTGACATAATCCCCCCATCTGTAGAGTCATCCGTCGGTAGCAATAATGTCGACGGCTTCCAGCATTTCTAACTTAAGGTCACTACCTTGACCTGCTAATGTGAGTGTGATTGCATTGATCTTGGCCACAATCTATGGTGTTCGAGTTGTGATTTGGCCGATCATCAATCCTTTTAAGTTTTTTCCGGAAGGTGATCCCGTAAGCTCTTCGACCAGTCCTTCTTTGATTCCGACTAGTACAGGGTCTCCTTTATTAGACAGGCCAATCAGTTTGGAGACATCTCCAGAAATGTCGATCGACTCATCAAAGTAGAACCGGTCATTGTGATAATGACTGATGATGAATTTCACAGCAGCTTCCTTCGTGCCACCAAAGCTAGCCATCAGCGGTGCATTGGCGTAGCCAAAGAGAGTGTTGCGTTGGATTTTCTGTGCTGCTTGAGTGGCATTTTTGTCGACAAAGGCCCACTCTTAGATCTTGGCCCATAGTTTCTACCATGGGCCTTCCTGTACTTTGGCATTTTTGATGTTCTTCAGCCTGCGGACCAAAGGTGTATCCGCATCTTGTATCTCTTTTGCCTTGGTCGATGCTCTGGTCTGCTTGGGGGGCATTGTGTCTATTTGGTCGATGTTACTATAGGGTTCTTGGTTTTTGGTCGATTGAGTGTTCAAATGCTTTGTGTGTATAGGTTGCGGTGAGTGAACCTTTAATGGTCTGGTATTTATAGGCGATGCTGTGTTTGGATGTAGCAATGGCTGGATTAATGGCGGACGTGATGTTTTAGCTGGAGTATCCGAGTGTGAGTTAATGGTGACTTGCTTTCGGTGCTCGAGGTCATGAATGCACGATGGGACTATCAAGGTCATCGGCTGGTGTCGGTGTTGAGAATGGTTGACAGGAATGGTCAATGAAAATGTTCGGGGGTCTTGATGTCGGTTGTCGAACTGGTAATTTCCTATCATGGTTTTGTGTCTGTGGGGTATTTTTTTGTTTTTGGATTTTTTAGTTGTGTATGAATTTTGGTTGCCGGTTATGGTCGTTATATATATATATATAGTTTCTGTAACGTTTTAGTTGGGCTCCATTAACGAGCTTCCAAAATACTAGGCCCTGTACCGTCCTTAGTCAGACTGATCCATTGGGGTGTATCTCTTCGACAATGTAAGGTCCCATCCACTCTGTGTGGAGTTTCTTAGGTTTTCCTTTGATCCAACTATTGTAGAGTAAAGCAAATTCGTCGACCACTAGGTTTTTGTTCTTGATGTTGCGGTCGTGCCATGCTTTCTGTTGTTGCTTCTGAATTTCTTGGTGTTGCATGGTGATGAGTCGGTTCTCTTCCAGCTTGCTGAGCTGAAATAGTCAGTCCTTCCTTCCCTGTTCGACATCGATATGTAATATTTTTGAAATAGTAGGCATCTGTTGTCGAAAGTGTAGTTGGACTACTGCTTCTTGTCCATAGACTAGTCGAAAAGGGGTTTGTTCGGTCGACCGTTTATAGGCTGTTCTGTATGCCCATAAGACTGCAGGTATTTTTTCATCCTAGTCGTCCTTGTTAGCATTACATATTTTGGTTAACCCTTTTGTTAATGTTTTATTGAAAGCTTCAATCGCCCCACTCGACTGAGGATGATATGTTGTACTCTGTCGGTGGTCGATTTGGAACTGGTCGGTCAGGGTTTTGATAGTTTTGTTGATAAAGTGTGCCCCTTGGTCGCTAATCAAGGTTAGTGGGAATCCGAATCTAGTGATGATGTTTTCATAGATAAACTTAGCGGCTATCTCACTCGAACATGTATCGACGGGTTCATCTTCTGCCCACTTAGTGATGTATTCTACTGCAGTAATAATATACCTTGCACCTGATCTTTTTGCTGGGATAGGAAATGGTCCTATGAAGTCTATGGCCCAGATTTTGAATGTGAGACTAGGGTTTACTGATATTAAGGGCATTTTTGTACTAGGCAGGGGTCGACCAAGCCGTTGACATCTGTCACATCGACTAACAAAACTTTTGCAATCTCTGTGGATCGTCAGCCACCATAATCCTGACTGTTGGATTTTCTTTACAGTTGTGTCTGCTTGGAAATGTCCTCTTGCAGGTCCATAGTGTGCTTCATGCATGATTTGGTCTCGTTCATGTTCGAGTACACACCTTCTGAGGATGTCGTCTAATCCCATTTTGTCTAAAAATTCGTTAATGAGACTGTATGGTGCAGCCTTCATAGCTAAGATTTGTTTTTTCTTGGTATTCATACCTTTTGGTGCCTATCCGTTTTATAAGAACTGAGCTATTTCTTCTAGTTGTGCTGGCACTACTTCTATGCAAAATAAATGTGCATCAGGTAAGTCTTCGTCGACTCGGGTCGGTTCCTCTCCTATGTCTATTCGGGATAGATGGTCGGGCCCGACATTTAGCTTTCCTGGTTGGAAAATGACTTCAAACTCAAATTCTTGGAAGAGAAGTAGCCAATGACAAATCCTTCCATGATGGAGTGGTTTATTGACAAGGTACTTTAGGGCTTGATGGTCGGTATAGAATGTGAAGGGGTTGGCTAAAAGTTAATCTCGATACTTTTGGAGGGAAAAGACCATACCTAGGGCTTCTCTTTCTGTAGTCGAATAGTTTATTTCAGCCTTATTTAATTTGTGACTGTTGTAAACTATGGGATAATCCATTCCATCATCCCGTGGTTGAGTTAGGATTGCTCCTATTGCTATTCCTGATGCATCGATATGCACATGGAATTTGATCGACCAGTTTGGAAACTTTAGGATGGGGGATTCGACTAGTTTTCTTTTTAATTTCTCAAATGATATGTGACATTCCTATATCCAGTTAAACTCTTTATCTTCCTTTAATATTTCTTCGAGAGGATAGGTCATATCTGAATAGTATCTTATAAATTTTATGTAATAGCCTGTATGGCCAAGTAACACCCTGACTTGTTTCGGGTTTACTGGTGGTTTCAGGTCAAGAATAATTTTAATCTTTGCAAAGTCGACCTTGATACCTTCTTTATAGACAATATGCCCTAATAGTATCCCTATGGGAGTCATAAATATACATTTCTTAATGTTCAGGGAGAGTTGAATCTGTTGACATCTCTCCAGCATAAGTCTGAGCCATTTGCAATGATCTTTTAAGGTGGAGTATATTGTCCAGTCATCGATGTATACTGCCATGGTCTTATATATGTATTCTTGAAATGTTTTGACAACAATTCAAGAAAACACTGTAGGTGCATTCTTTAATCCAAAAGGCATAACTTTGTAAGCAAAGGAACCAAATTCACACACAAATGTTGTCTTCTTTTGATCTTCTTTATCTATTAGTACTTGGTTATAGCCTAAGAATCCATCTGTAAATGAGTAGCATTCATGTCCTGCAACTTCATTCAGGATTTCATCAGCATAAGGGGTTGGGAATGGGTCTGTCAGTGTTACTTTGTTGAGTTCCCTAAAATCGACACAAATTCTTAGCCTGGTCGGGTCATGTTTCTTAGGTTGTACGACCATTGGACTTGCCCATTCTGATTGGTCGATAGGGTAGATGATTCCTACTGCTAACATGTTATCAATTTCCTTTTTGACTATTTCCTTGTATTTGTGAGCCAGTTTATAAGGTCTTTTCTTAACAAGTCGAACATCAGGTTTAGTATCAATTTTCATTTCTCCCATTTCATGGAATAAGCCTTTTAGGTCTTTATAGTCCCTGGCAAAGACATCTTGGAACTCTCTTAGTAAGTTCACTATCTCTGTGGTCTGTTGTTCATTCTAGTAGTCACCAATTTTTGCTATTTTTGGTCGGTCATCATTTGAGATGTCAACTTCTTTAGTTTTTACTTTGGCATCTAGCCACTCTGGTGCTTTAGCTTCATTGATCGGTCGACTTCCTTCTTTGAACTATGAGAATGTGGGAGGGAAGTCGGCTGCAGTCATTCTGTCAGTATCTTATTTGTCAGTTGTTACGATTTTCAGGATCAAGCGGATAGGTTTTGTTGTTTCCACGTTGTTGGATTTCCATCTGAAGCTCTTGCCTTCTCTGTTTTCATTTTCTAATTGTAAACGGGTTGACTGTGGTCTTGACCATGTTTGTAGATTGTTACAGTCCTTTATCTGTCGATGGTCTCGTAAGGGTTGGTTTTCGGTCGGTTGGATAAATTGTTTAATTTGCTTTGTTGTCTCAACCAGATTTTCATTTTGAGGTATGAAGTTGAAGTCTTTAATAAAAATTTCCCTGAGTTTGTGCCATAAGAAGGTTTCACCTCTAGCTTCTTCCATCTTATACCATTTGTTTGGTAAGTCGGCTAGGGTTGAGGGGAACAAATGTGGCCAGGCTCACTCATCCTTGTATCCAAGTCTTCTCCACTCCTTTTCACAAGTTTTGATATGTTCTTCTAGGTTTTGTCCTTGAGTAAATACAGGTATCTAAACTTGCTGGGTTAACTTCTTTCCTCCAAACCTCTCGATAAAGTAAGTCGAAGCAGTTGTCCAGGTCTGTAGTTTTGTCTGATGGTTATCCCACCATCTAGCTGCTTGACCTGTAAAAGTTTCAACTAGGCTTTGAAGTCGGACATGTTCACCAATATTTTTAGATACTTGTTTTATATGCATGACTGGTGATTCCCTCTCCTTATACCTTGGTAGTTGTGTAGTATTTAAGTTGGTGGGTTGTAAGGTAGGGCGTCCCCTTATTTTCTTTTCGAAGATTTTTGGGACAATGGATACTATGAAGCACTATTGGGTGGGATTTTTCTGTACTTTTTGTATAGTCCAACACCCTCTTGCTTGTGTTTCATAATTCTCAATCTCTCAGTCGTGCAATTTAGCATCTGAGTTATAACCAACTGAGTCTTGGTTACCTAAGTTAAGTTATCCATGGATGTTTGGTTCTGTGTAGTCTGCATCATTGTGGATTTGGTAAATTTGTCTGACATCAACTTCGTCATCAATAGGTTCAGTCCAAGGTTCCCCTTGGGATGGATGAATGGGTACAATGACCTTTTGATCGTTTCCTTTTAATTTGATTCATTCCTTGTCCAAGGATATGGATGCTTTCATCTTTCTACCCCAAGGTCGACCGACTAGTGCTGGGAAGGAGCTGGCTTCTTCTTTGGGTCAATGATTTCAAATTCAAACTTGGTCGATATTCCTTTGATAGTCGTATCGATGTTTTTCCAGACTCCAATGGGTTCAATTAGGCCTTGGTCGGCTAGTTTCAGGTATATGCCTAACTCATAGAGTCGAGGTCGGCCCATCTGTTCCCAAGTGTCATGAGTCATGATATTTACTTGTGACCCAAAGTCGAGCACTACTTATTGGACGTGGTAACCTTCGATTTCCAGGTCGACAAGTGGGTCGGCATCACTTTTTTCTTTTTGGTTCAAGCTGCAGATTTTTTTGTTTGTTTTTCAGGGTTGGTACCTTTTATTTCATGTAATAAGTCAATGAATTGAGATACTGATTTGTCTATTTGAACAAGTTGGATTAATTGATTTATTGTGTTGGGTCGACTGTTATGTATGTCTACTTGTCGTGCAATGTCTTGAAATACATGGGTTGCTTCTTTATATGTTTGTTTTTCATGTCGTGGGTTAGGATAGACATTTGTTTTTTTAATCTTACTAATTCGAGGGTTATCAGTTCTTGTTTTTGTTCCTTGTCGAGTTACAATATGTAAATTTTTAGTGGTTATTACATCATTTTTTTCACACAAGACAAGACATTAACATTTTTCTTGATATTAAGTTTTTCTAACATAGTAGGGAAATCCTCAAGCGAGTGATCCCCTACTCCGCAGTGGGTACAGAATTTGAGATCAGTTCTGTCCTTGTATGGACAGTCTGCATACCAGTGGCCTTATTTGTAACATATGAAGCATTGGATGGGTCAGGGTGGGTGTATGTCGCGATTCCCATGAAATCGACCTCTTCCTCCATAACCTTGGCATCGATTATCGTACCGGCACTCATATCATCGACCGTCGTATCTTTGTCTGTTCTGATCATTTGGTGGATTGTTTTGTTCGTTATGTTGTGCCACTGCATTTGTTTGGTATACTGCCTGATAGTTCTGTCAGTTCTTTAGGTTTAACTGACAGTCAGTTGTGTTATGACTTTTTGTTTCACAGATGGCGCACCAGGAAGCCTTGCCGTTCTTCATGTTAAATGGGTAGTCTGTTATAGAGTGATCTCCATGTTCTTGGCAAATGTCGCAAAAGGATTTGGTCTGCACAAATCAGACATCTTGTCGGCTATATTCTTATCGACTGTTATCTTTCGAGTGGTTGTTTGTTGAGCATTTGGTGCACCAGATCTCCTGATTCTTGAGGCTTAGCTCCTTCAGAGACTTCTGTACATTCTCAAGTTGTTGTTCCAATCTGTGGTCCATGGGGTAAGCGGGTATATCCTCGTCCATCTCTACCTGAAGAGCTTTCGTTAGCGCATCCTCGTACATTTTGAACATCTCCAGACTGATGTGTCGACGTACTTTTTGCGATAGTCCTGCAAGAAACCAATGGATTAGTAACTGTTCATCTATAACATAATCCAATTGGCTCAGTAAGTCTTTCCAATGCTTATCGTAGTCGTGGACAGATTCTCCTAGCTTTCGTGATGTGGTTTTAAGCTTCTTCGCGGCCAGGTGCTTAGCATCTGGAGTTTTAAAAAATGACAAAAATTGCGCCTTAATTTTGACTTTTGTCGCTCTGGGTTGTCTTTCTGAAAAGGTCATGTAACACGTCAATTCCATTTTCCTTAAGGCTCCTGCAAACTGTGACATTTGTCTATATTCATCTGTAACCTGGTTGGCTTCCCAGGTCGACTCGCAGATGAACCAATGTCATCTAGGGTCTTCATCTCCTTCATATAGGGGGATGTGAGCCGATCTGTGACCCATGTCTGAATCACTATCACTGCTCTCAGAATTTGGCGGCGGTGGAGGTGGGGGTGGTGATGAGGGTGGTGGGGTTAATGATGTATTCGTGCCTGCAGAATTATGGTCGACGAAACTTGAGTTCCCGTCGGTTGTCGATTCTTCGTCGACATGCAGTCGTTTGATGTCAACTTCTGCTGGCGATGGTCCACTGCAATTGTCTGTTCGCAGTTCTGATTGTTCAATTTCTTCTAAAGTTGTATTTGGTGGGGGGGCGCTCCTTCATGTGTTGGTAAGAGCAAGTGGATACTTCGCAGGGAGGTTGTCGCTTGAAACGTCACCCAGTTCCCTTCCACTGGTCGACGTATAATAAGGTGTCATCCAGGGTACGTTTCGTCGCCTATTCGGCTCCATATATTGAAGTCACCAGCTCGTAGTTAGAGGTCTTCTTGAATAATAGTCTGTATTCGAGTACGTGGATTCAATGGGGAGAGGGTTGTTCCTTCATTGGGAGCTCTTAATTGGAGAGCTTCTGGCTACTCTATCCACAATTCTTCCTCCTTAGGGGATGATTCTTGTTCCATGCCCTCTTCTTGTCGGTCATGACCTGACTCTGGCATATTTTCTTCTTGGTCGTTCTCCCTAGGGTTTTGTCCTCTGTGCAGCTCTAAGGCCCTTTCTCGTCTTGCTTCCCTTCTCTGGTGTCTCTCTTCCCTGTCTATTTTTTGAATGTCTGACATACTTTCATAGGATACTATTCTCTTGAGGTTCTTCTTAGTCTACTTCTCATTACTGGTGACTGATATCGGATTCTAGTCGACTAGGATCCACTATACTCTATCTTAGACATATGACCAGCTACCCCCCCATAGCCTACCCGATGCTTTTTAGAAAGCCCGGATAGTTCGGTCTATTTGCTTAGGAAGTATTCTCACTCCCTTTCAGCAATGAATTTTTCCCACTTCCTCTGCTTCTCTGCCCAGTTAGAGTTTGTTGGCAGTTCGTGAAGTGATGGGCGAGGTTCGACGATATGTGCTACTCCTTTCTCGATCAAAAATTTGAACAGCAAGGTCGGTAGGGAACACAGAAACTATTCGGCAAGGTTTGTGTAAAATATCTCCTTCATTGTTTCTACCAAAGTTCTATCTTTGACTGCTTGTTCCTCACAGAAGTCGTCGGCGATTTTCTTAAACCACTCGAACAAGTTTGTTCTACCTCCACGGATCAGTTTTTCCAGCAACTGTTGTTCTTTAATCCCGTCCGTTTTTCTCATCCAAGAATTTCTTCAAAAGGTGGGGCACTGATTTGACAAACTTTTCATGCGTTTCTGTGAAAAAAAATTATTTTGCTTGTGCGACTGTTAATCTGTTCCTTCGCGCGTAATTATGCAAGTAGTTTGCAATTTTACGATTCCACCAGTCCTTAA
Organism: Pseudotsuga menziesii; assembly: GCA_001517045.1. NCBI lineage: Eukaryota > Viridiplantae > Streptophyta > Pinopsida > Pinales > Pinaceae > Pseudotsuga > Pseudotsuga menziesii. Next base: position 93,099 of record LPNX010837905.1, read on the forward strand.
TCTCTTGCTCTAGTATCATTTGTTGGCATACATTCCAGTCGTGTACTATTGGAAACGGAACCAATGTTGTAATCTCACAGATCACATAAGGTTACCAATAACACACACTAAAACATATATAAATATTAAACAGAGAAAAAAGATAAGAACATATAGATTTAAAACAGATTATATTATTACAATGAGTCCATACAATGCAGAGAACTGAACTGAGTTCTCTTCTGGCTCAACAACCTAATATATATGATTTACAGAACGGTTACAAAATAACTACCTGTTGGTTCGATGAACCGACGCGACCTTAGATGGCCGACCTAATCTCTTATTTTAGTCGGTCGATCGACTTAGTCGGCTGATCGACTAAGTCAACCCATCGACTTACTCGGCTGATCGACTAAGTCGGCTCATCAACTTAGTCGGTTGATCGACTAAGTTGGTCCTCGTTCAAGTCGACTTATCGACTTGCTCCTTCTACATCGATCTTATTGAATCCTGGGAAGTGTATTCTGTAAGCCTTCGAGCTGTCACTATATCCCACAAATACACCCTTCTTCCCTGAAGGATCTAACTTTGTCCCCTTTTCTTTCAGAATGTCTATGTATACTAGACAGCCAAATATTCTGAGACGACTGGCTTCTGGTTTCTTGCCGAAGAAGACTTCTTCAAGTATCTTGTTCTCGAGTACTCTATGTGGAGTACAGTTCTATACATACACAGTTGTTCTAGCAGCTTATGCCCATATATGCATGGGAATATCTTGATCATGAAGCATTGCCCTTGCAGCTTCCATAATCGTTCTATTCTTCCTTTTTGGAACCCCATTCTTTTGTGGATTATATGGAGTGGTAAACTCCCTCTTAATCCCTGAATCTCTGCATAATTATTTCAATTCATTTGATGTGAATTCTCCTCCATTTTCTAATCAAAAGGTATTGATTTTCTTTCTGTGTGGTTCTCGATCAAGGCTCTGAACTCTTTGAATTTGCTAAATACTTCATCTTTGTTTTTCAAGAAGTATATCCATGTCTTCCTAGAAAAATCATCAATGAAAGAAACATAGTATACATACCCACTCAATGGACTGGATGACATTGGACCACATACATCAGAGTGGATGATTTCCAAGATTCTTTTTTCCTTGCTCTCGCTACTTGGAAATGTCTTCTTTGTGTTCTTTCCTTTCGCACATCCTCTGCAAACACCGTCATGTTTTGCTTGTATTTCTGGAAGACCTTCAACATATTTGCTTGCAAGTGGTAGTGCTCTATAGTGCACATGTGCATTTCTTCTTTGTCAAAGTTCATTTTTCTCTACTGATTCGTGGACCAAGGCTTGTTCTGGTTGGCCCTTCAGCTTGTATAATCATCCCTCTTTCTCTTCAATCACAACTGCATCATCTATTGTCTTTCCCTTTGGCCACATAAGAACTTGGCCATCTACAAATGCAACCCTCATGCATTTTGCATCTAATGTAGAGATGGAGAGGAGGTTCTTCCTTAGTCTTGGTATAAACAAGACATCCTTCATTTTCATAGACTTTCCGGAGTCTAACTTGTAGGAGGATTCACCACTACCTTTTATTGGATATTGGTAGTCATCCCCAAGTTTCACCTTATGGGGTGACTCATGTTCTGATAATTTCACAAATGATTCTTTGAATCCTATCATATGCTTGGAAGCCCCACTTTCGATAATCCAATCCTTGCTCCCATGTGTGACAGTTCCCATGAGGGCAAAAATCAAACCATACTCTTCATCACTTGAAGAATCTTCACTTTCTTGTTTAACTCTCTTCTTGGAAGGTTCATCATCCTCTATAGCATGAGCATGATTTCTTCTCTTGTTTCCCTTATTCTTGTGAGAGCCACCTTTGTTTCTAGGAAAAAATCTGGAGATGTGTCCTTTCTCATCGCATGTAAAGAATCTAATACTAGAAAGGTCTCTGTTATATATTCTAGGGTTATATTTTTGGTGAGAGTGCTTACCTTTGTGATGATGATAGTACATTCTGCTTTTCTTGGAGTTTACTGTGAGAGATTGATATTCATTTCCCATCTTTTCTTCTTGAGTTACTATTCAAGCTTCTTCTTGTGAGAATTCCTCCCACATCCTACTGAAGGTGACTAGCTTTCTTCTAGCACAAATTCCTTCAATGAAGGAGTCCCATGATCTAGGGAGACCATTCAAGGTGGTCATCACAATTTCTGTATTCTCCACTTCTTCATCCACTGCTTCAAGTTGTTCTTTGATCTGGGAGACCCTTGTAAAGTATGATTGTATGGTCTCCACATTATAGATCTTCACATTCTTCAACTGGTTCCTCAAAGTCATCTTTCGGTTTATGTCCTTCCCTTCAAATAGCTTAGTCAAGGCATCAAACATTTTTTTAGGTGTCTTTAGGGAGGACACCTGTGGTATGAGGTGATCCTTGATTGAATCAGCAACAATCCTCTTAGCCATGAACAATTTATTTGTGTCTAAGGACTTAGCCTCATCTCCCTCTGGAACTAGAACCTCTTCACTGATGTAAGAGTCCAACTCATTTTCTTCCAGGACCAGGGAGATCCTATACTTCCAAGCTCAGAAGTTATCATCTCTCTCAAGCTTTTAATCAAGCTTGGTGCGATGAGACATATTAACGAAGAACCTCAAATGGAAATACAAAAGATTTAGATCTTACCAATTTGAGAAGCTTAAAATTGGATCTGGAGCTAATCTTCTGCAATGTTGTTTTTCTGGTTCCAAGGAGAATTAGGGTTTTAATTTCCTGGAGTTTTACCCAACCAAAACCCTTGATTTTTGTCTCTAAACTTCGATTTTGAGGAGGAGAGCAATCCTATCCTGGTCTCACTCAAAAATTCCTCTTCAGTGAAAAGCCTTAATTTCTCGATGTAGTGGTAGGTCAAAAATTGAAAGTGCTCAAAATCAGACTCTACTTTGATAGAAACATGCGCCCTTCAATGGATAGTCATCCTAGAATCCTTTTGTTGATGGATTGTGGAGAGAGACCCAAAAAGTATAATCCCTAGCTTCCGCAACTGCAAAGTGTCTTCTTCTCAGGTTAGCTCTGATACCATGTTAGATTTTTATCATTTAAGCAATATGATCTTAGGATCTTATCTAAGAGAATAACATGCACATAAATCAATCACAAGAGACAATAAACACAAATGTTTATCCTCGGGGAAACCATAAAGGAAAAACCCCACAACTTCCTTAGAGATAGAATGAGCACTAATGGCAGCAGTAAAACCCAAATATAGTAAGATGATCTCCAATAGTTGTTATCTCTCTTATCCCAGCTCCTTCTCTCTCACTCATGCACTACAACTGAGTGTGAGTGACTGTGTGATAAATAAAGAGGCTCACTCTCTATTTATACTATTTCGTGACTTTGAAAACACTTTACTAGGGTCGACTTCTCTAGGAGAGTCTAATAACCCTAGTGCCCTGAAACTGTGGGGGCATTACCCCCGACTCACAAAGGAGGGTTAATATCTATGACTTTACATGACTTTATTACATTAATGAATCTCCCAATAGGAACACCGAGGACCAATGAAATACAATATATGAAATATACAAGTGAATACATTCCGAAGTTACAAATACATCAACACTTTTCAGCTTCCTCCTTTTGTTTATAAATCCTTTCCTCTATTGCAGTGTTGACAGTCTAGATAGCGCTAGAACCGCTCTTCAGAGTGAAGCGTTTGTTTAATTTTGTCATATTATTCGCTCTTTTGAACACTTCTTCATCCTTGTCGAAGAAGTATGTGTATTCAAAATGTATTTTTACCATTGTGCAATGTTCAACGACCTTCTTCTTACTATCATTTCTCGTAAAACTTTTCTCACCGAAATGGAATACTTCTAGATCCTTCCAAAATATTCAACCCCTTTTATTCTTGAAAATTTATAGGATCCGATACAGAAAGGAAACAGAGGAAATGAGGCCTTTTTTATCATGCAAGTAGCTTCCAATCCCATTTATGAATACTTTCCTCACAGCTTCCTTGTGAACTACATAGTCTGTTGCATATCTAGGAAAAAGGGATGGAGCTCGTGACATCCATACATTCTGATGTACGTGCCCTACTATGAGAAGTAGTGGTCCCCATATTCAGTGATGACTACCATTTCATTTTCAGACAAGCAGTTTGTCTCTTCATGAAAAATTATCCAGTACAGAGGCACGAGGAACTCTGCACATATGATTTTATAATAACTCGCATATCAATGGGACCATAGTATCTGATAAACCATGTAGATTGGTGATTCAGTTCTAAATACACCCCAACTTAGGAAATGGGTTTCTATCTAATATGCAATCTATGAGGTATGAAGACATGTAGAATTCTGCCTTCTTTTGGGTTAAACCTCCTTGTGTAGTTGTGATTGACGATGACAGATTGTCTGAGATAATATTTTCCCAATTGAAAAATATGCCCTAAAATGCTATGTAATAAATTAGAGGCACCCAATTCAAATTATATATTGTCCCATTTTCCCTGCCAAAAATTATGCTCAACAATAAAGCTATAATTCTAAAAGGGGTCCTTAATCTTTGACATTTGTATTCTCTGCTTGGTTTCTGTCTCAACTGCTTTCCCTGTACTATCATTTTCTTCACATATTCCATGGGGTCTATGTTTATACTTTTGATCCAGTCTTCAGTCATCATGAACTGGGGTGGCGTTAATTTGTATGTCACGGCTATATGACCTAGATGGAATGAGGTAAACGCCTCCGCTTTAGCATCAGAAATGATTATTGATGTGGGATCATCTTGTGGTAGAATTCACCTGATCACCTCTAAACAAGGAAAGATTTATGGGTACGTAGCGACTTTGGTAATGGCTGACGTTTTGATATTCTGATACAAAAAATTTCTTTGAGAACCGTATCAAGGATATTGTCACATCCCCACCCCTCATACCAATGATGGAGAGGACGCGACCAACACACTGTTGCTGTCAAACTAGGAAATCTAGCCCTATGATCACAAACATAAAAATAAAATGCATTAATATAAAAACACACACAGATGCATAATGCAATCTATAGCGGAAGCAAACACATTTATATCATTCATGCATTCATCATGTTCCTCTTAATTCATAACAATTCATTGAAGAGATTAAATACACAAGAATACTTATCTGGAAAAGAAGTTGGCCCGCAACTAGCTACGTCGTTGCAACATTCCACCCAACCATAGGCTAGTGTGCTCATCAATCTCTCAGCATCACTACCACCCATGAGATGGGAATGATTCCACAAGGCACTAGGGAATAACATGCTCACACTTAGCCAAAACCATATTCCCATAGTCAATCCAACATACAATTGGGTTTCACAAACTGTTTAGCTAAGCCAATGAACAACTTGGTTTCACAGGCTATTAGGGAAATAAGCCAATAGCATGGGGTTCATTAGCTGACTCGTCCAATCCAAACTCTTCATCAAACACACAACACACCAATTAACAGATGGTTCCATAGACTTATCCACCCAAACCAACCTGCTAATCAAGCACAGGAATCCATCTAACAGATGGGTTTCTTGGACTTACTTTGCCAAGTCATCACAAGGATGCCCACAACAACAAAATGCACATGTTGGGTATGAAGGAGATGTTGTTCCACCAAACCAGTTTGGTGAATGAGGAAAATCATCCCCTTGGGTGAGCAACCTGAATTCAGCAATGATTCAATGGATTCACATTGGCATAAACGACCCTCTCAAACCCCCATCTCCTGGATTCAAACTCATAAATGATTAGGGGATTCACATGGCCAAACAACAAAAGAAACCACCCAAAATTCATGGATGTTCTCTTCCATTCACCATGTAACCACAATAACGAAATTCCCCATTGTGGAAATCAACTCTATAAACACCCGGCAGAGATCCCAACCACTTAATGTTCACCAAACCACTTCCCAGCCATGGGAAAAACACAAAAAAACTACAAAAAAACGTGAACGGGGATTAATCGAAAACTCCCAGGATGCAAGGGAGAGCAGAGCGTGGATTCCTGAAGGAATCACATGCACATAACAACAAAAATGTGAGGGAAAGAGAGCTTTGCAAGATTCCCATTGCATGAGGAGAATCAGTTTCCTTCGTGAGGAAATTGCTACCTCCTCCATGAGGAATGCGGCTGTCTCCCTCCCACATGATGGGTAATGGGTGAAAGTCCTCTTCCCTGGGCATGCGTGGTCCAAGACTGATGGCCCTACCAGGACTGAGGGCTGCCCATACCACCCAATCCCCAAGGCAATAACTCCCTTCACCTACTTAGATGACTGGGCATAAAAGACAAAAAGGTTAATTAACAATATCATGGGTTCCCCCCTTAGACATTGGATTCTCCCCATAGGCTCAAGGGTTTAATTATTTCCCTCTCCCTATTCCTTGTGAAATCATGCCCCCATCTCTTTAATGTTGTGGCGCATAGCTAGTTGTGGTATTTTTATTAATTTTCATTTTACATGATGTCTCAAAACACATTGTGCCTGGCTAGCACATAAACCATCGGCATAGATTTTAATCGTCGTAACATAAAACACTAAATCCATGGTGGGGCCTTTGCCTTGGGCTCCACACCACGATTAAGTACAATATTTACATCATATGCAATTTAATACATGGGGTCAAGACTTGGGTGTTACAGATATCCTGGTCTCAAATCATTTGATACATTTCCACTTATTTGAATTCATGGGAAATTCCTATTACTACTTTTGTGTCTTCGAACATGGTTTCTATCCTAGTGTCTGATATAACCTCCACGCCCGAATCTACTCTTCTCGCCTTAGACTTCTTTCCAGTACCCTTCTTAGGAATTTGTAAATCATGTTGAACAGAATAAAAAATGGTATAAGCAATTTTAAACCATGTGCGAATGTGTGGTACATAGTGTGAAACTGAAAAAGGTAACACAAAACACTTCAAAATATTCTTCCCATTATTTTCTTATTAAACATACAACCATTATCGGTGGTACTTGTGGTTTGTGATGACGATAATGATGTTACTCAAAGGATTAGAATTGCTTTGTGAGTGTAAGTAAGAAGAAATATATGATCCAGGAAGGAACAAAAACCCTCTATAGGCGCTTGATACTGGTATATCCAAAAGTTCCAACTTACTCATATCTCCAATGGGATAATTAGAATGAAGTATGGTGGAGAACTACCAAATCATGAAATGAAAATCAATTTTTTATTAAGGGTTTGAAGCAAAAGCTTTGCAACTTTTTTCGAAAAAAATGAGACTTAATCCAAAACATGTGTCTTTATTAAATATTGGAGATGTCAATTTATATTTCAAGTTGAACAAATACCCACTAATTCTAGAAAACAAAATACACAATGTGGGATATCGTTCTATTTTCTCTTTACTAAAAAGGGCACTTAAAATTAGTCTTAGTCTTTCGACTTCAACCTTTCACACCTATAGACACATCCCCCTACTCTTGGCCCCAACCCTTCCATATCTGGTACTAATTAAAAAGAGATATATCATTGGGGATTATCTCCCTCCTTGGAGCCGTAAGGGTAAATCCCATGTGCTATAACTCATCATAAATGTGCCTCTTGGTTCAAACCTCCTTGTAGGTTCCAAACATAGTGTTCAATAACTTGGGTGGGAAAATATGTTCGATTTGGTGGGGCAGAGTGAAAATTGGTGCCCTACCCACCCCCATCCCCAGTACATGGAACTGCTTGTAACCGCATCCTCTAAACAAAGGGGCTTTACACGCATTGGCTATCGAATCTACTTCATTTCATGATTAATCCAATTGGTCAATGGAAAGGTGTGACTTTCATTTCATAATCGACGCAGTGTTGGGCTATCAACCTAACACCGTTGCTTAAGAGGCATTGTTCTGAGTTTGAATTATACACCGAAATATAGAGTCAATTCCCACCATTTCATTGGCAATCAAGTCATGGAGTTCAATCTAGATACGGCGAGTTTATGTATGTGAAAACCATACCCCATCGTGAGAGTGTGAGTGAAGCGCATAGTTGGGGCACAAAAAAGGGTTTTTTTTATTTAGCAAAAAAATTCTCGATCAAATGAAATGGCATGCTTCGCATCCATCTAATTAAAACTAACTATGATAGCCGGGATGGACGGGGGTATAAGTCTAGAAGAAAGGACTAGGACTGCAAAAACCCAAGAAAAAAAACTCTTATAAAAAACACGGGCATAGTGTAACCTACCTGTCGGTTGTTGAGAGGCTGTGAAATCTAGATGAGTGCACGGGACCGCGTACTTGTCCTCTAACAATTGGTGGATGTGGAAAACGGTGTTTGCAATACAAAAAATCAAAACCCTCCACTATATTTATAAAAATGAAACAAACCTAATCATAAAATCGGTTGGTGGGGTCATCAATGCGGTTGTTGGCACGATAAACATCGTTTGGTGTGAAATATTTATGTCTAGGTCTCTTCCAACAAAACAACAATGTCGACCATTTCGGGGCCATTGCTCGAGTTACTCCGAACTTATCGGTGTCTTGTTTTAAGTCTTTGTTATGATTTGCAATGATTTCGGCAGCACTCATCGACTTTCTCTGAAACTAGTCGCCATCACTAAGTGAATCTTGTCGATTCCATGCTTATGGATAAACTGGTCTTCCAATGTTGATCGTTTCAATGGCACTTATCCAAACATTCTGAAATTTTGGTGCTTGTTGTCCAATTGGATCAATTTGTTGATTTCTTTTGACCATGTTGGCTCAACTCGTTGAGTTCCTCTGAAACGACGAGAGGATGAGAACTAACCTTTTTTCTGCTGATAGTGTTGTCTTAACTCACTAAGAGCCTCCAATACATTGAATCGCCTGGACAAGTTCCTCCGATACATTGGAGCAAAACTTTAAGATTTACTTAGCCGAAAAAACCTTCTTTGCTCAATCCTTCAAAAAAACTAAGTGGTCAAGGGTGAACTTCTTCGAATTAGAAAATGAAACTAAGTCTAATTTTTAAACAAAGTTAAAGGAGGGGCCCTAAAAGAACAAAAAAATTTGGGGAAGTGGTTGTAGCATCAAAGAGAAAAGAGAGAAAAGAAATGAAAGGTATTATTGCATACTACTAGTATTCCGTGGAAAGAACTAAAGTTTGGTGGGATTGGCATCTATGCAAGGTCAGAATTCTGAGCAAAGACAGTTGGTATGTCGCAAGACAAGAACCTTATTGCAAAGGAAATACAAGTCGCAAGGAGTGTGACAAGAAACTTAAGGAGCTGGAAAAGTGAGGGAATCTACCACATGAAATAAAATAGGTCACAAATGATGTGACATTGGCGCAATAATGAAGAAACTAGCTGACAGGATAGCTATCAGTCGTTAATCCGCAGATACCGAGGGAATCTGATGGTCACTTCAATCATTACTATAATGACATCACAACAATAAGGGGCAGCGTAGTTGGAAGCATCCACATCATAACTTGAAAATGTGACCCACGTGATGGATCATGTTGTCATTATCCTAATCGATGACTACACGTGTGAATATTTGACAGATTCAATTTCGGGACAATTCTTCTACTTTCCCTCGCTTTAAAATTAACTCTCATAGAATGCAACAGTGAGTTGCTTCCTAGAACACCCAGAGTTGAAGTAAACTTGTTGAAGAAGTATGATGATTGTGAGATTTAGCACTAGTGCCCTAGGGGCTTCGTGATGGAAGTTGTGATACCTATTATGGTTGAGGAAAATGCTGCCAGATATGTTCCACCACAAGCAGAGAGGCTATTGGAAACTGAGTTAATTCCAGTCCTCTTTGCACTAATGATACGAACGATATTACCAGGGTTGGAAATAAGGAAGCATTCTAGTGCAAGAGAAACACAGTCTCAACATTGTTGAGAAAGAACGAAGAAGTAGCATCTAGAATTCAATGGCCAAAGAACATCCACCAAAGCCGTTGGATAAAACTATGGAACCAGTCACCAAAGTGCATAGTATCCATTGCTAGAACCCGTCGGTCTGAACTAGTGTTCGAATAGAAAAAAATAGAAACAAAGGCCACCATCATCACCATCATCTCTACAAAAGGCTGAAAACATACAGGTTGATGACGCTTTCAAGAAAAATATGAACTAGCAATTTCCAATAAGAAAAGGTAAGATGTCGATGAGATGGAATACTTTACTAGCAGTAGGGAAAATCAAATATCTAGGCATTGAGTTTCCTTGCCAACTGCTTCGAGTTCTAAGGTTTATACCAATGTTGCATACTCAGTCAGGGTTGATAAAGAGGAATATTCTGAAGAAGGGGAGGAAAAACCTGGGATAAGTTGGAAACTGAAGTTAGAAAAGTAAACAAGGAGAATCGATGATATTGATAAGCTTCCCATCTCTTTTGTCCTACTGCTTGAAACAGTAACTTTATCCGATAGAAGAAAGAATAACAGTTGTAGCAGAACCTAGAAATAACATACACAAAACAATGTACATCAGAAGGTGTGCAACGCAACAACATCAGTAGAGAAGGTAATGTTAGAACATATCAGTTTCGGCCTTGTGGAACAATTGTAGAAGACAAAGGAATAAGTGTGGCTAGAAGCAAAAAGAGTGGAAAAAATATTGGAATATTTTCATAGTAAAGTCAGCACAAGGAAAGAAATGGAGGAATAGCTTCGAGTGACTCAGGATGAGCTACAGGTGAGTGTTGGGGGGCTATTGGGACTAGGGAAAAGAGATCATAATTATGCCTAAGTATGTAGAAGAGCTAAAGAAGAAGAGAAATGAGTTACGACAGAAGAAACAATAGGAAGGAAGAAAAAGAGAAAGGAATTGCAATAGAAGTAGTGACATGAAGGAACGAATAAGAAGGAAGATGCATGGCAGACAAGGAAGTCGCGACAAAATAAAGGAGTGTGACAAGGTAAGATGTGATGGAATAACATTACCAAAAGGCATGCAAGTGGCATAATGGCTATAAAATGACAGTAAGGCATAACGGTTAGAAGGTGACATGTCATAAATGTCATGGGTATCAGTTCGGCTAGAGCCAGTGGAAACCACACCTATGAAGGTATATTTGTAATTCATGTAGTTAGTTCCTACCATTAGGTGTTACTAGAATAGGAAATACATCCTGTTGGCTAAGAATAGGAAGTCAACTAAGAAAGTGACAAGAAAAGAGTTTGTAACGAGTCTATAAAAGAAGGAACCCAAGTTGTATCCAGGTTAGCTTCTCTGTTGTTAGCTCTGTATTGTTATACTGTTAGTTTCTCTATATTCTATTGTCTATTAGTGTTGTTGAGTGCATATGAGTTGAAGAATCTACAGCTGAGTACACAGAAGTGTAGGAGAGGTTGAGTTGATCCAAGCTGTGTGTGGAACGTTAGTAGAGTTGAGCAGAGAGAGAGCATAGAGAATATCAGATAGAATGAGAGGAAGAAAGAGTCTATAAAGATATAGAAGAATATCTAGAACAGAGTCTATAGCTTACTATGCAGACGAAAAGTGCAAATATTTCTCATGCTAGATGAAGAGCACTTTTGTGGTTTTTTACCGGATGGGTTTCCATGTTATATTTTGTGTATATGTGTGAATGTGTTTGAGTTACCTGTATAAAGGTTGCATTGAATGGATTCTTACACATTTTCTTATGAATTAATAGATGAATATCGGTTGCATTGTATCATTTGAGTACGATTATGTTGCACAAATGTTGTTGTTATAATAAGTTACATAAGAGAAGTTGCATCACGGCCTAATTCTACCTAGTAAGCATAAATAATCCACCCACAGGATTTTTTGAGAGCCTTGGTAAGGGACCGAGGTACCGTAAATTCCCCACCCAACTGCGGAAACGTGGTTATGGAAGTTACCCATTAAGAGAGATATCTCATGTGAGACTACATCTGCATCGCAGGTGCTACCGGCTGAACTCTGCTCTATTGGGCCGATATCTTGGTATATGTTGTGCTAAGCAGAAGGGATTGAACCTGGGTCAGAGTCCTCATATGAGGGAGAAAATCCAACAAGGGAATCATCTCAAAAAAGAAGGCAACTAGAAAGGTATTCCCCTCCTAAATTTCGGTCTAATTTTTCGTTATCTATTATTGATGATGATCCTACAAATGTGAAGAAAGATGTTGATTCAAAGGATAATAATCTTTGGAAGAAAGCCATGGTTGAAGAAATAGAATCCTTGGAAAACAAATGAAGCTTGAGAGCTAGTTTAGTTATCAGCTAGAAGAAAATTCATTGGAAGCAAATGGATGTTTAAAAAGAAGTTGAATGCAGAAGGTAAAGTAGAGAGGTACAAATCCCGCTTGGTAGAAAAGGGATATTCTCAAGTAGAGGGAATTGAATTTGGTGAAATATTTTCTCTAGTTGCAAACCTAACTTCTATTAGATTCCTTCTTGTTATTGTTGTTTCTTTTGATCTTGAAGTAGAGAGAATATGGATGTGAAGGAAAGGTTCTTGCATGGGGATATTGAAGAAGAAATCTACACGAAACAACCATAGTAAATAGAATTAAAGAGATGTTATGTAAACTAAAGAATTCAAGTTTATGGTATAAATCTATCTCCAAGGATGTGGTACCAAAATTTCAACATATACATACTTGGATTGGGTTTGTGAAAAGCAAGGCTAATAATTGTGTATACTCCAAATAGGTTGGTGCTCACTTCATTAACATAGTATTTTATTTTGATGACATGTTGTTGAATGGAAACAACAAATATTTCATAAAGGAGGTGAAGTCTCAACTATCCTCCAAATTTGACATGAAGGATATTAGTGTTGCAAAATTCATACTGGGAATTGAGATTAAAATAGATCATGCAAACATGAAGATCTGGTTGAATCAAGAAAATATATTGAGACAATGCTACAGAGATTTAACATGCAGGAAAGTAATCCAGACAAGGTCCCTATTCCTATAGGCGTAAAGTTATTTGTAGATTAGTGTCCCAAGGAAAAGGGAGAGGAAAGGATATGTCATGAGTTCCATATGCCAATTTAGTTGGTAGTTTGATGTATGTAATGGTATATACTATACCATACATTTCTCATGCAGCTGGAGTCTTGAGCAGATATATGTCAAAACCAGGGAAAGATCATTGGAAAGTTGTAAAGAGGGTCTTCATATATTTGCATCGAACCATAGATTATGCATTCTATTAACAAGGAAGACATGGACCAGATAGAGTAATAGATGTACATGGATTTATTGATGCAAACTAGGCTAGAGATATTCATCACAGAAGATATACAAGTGGATATGTATTTAACCTATTTGGAGGAGCTATCGGTTGGATGAGAAAGAGACAGGTTGTAGTTGCACTTTCATCTACAAAAGTTGAATATATGGAAGCCACTCATGCAAGCAAAGAAGTTGTATGGTTCCATATATTGTGTTCAGGTGTTGGTTTTGTACACAAAGTTGTAAGGTTAGATTGTGACAACCAAACTGCAATCTTCCTGGAAAATAACCCTACTTATCGTGATAAGACAAGAAGGTGCTTCTAGAGAAGGTTGAAAATTTGAATAATGTTGCAGAATCATTAACAAAGTTTGTCAATACTGGGAAGTTCTCTTGGTGTAGAGAATATATGGGCATTGATGCCTTGAACCTGTGACCCTATGAGTACACGACTCATTGTTATGCAAAGAAAATAACAAGTGGGAGAATGTTGGGTATGTGTTATATTATTTGCATCTGTAGGGGCGTGGGGTGTGCATGTACATGGATTGCCTTAGTGATTGGGGTTTATTTTCTAACAAACATTTATTTTAACCCTGATTAAGGGATTGGGGTCTATTTTATAATCCGGGATAATGGATTAGGGTTTTGGATGTTGCAAAATACCTATATTTTGTATTGTGAGTGATTCATAATGATAATGAGAAAATAGGAGGTGTGGCTCCAAGTTTGGATGTTTTTCAGGTTCAATGGTTTCCAAGGTAAATCTATGTGTATTATGTGTGAATGTTGTGGTGTAATATCTATTTTTCTTAAAAGAATATGTATTCTTTGCTTCTTTGCACAGGTTTAAAACTTACACTCAAATCCTTTCTTCAATTATTTCTTTATGGATGCAATATAACTTTCATTGTTCCTTATCATCAAAATATCATCTACATAGACCAAAATATACACAACATATATTCCAACTTTATTTACAAGCAATGTTTCATTATCAAAATTAAAATGTTTGAAATTTAACTTGAGAAGATGCTTGGTTAGCTTTTCGTACCATGTGCAAGGTGCTTGTTTTAGGGAATACATTGACTTGATGAGTTTACAAACATTTTGTTCTTTCCCTTTCACAAAAAATCCTTTTGGATAAGATACGAATACATTCTCTTTCAAGTCTCCATTCAAGAAAGGAATCTTCACATCCACCCGATGAACTTTCCACCCATTTTGTGCAGACAAAGACAATAAGGTGTGTGTGTGGAATCCCATTTTGATGTGGAAGAGAAATGTTAAGATTAATTGTAATCCTCCCTTAACCACCATAATTTAAATGTCTTTTCCTAGCTTAAGATTATGTTGCCACTTCATTAATGTCATGAGGATGTCATATGGGGCCCACCTACCACCCTATGCGCCATTTTACATGAGTTTGGGAGCTCCAGAGACCAATCCCTATAATTTAGGAACCTACATTGTGTCTTGGGAATCCCACCATCAATTCACCCTTGTCTATGTTGAGTTATGCTCTGATGGGGAATCAATTAGTTCATATTTAGTTATCCTAGCGCCATGTTTCATTATTTAAGGGAGTTAGGCACCTTTGCTCACCTACCTTGGTCATTTAACTGATTGTGAATTAATTCAGTTGTCTGGAATTGCACTAGTGAGCCTCCAAAGGAGTTTTTTTCCATAGTTAGTGATATATAGAGTTAGTCCCATTTATGGAATTTTAATTACTCCTATAGGATTTGAATTTCCTTTATTGTATCATCATTGTACTACATACCGATTAATGATTATGTGGGTAATGTTATACTGGTAAATATTTTCCTCTTATCTGTTTAATTTTGCCATGCTTGTTTGATCATTGTACACTGAATTTCTTCTTCCTCCTTCAATATTCTTTCACACTGAGGTTCAATCCAACCTAAAGATCCTAAAGCTTTGCTAAATTAAACAAGATATTCTCTTCATAATCATTTCCTTTCTTCTATGCATAGCGTTTCACCACAAGGCTCTCCTTTTTCTTGTCAATTGATCCAATAGGTTATATATATTTGTTCTTTTATACACACTTACATCCAATTGGTTTGGTTCCAAATGAAGGGTCCACCACCTTCTAAGTTCCATTCTTCATCAGCACATCATATTCATTTTTCATGGCTTCTTTCCACTCATCACAAGTAGAAGCTTCTTCAAATGAATTTGGTTCACGGTTAGCAGATAAATTTAATTCACAATCATATGTGACATTCATATTTTTCTATATAAATTAAGTTTGAATTATCTACATCTACTCCATCTTATTGTCTAGTTGAACTTCTTATTCCTGTATTTCCAACTTCATCTGGATGTACACCTTCAAGTTTCTTTGTGGCCCATTTTGGAACTTTCCATCAAGGCTCGGGTTGATTAACTGGTGGTGATTTATTTTCTTCAAGATTCAGTCTTCTAATTCTTTCAATCACATCATCTAGTTGAACCTCCTATTCAAGTGAAGTGGTAGGGACTTATTCTTCATGAGGGGAAGATGGTGCTACAAAAAGAGATTCCAAAGCATTAGAGGAATTTTGGGGTCTAAAACGGGCCTCCTAAGGAAAATAATAAAATAATAGTTACAATAATAAAATAATAGTTAAAATAATAAAATAATATTGATTAATTTTGGAGGAAGAAAGAAAAAAACTACTTTTTGTGTTCGTATTTTCGACATATCTCCCTGTGTTTTTACTCAAATTTCGATCGGGAGAGCTCGTTGGATGCGGAATTTGATTCCATATCCAACGAGTACCCACACTGCATACTTTTGACGGACCCCGCTCCCCCAAAAATAAGAAATACCTGAAAAAATGTGATGATGATGTCATCATCACATTTTTTCAGGTATTTCTTGTTTTTGGGGGAGCGGGGTCCATCAAAAGTATGCAGTGTGGGTACTCGTTGGATATGGAATCAAATTCCGCATCCAACGAGCTCTCCCGATCGAAATTTGAGTAAAAACACAGTGATATATGTCGAAAATACGAACAAAAAAAATTGTTTTTTTTAATGACAAATATGTCAATTCAACCATTATGGTTGACTTATTTTATTGAAATTCTATTGGTTCTTGAATTCCAACTCACAAAAATTATTTTGGCACGTTTTCTTATAAGGCCCATTTTAGACCCCAAATTTCCTCTAATGGATTGTTCCAAGATAGAGACCCCCCATTCAAGATGTGGAATCTCATTATCAACTTCATGAAAGGTATTTAAATGGGAAAATTTTTCCAGACGATCATGTTGCTTTACAAGAGACTTGTCATTTTTTCATCTCAAGAAAAATGGAATATTTAAAAAATAATAACTTTTTTATTTACTTGATCATGAAGATGATATTCCTTGGTGGGGTTTGATTACCCCAATAAAATGCATTTCCGACTCCATGTGTTGATCTTATTTCTTTGTTCCTTTGATATTAAGACATAGAGGATGGAACCAAATACCTTGAGATGCCTCACCAAAAGGATGCATCCATACCACATTTTGTATGGAGTCTTAGTTTCAAGAGCATGAGTGGGTTATGTTTCTCAAATATATTGCACATAGAATTTCATCATCCCAAAACATCAATTTTACTTTCTTAAAAAACATCATGGAACGATCCATATTCCGAAAGAATCGTGTTCATTCTTTCTGCCACACCATTATGTTGAGTATTTTATGGAACTGTGGTTTGATGCCTAATCCCATGTTGTCTAATATAGGATTCAAAATTATTTGATGTGTATTCTCTTCCATTGTCGATATGAAGGGAACCAATATGCAATTGTGTTTTATTTTGAATCCATACATGGAACATCTTACATGTTTGAAAGGCTAGAGATTTCTATTTTAGCAAATACACCCAACACATCATGTTGTAGTCATATATAAAAGTCATGATATACTTATTATCATTATAAGAACAACATGCATAATGCCACACAAATTTGATTGAATCAATTTTTAGTTTTCTACATGCTCTGTAATTGGAATTGTGAAAAGGTTTCTTACTATGTTTTCCAAGAATACAAGCATCACACTGTCAATTTCATTGAAATGGTGGGTAAACTAGAAACACCATTCTTCTTCAACAAGCGAAGTCTATCATAGTTTATGTGTCCATATCTAGCATGCCACAAAAGACTATAGGACAATGTACCTTCATCATGCTGAGAGGCAGACAAAGTTTTGAACTCTTGCAAATGATCCTTTAATCCTTAGCAACTTTCCATTTTCATATCCAGTCATGATGACCTAGTTGTTAGAGAAATTCCTTATCTCTACTATTACATCAAACATGTATATGGAATGGCCTTGATGTAGAATATTCACCAAGGAAAATAGGATTCTTTACAACTCTGGAAGATAGAGAACATTATGGAGAAACAAGCCAGGGAATCTAGGTATTTTGAACCAAATATAACCAATTCCCTTAGGTTGGAGGTTGGATTTGTCTACAAAATATATTATTCCATCTACATTGTCATCCAATTATTCAAAACAATATTTTATAAATGTCATATGGGATAATACACCAATATTAAGAAGCCAAGTATCTTTGTAATATGAAAATGATGTGAATTCATTTATCCCAATATTATAGTGCGCAACAATACAATGAGCATATTCAAGAGCTTTACCATCCTCTTGTCCTTTATCTTTGTCTTATTTATTTTAGTTATGCATCTCTTTGTTGGTATCCCATTGGGCCCAACACTAGTTTGGTTCATGTCCATTCTTCCCACAACATCTATAATGTAAATATGGTCTCTTGTTTGTGTTGTTTTCACCCCCCACCCCCTCCTCTCAAAGTCCTTCTTCTATGTCCTCTCTGAGAATGCATCTTCTTAAAACTACAATTTAATAATGTTTGGGAAAACATAAAGAAGGTGCAATTCTATAGTCTCTACGACCTTTCACAATATGACTGTCTAAAACAATACAAACTTTGCAAATTAATACAATTGTCTTTGCAATACTTTATACACACCCTCTAATACAATGTTCAATGTGTAGGTCTTTGACTATATAGTGACACCAATATTCTCAAGCAACGAGTAGCCACTAAACAATCATGAGAGCACTGGAAAATAATAATTGTTTTCAAAATATGACCAAAAACCTTAGCAATTAATAAAAGAGCCAAAATCACCATTCAAACCTTAAAAGTCACATTCTCTAGTCACATTTTCAAGCATACCAACACAACAATATTAACACTCCAAACATATAAAAGATACACAACTTCACTAGTCTTCTCTGTGTACGCATCTTAGGTAGGAAGTTTTCAATAGTCTTCAATACGCATAGTATAGAGGGAAGTATGTGACTATGATTTCTCCAAAGGAAGCTCCACTCGCAGCTCAAACCAATGCATGTGTACTTTTTGGCATTCACACTTCCATCTCCATGCACTCGTTGTAACTCCACGCAAAGGTTCATTCAAACATAACATTCACACTTCAATGGTCTTCAATGAAACTTTCATGTTTCACTAGTCTTCAATGCATATTCCAGAATTGTAGCATAGAATGAAGGTTTGATCCATTGTCACCACATTATCATGTAGTAGAGTAGAGTGGAATCGATGTCATGGAGAGGTAAGGCAAGGAATTATTCATGTTTGTGAGGTAAGGGGGTGTCAATATACTGAGAGGCAAGGCAAGATCCACACGCAATGAAGAGATTTAGGTAAGACAGGAGCCACATGATTAGAAATAGAAGATAAAACACACCCAATGCTCCACATAGTCAAGAGTTGGGGTTCACATGGGAATGGAATTTTCATTCTCTAAGAGAGAGAATGAAAACACAGCTAGGGTTCAAAGAAGGACACATGTAGGTGCTTGGAGAAGGGAAAACGTGCAAAAGGAGAGCAAATTGATTATGAAGAGGGAACAAATGGATTTATGTCTATGTTTCAGATCAATGAGGCCATTTTAGAATGACACAACATGTGGGGATACATAAATTAGGGTTACCATCGCAAAGGAAGGGTCACACACACTTGAGGGGGGTGAAACCACTAATTAACTGGCACACATTGAAAGTTTAGGGTTTAGAACAAATACTAGACATTAGGGTTCACGATGGTTTACTTCACATGTGAATGAAGAGAAGGAGAGCCCCCCATGAAAGAGAAATGTTACCATAGGACTGGCAAGTAGAGGGATGGTAGAGCCAAAGAATATGGCAGAATTGATGTGTTGATGGCATAATATCAAGTAGGAGTTAGAGAGAGCCCTTATACCACTATCATAGTAACTCTTGAATTGATTTTTCATTTGAATGAGGAGTTACATATACACATGAACGTGTGACCTTAGATTTTCAATCCCAGAGGTGTCTGCTTCTTCATCTTCATAACTGAAGATGTGAATTATTTATTTACAATTTTTTTCATGAGGATTATTGTCTAACAATTGTGAGGTACATGGAGATACAAATGATATGTTTTTATTGATTGGGAGTTTGGTGGGTACGTGGAGATACCAATTATATGGTTTTATTGATTGGGAGTTTTGTGGCTCTCAAACTTATATTGAGGGGTTTCTCGAGAGAAGAGTTGTCCCCTAAATTTGGTTGTCTAGTTTGATGCTTGTTGTTAGATGGTGTGTTGGTTGTTGGAGCTCAACTATCCTCAACATTTTTTTTTCATAAATCAATTCATTTGCTATCTTCTAAGCATAGTAACCTAATATAATAAAATTTGGTTATATAAATTTGAAAATTTTCCTTAACATATCTAATCATTGAAACTATTATATTCAAAGAGCAAATGTGGTCTGAGAAAGAATTAGAGATGAAAATAAAATTAAGATACTATAAAGAGGTCATTAAACCTAATTTCGAAGTTTAGAAGTATCTCTGAGTTTTAGTTATTTCAAAGAAGAAAATTAATATAGCCAAGATAAGAATGAACTCTCATTAGCTCCATAGCAAAACATGTCGTTGGTCAGTTCCTAAAACACCATGGGAAGAAAGGATTTGCCATCTTTGTGAGTCTATGAGCATTGAGCATAAAAATCACTCTCTTAAAGTGCCCTGCTTACACCCACATCAGATCTCAGCTTCACAGTATTTGCTATAATACAAACCTTTATAACCTCCTAACTTGCCAAGACTATAGTGAGTTAGGAAAGCTTCTCTCCAAACTTGTTGAGTATAGGAATAAAAATTTAAAGCAAACCAAATAATTCCCTTCTTTCACTCTTCTTAAGATCCATTAGACCAAAGTTTTATCTCAAAAGATGATATTAATCATCATCTTCTTCATCATCATAATCATTATATTTTTTAAAATTAAAATATTATACTTTATTATTTAATTTATCAAAATATTATACTTTATAACTTAAATATTCATTGTTAAAAGTTCTCACCTTATAAAGTTAATAGTTATAAAAAAAATTATAATTAAAATCATTATGATATATATCATTTTATTGTCTTTAAAACATATTAAATTTGTATTTTTGAAATTTTGAAAAAAAAAGGATTTTTATGTAAAAAAGATAGATATGGCATTATTTTTTTCCAATGTAGTAGTGGTTAATTGGATTTCATTAGGCAAAAAGAATGTCCTTGAGATTAGTCATTCAACACTATAAAACCTTCAATGGATTGTCATTTGTTGAGGTGGAAGTTATGTTTCATTGATTCAAAACTAAATGCCCGACATCCTCCCTCGCCCTCGTTTGACATCTACCCTCATTCGACGGTTTAGATGATTGGTCCACGATTGAGTAAAGGAGACAATTGTAAAACAAAATTTATATCACCTTATCATGAAATAATCCAAATTGAAAATTCCGATATTTATGATTTGTAAGAGGTTTTCCATAAATAGTTAATTTGGAAAAAAAAACATAATACATCTTATGTACCTCACATTTTCAAAGGATATGCATTCCTAGGCTTTTTTTTTAAACATGTGTCTTCAATTATAATACACCTCGGTCTTTGATGACACTTATATTAACTCATCAAATTGTGTTTTGAAATACATTGTAATCACTTTACTTGTGAATGTAAAGTAGTTTGAATTCAACGTACCAATTGTCAAAGTGGTCTATTCAAATACTTTTGCATTATGTTTCTATCCTTTTAAGCCATGCAATAATTTTTCTAATAATAATAATAATAATAATTTTGCTTATTTTTATTATTAATTTTTCTATGGTTTTGATGTAAAATTGCTTATGTTAAAATGAAAAGTTCTAGAATGTATTTTAGATAGTGAAAAGGGATAACAAAGCGGTTGGTGTATGGCCAGAATTAGGCTAGACCCACATATCTCCCTCAAAACTCAAAATTTGTGAGCAAGTGGGAACATGACCAAAGACCAAATTTTGGTTTTAGTGGTCTTTCATGGTTAATGGATTTTGAGGTGCTTTCAAAGGCCAATTTCAATGGTCCACATATACATGTTTCTAGGTTCTTATGTCATGAGAATCTGGTTTACATGTTTCAAGTGTATCCAGGTTTATTAATAGAGTTTCTTTTCTTTTTGATGTATATTAAAAGTTTTAGAAGCATAGATTAAAAATAGAGCAACAAAAATTTTTACATGTTGATGTAGAGCATTTAGAATCAAGGTGTTAGGGCCTTAGACTTTGAGGAAAAGTTGGATGCTTGAGTCTTTGCCTATGGCAGAGGATGTGTTGAATAGATTTAGTAAGTTTACATGACCAACCTATATTTGGTAGTATTGGTGACATATAACTTATGTGTGGTAGTCACAAGATGGTTAGGATGATGTACTAGCATATGGGCTAGGCGGACCAATGATGTCCTTCCTAGTAGAAGAATGGATAACCAACAAGGCACTTTGGTTCGTGGTTCAATAAAGGATGACACAATTGACAATGTATAGATGGTGTGTTGACCATGATAGGACAATTGCATTGCGAGTGTGGACTGAAGGTATGTGAATGTTTATTTCCTAGGGTACCTGATCTCCAAGTACTATGAATTATTGGTCTAGATGGGTGATAGCATCATCGTATGTTGGGTGGTTGGTTGTTTGGTTGTACTAGCTCCAAGGAGGCATAATGAGGTTCTTATGCTTAGGTGGTGATGATGCAACATCGCTAGATGGTTAAACGAGTGCACTCATATTCCACAAGTATAAGGTGTGCTTGGCTTGGTGAGGTGTAGATGAGGTGTAGCTCACGTGATGTAAGTGATTGTTGATCATGCCCAACTTGCAAGCTTGGTCATAGTGGTGTTGAGTGATGACTAGACTTCTTGAGTGAAATGGGACACTCAAGTGGGATGGTAAGTCTAAAACCATTATAGATGGTATCAAAACCACGTTTCGACGACAGATTTGTGGAAATTTCTTTTCACTACCAACACCCCATTCATCAAATGTGTCAATGGAGTTGCGCTAACAAGGACATCGACCTCTTTAGGTGGGGGAGAGCATCATGACCTTGGACTACGAGGAAGAATTGGGTGCTGAAGTCATTTCTTGTGGTAGAGGATGCATTGGGAAGACTTAGCAAGTTTGCACACCCATCCTATATTTGGCGGCATTGGTGACCACCTCATGTGTGGTAGCAACAAGATGGTTAGGATGGTGTACTAGTGCATGGGTTGTGAGGACAAAAAATGTCTTGTCTAGTAGGAGGGTGAACAATTAGCAAGGTCCTATGGTTCAGTCTTCAGTAGCTTGGACAACATGATTAGGAGTGTGTACACCATGTTAGGGAAATAGTATTAACAAGTGTGGACCAAAGGTATGTGAACACATATTGTCTAGGGAATGTGACCTTTAAGTACTATCAAGTATTGGTCTAGATGGATGACGACGGCATCGTACATTGGATGGTCGATTGTTCAGTTGTGCTACCTTGGGGTAGGTGTATCGAGGTGCCTATGATTAGGTGGTGATGATGCAACATCATCTATGGTGAATGGAGCATGTGCAGATTCCACAAGTATAAGGTGTATCTAGCTTTGATTCAATTAGGACATGTCAATGAGCCATAGCTTACTTGATACAGATGGTTGTTGGTCATACCCAACTAGCAAAGTCACAATGATGCCAATCAATAACTATACTTCTTGAATAAAATGGGATGCTCAAACATAATGATAAGTCTAACCCAGCTTATGTTGAGAATATTTCTAACATTATATGAACCTACCTTTGGTCCACATATGGCCCTAGACCCACATATCTCCTTCAAAACTCAAAATTTGTGAGCAAGTGGGAACATGACCAAAGACCAAATTTTGGTTTTAGTGGTCTTTCATGGTTAATGGATTTTGAGGTGCTTTCAAAGGCCAATTTCAATGGTCCACATATACATGTTTTTAGGTTCTTATGTCATGAGAATCTGGTGTACATGTTTCAAGTGTATTCAGGTTTATTAATAGAGTTTCTTTTCTTTTTGATGTATATTAAAAGTTTTAGAAGCATAGATTAAAAATAGAGCAACACATTTTTTTACATGTTGATGTAGAGCATTTAGAATCAAGGTGTTGGGGCCTTAGACTTTGAGGAAAATTTGGATGCTCGAGTCTTTGCCTATGGCAGAGGATGTGTTGAGTAGATTTAGTAAGTTTACATGACCAACCTATATTTGGTAGTATTGGTGACATATAACTTGTGTGTGGTAGTCACAAGATGGTTAGGATGATGTACTAGCACATGGGCTAGGTGGACCCATGATGTCCTTCCTAGTAGAAGAATGGATAACCAACAAGGCACTTTGGTTCGTGGTTCAATAAAGGATGACACAATTGACAATGTATAGATGGTGTGTTGACCATGATAGGACAATTGCATTGCTAGTGTGGACTGAAGGTATGTGAATGTTTATTTCCTAGGGTACCTGATCTCCAAGTACTATGAATTATTGGTCTAGATGGGTGATAGCATCATCGTATGTTGGGTGGTTGGTTGTTTGGTTGTACTAGCTCCAAGGAGGCATAATGAGGTTCTTATGCTTAGGTGGCGATGATGCAACATCACTAGATGGTTAAACGAGTGCACTCATATTCCACAAGTATAAGGTGTGCTTGGCTTGGTGAGGTGTAGATGAGGTGTAGCTCACGTGATGTAAGTGATTGTTGATTATGCCCAACTCGCAAGCTTGGTCGTAGTGGTGTTGAGTGATGACTAGACTTCTTGAGTGGAATGGGACACTCAAGTGGGATGGTAAGTCTAAACCCATTATAGATGGTATCAAAACCACGTTTCGACGACAGATTTGTGGAAATTTCTTTTCACTACCAACACCCCATTCATCAAATGTGTCAATGGAGTTGCGCTAACAAGGACATCGACCTCTTTAGGTGGGGGAGAGCATCATGACCCTGGACTACGAGGAAGAATCGGGTGCTGAAGTCATTTCTTGTGGTAGAGGATGCACTGGGAAGACTTAGCAAGTTTGCACACCCATCCTATATTTGGCGGCATTGGTGACCACCTCATGTGTGGTAGCAACAAGATGGTTAGGATGGTGTACTAGTGCATGGGTTGTGAGGACAAAAAATGTCTTGTCTAGTAGGAGGGTGAACAATTAGCAAGGTCCTATGGTTCAGGCTTCAGTAGCTCGGACAACATGATTAGGAGTGTGTACACCATGTTAGGGAAATAGTATTAACAAGTGTGGACCAAAGGTATGTGAACACATATTGTCTAGGGAATGTGACCTTTAAGTACTATGAAGTACTGGTCTAGATGGATGACGACGACATCATACATTGGATGGTCGATTGTTCAGTTGTGCTACCTTGGGGTAGGTGTATCGAGGTGCCTATGATTAGGTGGTGATGATGCAACATCATCTATGGTGAATGGAGCATGTGCAGATTCCACAAGTATAAGGTGTATCTAGCTTTGATTCAATTAGGACGTGTCAATGAGCCATAGCTTACTTGATACAGATGGTTGTTGGTCATACCCAACTAGCAAAGTCACAATGATGCCAATCAATAACTATACTTCTTGAATAGAATGGGATGCTCAAACATAATGATAAGTCTAACCCAGCTTATGTTGAGAATATTTCTAACATTATATGAACCTAAATAATAATCCAGCATCTAAGTTCATTCGAAGATACCTTGAAAGCTTGAAAGTGCCTTCAAAATGTTCAAAAACTTAATTTACAATTTAGAAATGGGAAAGTTGATTCTAAAAATTTAGAAATGGGAAAGGTGATTCTAAAAATCGAGACATCTTATCTTGCCACAATCCTATTGGCCTAAGAAATATAACGACATTCCGACTTCCATAGAACTTTCCATAAATGGTTGTAAACCCTAAGCATTCCGTTTGAAATGATATGATTTACCTTTTGTGGAAGGACTCATCAATTCAAGACATTAAATGAATTTATATTTATTTCCTTAGTCACAGTAGCTGCAATAGTATTGCTTGTGAATTTGTGAGTCAGAATCCACTCCGAGGGCATCTAGAATTCATCTCTGATATTATTTTTTTGGTATATCAATCGAATGCAGTTACTCCACTACTGAATCTAATGAATGTAACTTAGTTTTTGATCAAATGTATCAATTGGGAAAATGGCCCCCGCAAATAATTTGGCAGAATGTTTCAATCTTTTCAGCCATGCAATAATGATTCAATTTTTTAATTTCTCGAAGAACAGTTGGAGATAAGTAACGTTACACTGAAGTGTTACAGTAAAGAGTTCTAGAAGAACGGTAATTTTTTTAATTTCTGGAAGAACAGTAGGAGATTAGTAAGATTACACTGAAGCGTTCTAGAAGAACGGTAACAAATTACTGGTGTTAATATGAAAGAATTCTAGAATGTACCTTAGAGAGTTAAAACCAGGATCACGTTAAATGCTACTGTTTTTCATCAGTACAGCACGGTTGGTATATGACAAGCATTAGCAAACAAATTAAGCAGACCAGGCTGGCCGGCCCCCAGACCCACAGATCTCCCTCAAAATCTGTGAGCAAGTGGGATCTGAAATTATTGTAGTTTTTTTTTTCAGTTCCAAGGCATTCACTGTTCAGATCTGAATGAAGTTCATGTCATGTGATGCAGGTTAAAGTTGGTCCGTTGATGGTGACAGTCGAAACAATGGCGATGATCTAGAAGAAAGAACCTTTTGCTTTTTGACATTTTGGGCTCCCTCTATCATGTACACATCAACTTTGACTATGGAGGCTCCTCCAAAAACTTGGACTCTAAAATCCGCACCTGCATTTAACTGACATTTGAATCTGTACGCGGAGAGAAATGCTAAAATATATCCATTCAAAAAAATACGTTGCACCAAATAGTAGGTGTGGTCAGAGCTTACTGGCACGTCCATTAACAAAAAAATTGGATTATAATTTTAGTGTGATTAAAGTTAATGATGATGAGGGTTTGCTTTATTTTCAATTGAGTGCAATCCTCCCAAAACTTTGACTTTTGGTCACAGGATTCACATTATTAAAATTGTATTGGTTATCTGATTAAATAGTTTATAGAGATCAGATGTAAAAGGTATGGTCATATTTCAAATTATTAGTTTAAGGATTACTTTAATTGGTAAGAGGTGCTGATAGGTGAGCTGATATTTTTTTTTGGTTGGGAGAGGTTAGAAATTTGAGTTAGATTTCTACAGAATTGGTGGATTTTTTTATTAAATATTGTTAAAAAATTATATTTTAAATTAATTATAGATTTAAACATGTTATAATAAATTATAATTTTCTATATTTAGATGTTACAATATTTTTTTATTATAATTTCATTATATAAAGCTTTTTTAAACTATAATCAATTCTTAAAAATTAAAACAAAGTATATTATGGCTAAATGAATATGGGTACTTGAGATAAAGGAGCGTTATCCTTCCATCCATGATCAATCAATTTGGGCACTTGACATGTTGAGTTTTTTTTATGTTGTTTAGGCTTTTTAGGCCTTGAACTTTGAAGACCCATGTTTATTTTGGACACCATTTTTGAAATGATAAATTTTGAATTTTTTAAACAAATGTTTAGAAGTTATATTTAATAATGGGATGAAGTAATCTTTAATTTAATCTAAAGAAGAAGAAATAGAAATTTAAATTTTTAATATTTTAAAACAATTTTAGTTTTAGAATTTCAATAGGTTTACTTTAAAACTATTTTAGAAATGACTTTGTAATTTAATCATCCAACAATATCTATCATCATCATGTGTTTCTAGGAAATATTTTAAATATTCACACTTGGAACCTTGATTAGAGATTCATGTCCTTTTATGAGATGATGAAGATATTCTAATTTGGAAGGTTAAAGAGATTTTGATTTCCAATTTTTAACTATGCAACATTTTCATCTCAAGTTCTTGTTGTTAAAAAACATAAAAATTTGTGGTAAACTAGATGTTATGTTCCTCTTGTAGCTATGATTCAATTACCACAATATAAATTAGATTCTAAATGGCTAAGATTTTGAAAGTGGCTCTTCCTCCTCCTTCTTCTTGAAAGAGTGCTCTAGCTCTAGTTAAAATGGTTCTTATTCGATAATTAGTTGGCATCTAGACTTCACTCAAATAAATGGACATTTGGATGTAGAAAAATCAAATGGCAATGATCAAAGGGAAGCTAACTTATTAATTATGTGGTAGAGGTTTTTAAGCTTTTCTATTTGAAGCCAAAGAAGACCAAGGTCTCATAATTTGCAATGTCCCATACCTTTTTGGCATTATAGGAAAACATTTGAATCAATGAACACTTGATTTTGAATATGATATAGATGTTCCCTCTTCTATTCCAATCTCGGTCCATTTCTCTCATATTTCCCTCCACTATTAGAATGAAGACTCTCTTTTGAGCATAGGAAACACTTTAGGGAAATACATAGACAAATCGAAGCCAAAGGTGGGGATGTTCACATATGCAAGAATCCATGTGAAAGCATATGTAAAAACTAGATTATCAACAACTTCCATTTAAGTGCAAAACCTACCAAGAATATGGGCATTTTTCCAACGATTGCAAACAGTATCAAACCCATTTTCAACAAGAGGTGCACAAGGAAGAGCCTTGGGAAATTGTGAAAAAAATAGTCTAAATCCTTGCAGGAATAAGTAATCAAGTGGTAAATTCTTAATTTCCCAAATTAGTCTCAAATTCTTTGGGAGTTTCATTTCTTTTAAGATCACTCATTCAATCCATTAGTCTACTAAGCATGGGGTTACAGGAAATGTTGTTCAACCCTCCCAGTTGTTAGCCACACAAACTAATTCAATGTGATTTATCAACCAAATTTTGTAGTCCTTGAACCATTCTAGAAAGATCCAATGCAAAGTACCATAGTCTTAACTCCTTTATCCTCTCAATAGTCTCTATACACATATTCGTCATTGGTTTCTTTTCTAACCCTTGAAGAAGAAGCAATCTCTGATAGGAAAGAGGACATAGACCATGTGCTATAGAAAACCCACATGCAATCCAATGGCATGGTACTGAGGAAAAAATATTAGCAACAAGTACATGAGGAGAATATTGAAGACAAGCTCCCCCCTGGGAAAGTTGGGAGAAAATGTCTAAGGAAAAGAGGATGATGTTGCAAACAAACAAAAGAGTTACATCCACATCACCATTGAAAACTCTTTAGTAGTAGGATCAAAGTTACAATCAGGTTAGTAGAAGCACAAAACCCCCTATTGTTAAATAATGTTAGTGGCCTCTTGAAGAATTGGACACATGGTTATAAAAAAAATTACATTCTAGCAAGATTTTTTAACGTTGTTTTGTTAAATAAATAAAAATGACCAAGAAGCATCATAAGGGATCCCCTTAGAGAAAACATGGAAGATATCATGATGGATTGGGATCGTGTAGACATTAAGCCCTCAAAAGGTAAGTATACTTGGACAAATAGGTGTGATGATCTAGGTCACATAGTGGCCATAATTGATAGATTTCTCTTCCAGAGCTCTTTTCTTCTGAATAATTAAATCATACCCTCTAAGATCATTCATGTGGTCTTTTGGACCATAATCCCATCTCCTTGCTCTTTTACTAGGCTCACAATTTTGGGCTTCTACCTTTCCTATTCAATCCCCTTTTGCTCCAAGATTCTAAAGGTGTGGAAATCATTTCAGAAGTTTGGGGGAAATCAATCTATGGATTTCCATATTTCTTTTGGGAAAGAAAGAATAGGGTAGTAAAGCATGGGTTGAAGAAGTAGGAAAAATCATCATACATTTCACCAACCTGAGAAAGAATAAATTTGCAAAAAAAATTAAACCCTACAAGAAAAATGGAAGACGAATATATCATTAAGAAAAGCTAGTTAGAATAAAGAGAACTCTACTCCAAGAGGCATGCATCCCAGATAAAGAGGAAGAAATGAAGAGATCAAGGTCTCTGGCTACATTCAAGGGATAATAATACAATATTTGTCTCAAACAAATCCATGCTAGATTGCATAATTAGAACACAATCAAGGAGATAACTCTAGACGATGGTACAAGGTTAGATGAGTTTGCATAGATTAAAGAGACAACTCACACCCATTTTGAAGCCTTATGCAT
This sequence comes from Pseudotsuga menziesii, assembly GCA_001517045.1. Lineage (NCBI taxonomy): Eukaryota > Viridiplantae > Streptophyta > Pinopsida > Pinales > Pinaceae > Pseudotsuga > Pseudotsuga menziesii. The sequence continues at coordinate 122,824 of LPNX010837905.1, forward strand.
TGAAGAACAAGAGGTCAATCAGAACTCTATTTAAGCTATGCTTTACAGTATTCCAAAAATGATCACTAAATAAGAAAATGAAGAACTCAAAACTTAGAGATTAAGAAAGTTGAGATAATCAAAGCAATATGGGGCTTGCTCCTATCCAGGCCATGTGGCTAGATGGATTTTTAATCCATTTTTATCATGCTTCTTGGCATACATTAAAAAAGACTTGATATGCATGTCTTTTCAATCCCCCAAAAAGTACAAATGAAGGGGCAATGCAATCTCGTTCCTATCACTTATCCCTAAAGAAATTAACCCTCCTTTTCAAGATTCCACCCTATATACCTTTTCAACTCCTCATATAAATTTTTGAAAAAGATAACATAAATAGGCTAAAAAAAAAGTCATTTCTAAAATTATATATCACAATTAAGCTGGGTTTATGCAAAAGAGGTGGATCATTATAATATCATTTTGGTCTAGTCCAATATTTAATAATAGAGAACAAGGAATGGTGGAAGCAGGTCCTTCACATGAAATATTTCCAAGGAACCAGAAAGAGGTGTTTGGATTGTTTAGTAGAGAAAGGAAGAGGAGGCTTGCCAATATGTGGAGTTTATGCAAAGTAGCAATACCATTAGTCTAATTAAAACTAACCTAGATTATCAAAAACTAGGAAACCAATAGATGTATGGAATGATGGTATCATGGACACGCCATTGATTGGCTAGTCAAGAATTATTGGGACTAAAAGAATGGATGGATAACCAAGGTTCAAAAAACATCTATATTTTCTATGGTTTGAAGATGAATTTTGTTTGTTGGTTGGGTGCCACTCACCCCTATAGCCCATCTTATTCCTTTAGTTTTTCTTCTTCTTTCCCATTTAAGAAGATGCACCATCACTGACTTCTCGGTCTTCGACTGCAAAGGATGGGGTTTCAATGGAATTGAATATATATTCAAATATGGTTATAAAGAACAACACACAAAGTTGCCTCTCCCTCCCTACTTGAGGATATGGAAGCATGTCTATAATAGAGAAGGATTGCCCAAGATAGATACATTTTGTTGGATCATAGTTCACAATAAATTACTAGATACTGAGAACCTTCAAAAACATGCAATTCAAAGATCCTCATTGTTGCTCTGTGCAAAATTGAAGTTGAAACACAAAAGCATCTCTTTTTTCAATGCCGCTTTACCATTCAGGTCAATAAGCTTTTCCTTGAAAAGATTAAACACCATGTAATCCTTCCCCTCACATGAAAGAACATGTTTACTCATTGGCAAAAATATTATAAAGGAACCTTCTTAAATAAGCCATTTCTTAATCAGCCTTATTAGGCATGCCAATATATTATAAAGGAATTATATCTAGACGCTTTAGATGGTTTATAGTGTCTTTGCATAGGGAGTGAGACCCAACCAAATCTAGAAATGTGCTCAAAGGTTAGGAAGAAGGGCTATGGTCTTGAAAAACTTGGGTTTGTCTTTGGTCCTTTGAATTACTTATTAATTAAGGAATATTGTGTCACCACTTCCATCCTTGGTGGCGCCCTTTGTATAAAATATAAGATATTCATACAATCTCATCTCAATGAGGGATGAAGACTTGGTAACACGGAAGTGATAGAAAAAGTGTACCTACCAGTTTAATAATGGAGCCTCTGGTAACAAAAAGACAAATACATGCTTTGGAAGTAGATTTATTTTGCTTTGCAATATGGCTGCAATCCTCAAGAAAGGTTCCCAAATGGTAAGGATGTGAGTTTAGTCATCAATTCCCTCCAAATATGAACGTGGATGAAATGAATTTAGTCAAATCCCATCAATTTTAGAAGTGTAATTTTTCTTTTAATATATTAAAAAATTTTAAATATTTAGTAAAATACATTTATTAATTTTTTTTTAATACTCAAAACTAGCTTTTTGAAAAAGGTTGTTAAACCATTTTTACAGTACATATGAAATTCAACATTCAACATGAACATCCATAAATACTGAACACTACTCAATTAGAAAAATACAAACATATATATTATACCACTTCAAATTCATAAACACAATTTTATGTAAAGTTTTAAGTATTTATTATAAACAATTTTAAAAGTATATTATACCACTTCAAATTCATAAACACATTTTCATGTAAAGTTTTAAGTATTTATTATAAACAATTTTAAATATTCAATAGATTGTAAAAGTGGTTGTCCTTAGTTGATGATACTGATATGGAATAATCATTTGAAAAACATTTTTTTTTTAAATTAGACAGAAAATAGTTTAACAACTCACCTGAAAATTAAAAAAAAGACAATAAGAGTTCAAATTTGGTCTGTTAAAGTCGCAGTCACCACGCACCAATTTTCGTACGTAACGTTTGCCACAAATCAAAGCAAAGCAAAGATTGGAGTTGAAATGGCGGCGAATTTTTTCATTTCTATTGTATGAATGCTGCCATAGAGGCGTTTTCGATGCCCAAAGAATTATGGCAATCTTTACCAGGTCCTGTTTCACATTCTCAAAGCTTGTAGTTCTAGGTTATGTTCTACTCTCCATAGGAGCTCAACATCCCACCAGAGCAGTCGCCGCCCTCGACCAGGCCTGCGACGGGAACAAATTCTCGACAGGAAGTGAATTCGAGAGAAATTTGAAGAGGGTTCTCTACTATCTGAGCAACAATGCATCTGATATGGGGTTCGATACCTTTCAATATGGAAGAAGTCCCAACAGGGTGTTTGGGCTGTTACAGTGCAGAGGCGATACCACCCCCTCAGAGTGCCGAAACTGCTCACAGAATGCGGGGATAGAAATCCGGGAAACATGCCCTGCAGCAACAGGGGCCATCGTCTGGTTCGACCAGTGCTTTCTCCGATACCAGAACAAGAACTTCATTCTTGGTATCACTTCTGAAAACTACGTGGGCTTTATCTGTGACAGCGTTGTTGCGCCGAATCCAGAAGCCTACAGGAGCGCCATTAATGACCTTATGCACAAACTAGCAGCGAAGGCTTCAGTTCCCAGTAGCAGGGGTTTCGCCTTTGGACAAATAGAGGCCGATCCATCTAATCAGACCATCTATGGGATCGTGCAGTGCTTAGAGTTGCCTTCTGTCAATTGCTCAAAATGTGTGTCGGATGCGATCTCTCGAACGCCCAAAAATTGTTTCACAAAGAGCGGAGGAGAAGTTTTGAGCAGCAGTTGTCGAATCCGTTTTGGGAGAGATAAGTTTTATAATCCCGAGTTCTCACCACAGCAAATAACTTCTGTTCAAAACCCTTCATCTTATTCCAGAGGTAATAATAATAACAGCATATATCTTCTTTATTAGTCTCTTTCAAATCTTCTGTTTCATTGAATTTATTTAAGAAATGTATCTCCTTCCGGCTGCTTGCAGAGAAAACGCCGAGGAGAATGACATTAAAATTAGTTATAATCTTAGCGGTTCTTGGAGCAGCGCTTTTGGCATCGGTGGTTTGGTTACTTAAGTTTACTACGAGTACTAAAATGTGCGAACCGCCATTTCTCAAGACTGTCACAGATGACGAAGAAGGTATAAGAATAAGGACTTTACATGGTAAAATGTTACAGAAACGGAGCAGCTTTAGATTCTTCTCCCTTCATATTTTTTCTTTATTTTCATGTTTTCATTTTTCTGGCAAGTCTTCTTGTTCTTGATTATAATTTGTGGAGATCGATACACAGTAATATCGTTTCCTGTCATTCAGAAACACAAGAGAATGCGGGTCACGCGTTTTCACAGCAGGAACATATCTTCTTCAAGCTCAAGACACTCAAACTCGCTACGCGGAATTTCGAGGATCAAAACAAGATTGGAGAGGGCGGATTCGGTCCTGTTTACAAGGTAAAGTATATGAATCAATGCCAGTTGGGGGAGCTTCAATGTTATTTAAATCCATTCCACAGTGTACATAATTTAAGTTGATATAAGATGAAAACTTTGCAATACAAGCACCTGATTTGTTTTGAAATTTATTATTGCTCATCGGTCTCAGGGGGTTCTCGGCGATGGAAGAGAAATTGCAGTGAAAAAGTTGTCTGTGAAGTCGAAGCAAGGCAAAACCGAATTCATGAACGAAGTGAAGATTGTCGCCAAAATTCAGCACAGGAATCTTGTGAAGTTATTTGGTTGTTGTGCTGCTGGAATGGAAAAGCTGCTTGTTTATGAGTACATGCCTAACAACAGCCTTGACAAGATACTCTTTGGTGAGTTCATAAGTCGGTGTGGTTCTTGATCTTATAGATTTCTCTGGTTCGATTATAACATTTGTTTGTGTGATCAGACCCAGAAAGATGCAGAATTCTTGATTGGCAGAAGCGTTATAACATCATTCTCGGAGTAGCTCGCGGGCTTCTTTACCTTCACGAGGATTCTCAGCCTCGCATCATTCATCGAGATATTAAGGCTGGAAACATTTTGCTGGATCAAGATCTGAATCCCAAAATTTCAGATTTCGGCATGGCGAGACTTATCCGAGGAGATAACACTCAACTAAAGACAAGAATCGCTGGCACTTAGTAAGTCTTTCTCAAACCCAAATCCACCGAGTACTTCACATTCTTAGCATTGATGAACGCATTCAGAGGTTTCATTTCTTAGGTCTCTGAAAATAAATGTCGATTGGGTGCAGCGGATATATGGCTCCAGAATATGCAATGATGGGTCAATTATCAGTTAAGGTTGATGTGTTCAGCTTTGGGGTTCTGGTTCTCGAAATCCTGAGCGGTAGAAAGAACACTGATCTCAATTTACCGAGAGAGATGCAAATTCTGTTACAATGGGTATGGCATTTCCAATTATCATACTAATTGTTGAATTGTTTCTAAGCTGAAACCCTAGCTAAGCAGTCTTTTGTATCGATGCAGGCATGGGGGTTGTATATCAGAGGACAAGCTCTGGATATAATGGATTCGTCACTGGGTGATCTAATGTGTCCCGAGGAGCAAGTAGTGAGATGTATTCACATTGGACTCTTGTGTGCCCAGGCTGATGCAACAGCAAGGCCTCCCATGTCTTCTATATTTCTGATGCTTTCATCGAATTCCATCGCGTTGCCCACCCCTACCATACCTGGCTTTGTACGCGTTACACAGACAGAGGGAAGTTTGGCTTTCAATCGGAAGGATGCAGCAGGGCTGTCGAGGACGTCGCCAGCGTCATCATCCACATCTTCCCACAGTCCTCTTGTTCCTTCTTCCAGAAATGATGTTTCCATTACCCAGGTGGAAGGCAGATAATCACCTAATTAACCAAAAAAATGGAGCCCAATTCAAAGATCATACTTTCTTTTGATTTCCATGTGCAGAAACCAGCTCTTTCCTGTAATCTATTCGATATTGCGTTTGAATGTGATTTATACCATCACGAAGCTTTTGTGCTTTGTCATCACTCGGCGTGTAATTCTGCCCTGTAACTCATAGTATGCTATTGTGAAATATATGAATCATTTTCCTTGCCATTTATTACAATTTATTACTATCCTGTTTGCATTTAAACAATATTTATATTGGTGGCCAATTTTGATCATTTGACAGAAATGTCATTATGAAATTAAATTGATTGGTTCATAAGTACGACTGGAATTATGAAAATTTATTGCTAATTTCTGGTATACCGGTATACAGTATACATTGTGTTAGAGAATTTTGAAACCAAAGTTACCACTCGTTCCTCCATTTATCAGGGTTCTTGCCAAAAGCTATAAGAACCTTATGAAACAAAAGTTTGAGTGGTTCTTCCATTTAAGCTATAAAAACCTTGATGATGAGTGGAGGAACCACAAGAAAAATTGGTTTTAAAATTTTTTGGCAGTGTATACCAAACATAAAATTAGCAATATATTTTCTCACTGTAAAAACCTACTCTAAAAATTGTCCGAAATTCTATTGAATAAATGAGATCATACAATTTTATAGTTTCATCCTTACTCCTCAATATTCCTGAAAATAGGTACAAGCTTACCATTAAACTTCTCACCCTCTTAAGATTTGTCTTCATAGATTCATGGTTAAGGTTTTCCTCCATAGATTCAAATTTATAGAGCGCGGATGCTTCAAATAAAAGGGTGGATAAAGCTGCCTTTTTGCTTCTTCAGATTCAGACCTGGCGCCTGCGGGAAAAGAGTGGAGAAGGCTGCTTCTTTGCTTCTTCAGATTCAGACCTGGAGCTTGCGCGCAATGTGAAAGTTTGGATAAACTCATAGTGATCGATCTTGGGATCTGGGTCTTTATTAAAACCAATAGTTTCTAGTTAAGATTTGTCTTCATAGATTCATAGTTAAGGGGAAATGTGAAGTTTGGTATTCTGTGTGCACCCTTTTGTGCTATCACATTTAACATTCGAGGGCCGAGAATAAATCAAGTTATTGATTGATATGATATAGATAGGCAAAAGTCTGTAAAGTTTGAATGTTGGGATGGATCCTTTACCGCATTTAACATTCGAGGGCCGACTCGCCGAGAATAAATCAAGGGCGAGAATAAATCAAGTTATTGATTGATATGATATATATAGGATAGTCCGTAAAGTTTGAATGCTGTCAGAGATTCTTTACTGTTCTACGTCCATTTTTTTTTAAATTGAAAAAATACACAACTTGCTATTCCAGGATTAAGAATCAAAATTATACCTGCACAAGAGTAAACCAAATTCAACATGCATCAGAGCCTAGGTCTTTTCCAAGCCTGACAGATTACAATATAAACCTAAATACATAAAAACACTGCTTCTCTACTGATCTACTCGATTGAACTGCTTCTCTACTCGGCTTTAAAATAAATGTTCTCGATTGATGTAAACTCTTACAACTGTAATCATACAACATCCTGAAGATAATCCAAGCTTGAGTATCGAAACGTAAAGTGTAAAGTATAAAAGAGTATTTTTTTGGGTTTGAAATAAGAGAAGTTTACAATATTTAGGGTTATCGGCCTAATTTCTATATAAAGTATAAAAGAGTATTTTTTTGGGTTTGAAATAAGAAGAAGTTTACAATATTTAGGGTTATCGACCTAATTTCCATTGATACAATCTTATAGTTTATATGTGTAGTTTCATTATTGTTTGAAAATCAAACTTGGTCATTTTTAATAACTTCTTGGTGATAAGATGGTAGACTTCCACTCCTATCAAATGCCTTTGGATTTTGAATAGTTAATATATTTCTTTACTTATGAGGAAGACACACTTTTAGCTAATCAAAAGTAGTTTAAAGCTATACTTAGGACCAAAAGAGTAGTTTCAATGCATATAGTATCTAAAAAAAGGTATCTTGCAGTATTTACATGGAGGCTACATCAATGAGGTGATGTACTTTCAAGTAATATATAGTCTTACCCCTACATGAGACCAAATACTACTATAGTTGTAGTTTAAGCATTTGTCTAAATATTTTAGTAAAGTATTTAGACTTTTATTATCTTATTACTTTATTAGTAGAGTTTGCTTTAAGGTAAAGTGTAAAAGTTTATTTTTTTGGGTTCCAAGTGAGAAAAAATTTACAATATTTAGGGTTATCAACCTAATTTCTATTGATATAATCTTATAGTTCAGATGTGCAGTTTCGTAATTGTGTGAAAATCAAACTCTCTCACTTTTAATATATTTCTTTACTTATATAATATAAAACCATACTTGCAGACCAAAATAGTAGTTTCAACTCATATAGTATCTAAAAAAAAGGGAGTATCTTGCACTATTTACAAGGAGGCTACATCAATGAGGTGATGTGCTTACAAGTAATATATAGTCGTACTATACTACTATAGTTGTAGTTTCAGCATTTGTCTAAATATTTTAATAAAGTATTTAGACTTTTATTATATCTTATTATTTTATTAGTAACTCAACCTTTGAGTTGAATTTTTTTAAGTACAAGTTTCCTATTCTCAAGTTTGTAACATTTACTTATAAATTCTAATCAAATCAAGATTTTATTGGAGATATCCACCTCCATGCATTCAAGTTTGTAGGGTAAATCCACATAATTTTGTAAACACCTTCCATATTTTTTTTGGCTTAGCTTTCATTATTGTCATTTTAATGTTTATTATTTCATTACTTATTTAATTGCAACATTAAGACTATTTTAAATGAAATTACATTGCACAGTTAGATGAAGATGCTATATTAAAGGTGCTTTATCGATTTGAATTGGATCTTTAAAGAATTGAAATTGAAGAGCTTAGATCTTTGTTATTTTGTGCTTAAGAACTATCAAATTTTGTTTTTGAAGGCCCTTATTCAATCCTTTGGGTGGCGACATGGAAGTATGGTTGATGATGTGGAAAATTGTTGTTGACGTAGATGTTGAGGTGGATTATGGACACATGGAAAATAATGATTGGAAGGTCATGAAATGGGAAGGTCTATGAAATACTCAATGCTATACTTTCCCTAAGCACCTAGGACTTAATGGAGTTGCACCATATCTTTATTCAGGGAACCCAATCTACTCCTTGCGTCATTAGAAGGGATAATACCTTTACCCCAACCTGATGGTACTAGAGGATAATCCTTAGTATCGAGGGTTCAGTGAGGATCACTCTAATCTAGAGTTGAAGTAACTCTCCAATACTCCTTCGTGGTATGACAAAGGGGGAACACCTCATAAATCCCAACTCTTTAAGGCTGGGGCTCTAGAAGGATTTCCCCACTCCTAATGGGGAGACTCCAACAAATGGTTTGATGTACTAGCCATGCCTCCTTTGCATTATGGATTCCATGAGGAATACTCCAACCCTTTACATGGCACAACTCCACTAGGAACTTGTTTGCAAAGGAAAATGGGGATCCACAAGGATTGAAGGGAACACATGGAAACCATTAATAAGAGGACATGTGACAAGGAAAAAAGTATCCAATAGGAAGAAAAAGGGTTGTTTTTGGATCATCACATAGGTAATGAGAGGCTTCCATGTGGAAATATAGAAAAAGGCGAATACATCATTTTGTGCATGTAGAAGGGACTCAATTCCTAGGAAAGGTGATAATAGTTTATGGAGTTTGTTGGCATTTGTGGAAGTGGGTAGAATAGATGGATATGCTCACTAGGAAAATAGTTAGGATTCAATAAATGCTTCATGAGTCATTTGTCCTTTTGATTAACTGTCTGAGGGGATAAAATCCAAATGAGTTGACAATGAAGGAGTTATTGGATGGTTCCTTCTTTGATTATGCATTTGCAACTTTTGGGTTCATGCTACGAGGACATAATTAGGTTAGGTAAGGAACATATTTTTCCTTTCATTTGCAAAGAATAAGTTGGAATTTCCACTCATAGAGAAGGACTCTAGAACTCAAGAAGAATCGCAAAAGAGATACCATCTAATTGTGTTGTTTTGACATTTTGGAATCATATGTAATTGCTTTATTTAGACACTAGAGGTTGATTTGGGAAGTTTCCCATGCTACAACAGAGAAGAAGGAGAAATCCTTTTAATTGATAATACTAACTTAGGAGATTTAGAATTTATCTAGGGAGTGAGAAGTCATCCCACAATCTACAGTTGGGATGGTGAGTCTTTCTTCCAAATAAGACGAAGCCATTGCTGAAAATTGCTTGGCCATAATCTAGAGAAAACAAGAATATTTGTTGTACAATAGTGTTTTCCTAACTGTGTGTATCTAATAGTATATTAAGGGAGGTACCCATTCCTTTAGCCTTAAGTCAATGGTATTGGAACAAAAGAGCTATAGCTAAGCCTGATTTGTAATAACTTTTTCATTAAATTATTTGAATTCGATCAAGCTTCCTCTTTGAAGTTGGTTTTCCCATTTCAATTTCCAAAGTAAATATTTTGTGTCCTATGATATGTGATTGTATGAGTTATCGTTTTGTATTCCTTGTATAAATAAACAATACAATATCAATGTATCAATATATAATAATAAAAATATTTACATAATATTAATTGACAAAATATGACATGCCAAAGTTAAAAGGACCTACACAATTAATAAATTATAATTTCTCATTTAAAATGTTTATAGTATTCACATTGATAAATTGACTCGACAATAAGCTAAACAATTATAAATCACTTAAAACAAATTAAAAATTATACCTTCACATCCTCCTCAAATCCACGTGATCAATATCTGCACGGGATGAAGAACAACTAAAACTCCATGTTATTCTAGTAGGATTTTTAGTAAATCGAGTCATAATCTTACCCGAAAATTGCAGTTTGCGCAATTATGCAATTTCAATAATCACCAATATCTTTCCTAGACTAAATGCTAGATTTTGAAACTACCCAAATTGTCAAAATCACAAGTTGAGCAACAAAAATTGCACTTTCAACCATTCTTCCTCTACCAAATTCCAACAAGTACTAAGCGATTTAATTGTCTCTTATCCTTCTCCACCAATATCTCAACTTTGTTGACATACTCAACCTTCTATATGTTTTATCAACCATATTTATAAACCATATTTATAGTAAGAACCCACCTTCATTACAATAATTATTTTCCTTTGATTTTCCATTAAAACCTCCTAAACCCAAGTTCCTTGATAAACATGTTTGTTTTGACTTAAAAAAAACACCACATCGTTATTAACACTCGTTCTTGACCTTACTATTTTAACTTTAAAAACAACCCATCGCTATTAATACTTGTTCTTGACCTTACTATGTCCTCATTTAGTGGGTTGTTGGTATGTTTTTCACTGTTGCAATTCATTTCTTCACAATGAATATGGATTTTCTTCATGTTGTGTATAAGTTTTTCCCTCACGTTCTTCATGTCATCCATACCTCCCTTTTGATCTTTTCATGTCATCTACATTTTCGTACATGTACACGTTTGGAATAATTATATTTGATTACGGATGTACATGTACATATGTACATGTTTGAATAATTTTTTTTATTATGGAGAAAAGGACACCTAGTAGGCCATCCAAGGTCATCCTTGTCAACAACAATCAAATCGCTAATTGATTTTGTGATAGTTTATGTTGGCTAGAAACCAACTTAGTTTTATGAAGAGACCCCGGGAAGAATGAAGGCATGAGTAAATGTTAAAGATATTCTATAACCATCAAAAGAAGAGCTTGTAATACAAGCTTAAAAATGATATTTAAGAACATTATACATGGCTAAAAGAAATTAAACTAATTTATTTTGAGTGTGACATTCATAATCAAGAACATACATTAAAGGTTTTCTTCAATATGTTGAAGGGTCTATATATGGAGATGGTTTTTAACAAAATACGAGTTTATAGATATAGTATTTGGTTATAGTTTAATTTTTTTTATGTGGTGGTATATTTTAATGATGTGAATATGATTTTTATATAATAAAGTTTTTTTTGTTTTTTTTACATATGAAAAAGTTTACAATAATTAAGATTATTGGTCTAGTTTTTATTGATACAATTTTAAGAATGTGAATAAAATTTGGTAACTTGTAACAACTTATGGTTCATAAGAGGTAAACTTCCACTCTTACTAAATACTTTTTGGCTTCGGATTATTAACATGTTTCCTTACGTTTGAAGAAGATAAACTATCAGTCGATAAAAAATAATTTAAGGTCTTTAGGATAAAAAATATAGTTTCAATCTAAATAATATGTATTATAAAGCAATATCTTAATCTTGTTTTATCATCATTGAGGTTACAATAATGGAGTGATGTGCTTTTAAGTAACATCTAGCCATAATCACATATGAAACCAAATACTATATTGGTTACAATTTAACCACTTCCCATACAAATATAATAAAGTAATTAAACCTTTATTGTCTAATATACGTTAAATTAATAACTCCACCTTTGAATTTTAGCTTCTCTTTTGTATCGTTTACTTGCAAATTGTAATCAAACCATGTTTTCAATGGAAATGTAGTCCATGTAATTGTGTCAACACCTCCACAATTTTTTGCTTTTGACTGTCTATTATTTTCATTTCTAAACTTGTTATTGCATTACATCTTTACTTACAATTTTAACATTAACTTAAACAAAATCACACTGCACAATTTGATGAAGATGCCATATAAAAGATACCTTATTAATCCGAATTAGATCCTGAAAGAGTTGAAATGAAAGAGTTTAAAGTTTTGGTTAATTTTGTGCTCAAAAACTTGTGCGATTGAAGCCCTTTATTAAATCCTTTGGGTAATGACTTGGACTTATGCTAGATGATGTGGTAATGTGTTGTTGACGTGGATGATGAGGTGGACAATGGGCGCATGTAAGATAATGATTGGATGATAGGCCATGACATGAGAAGGTTTATGAGAGTCCCAATGACATACATTCCATTGACACCTAGAGTCACCCCATATCTTATTGGGAAATGATTCTTGGTCAAGGAATTGCAACATTAGAATGGACAATCCCTTTACCCCAAACTCACAGTACTAGATGATAACTCTTAGTATTGGGGTTCTACGGGGATCCCCCCACTCCACACTTGTAGTAACTCTCGAATAGTCCTTACTAGTAGGACAAAAAGGGGACACCTTAGAGGGCCCATGTATTTATATTTGGGGCTCTAGAGGGATCATTCCATTCCCCATTGGGGAGACTCCACTAAATGGTTAGTTGTACTATCCATGCTTCTTTTGCGTTGTGGATTCCATGGGAATTATCTCAACCCTTTAGGTGGTACAAATATGCTAAGATCCTAGCTACAAAGGAAAATGGGAACCAATAGGATTGACGAGAACACTTGGTAACCATTATTATGGGGACACATGGCAAGGAAAAAAGGCTCCAATATAAAGAAAAGGCGTCATTATGAGATGATCACAAAGCCAATGAGAAGTTGCCTTGTGGAAAGACAAAAAAAGGCATATACATCATTTTTTGGATAGAAGGAACTCGATTCCTAGGAAAGGAAAGAACGGTTTATCTGGTGGCATTTGTGGGAGTTAGAAGAACAAATGGATAGACTCACTAGGTAGACGATTAGGATTTCATAACCACTTCTTTATTCCTTTGAATTTTTTATTGATTGCAAGGAGACAAAAACCAAATGAGTTGACAATGAAGGGGTTCTTAGATGGTTCCTTGTTTGGTTATGCTTTTGCATTTATTGGGTTCATGTTACAATGACCTATGGTGAGATAAGGAAGAGATTCAACCATTTATTTGCAGAGAATAAGTTGACATTTCCATTCTCAAAGAAGAGCTTAAGAACTCAAGATGAGTCACAAAGTAGCCATTTTCAAATTTTGTTGATTTGTCATTTTGGAATAATATGTAATTGGTTTGTTTGGGCATTGGAGGTTGATCTAGGAAGCTAGCCTAGGTACAACAGAGAAGACAAAGATAACCTTTTGATTGAAAATATTGAAGGAGATTCAGTATTTGTGTAGGGAAAGAGAAGTCATCATGTCTTTTGTAGTTGTTTCCAGAGCTAAGATTCCAAAGAAAAAGAAGGATAGACTTGTTGTTGTGCAACAAGCTACAATTGGGATGGTGAGTCTTTCTTCAAAATAAAATGAAACCATTGTTGAAATTCCTTTTCCATAGTCCAAAGAACACGATAATCTTTGTTGTATGTTAATGTTGCCTAGTTATGTGTGTTGAGAAGATTAAGGGTAGTAGATTTTCCTTTAGCTTTAACTCAATGGCATAGGAACAACAAAGCTTTAGCTAAGCCTATTTTGTAATATAATTTTCCATTAGATTCTTTAGAATTGAACAAGCCTCTTTTTTAATGTGGGTTTTCCCATTTAAGTTACCAAAAAAATATTTATATATTTTATGATGTATAAATTTGTTTTATATTCTTTATATACAAATAATACAATATAAAGATATTAATACATAAACATAAAACCATCATAAAATAAGAAAAATTAAAAAATCAACATAATTATTAACATTTTATTTCTTAATTTAAAAAGTAATATTGTTGAATGGTTAGAAAATATGCTAAACTATTAAAAAAATATTTATATATTTTATGATGTATGATTGTATGAAAATTTGTTTTATATTCTTTATATGCAAGTAATAAATAGTACAATATAAAGATATTAATACATAAATGAAACCATTTACATTGACAAAAATAAAGCATAATAAAAATTAAAAAATCAACATAATCATTAATATTTTATTTCCTCATTTAAAAAGTAATATTGTTGAATGGTTAGAAAATATGCTAAACTATTAAAAAAAATATTTAACAAAAAAATTAGTATGATACCTTCTCTTCACCAAAACTGTTATCAAAATTCTAACATAAGATAGATGATTAGGTTTCATAATCAATTCTTTATTCCTTTGAATTTTTTATTGAGTGTGAGGAGACAAAAACCAAATGAGTTCTTGGATGGTTCCTTGTTTGGTTATGCTTTTTATAATTATTGGGTTCATGTTACAATGCCCTATGGTGAGATAAGGAAGAGATTCAACTATTTGTTTGTAGAGAAGAAGTTGACATTTTCATTTACAAAGAAAAGCTTACGATGAGTTATAAAGGAATTATTTTTGAAATTTGATGATTTGCTATTTTGGAATCATGTAATTGGTTTATTTGGGCATTGGAGGTTGATTTAGGAAGCTACCCTAGGTACAATAGAGAAGACGAAGATAACCTTTTGATTGAAAATATTGAAGGAGATTCAGTATTTATGTAGGGAAAGAGAAATCATCGTGTCTTTTGTAGTTGTTTCTAGAGCTAAGATTCCAAAGAAAAAGAAGGATAGACTTGGTGTGCAACAAGCTACAATTGGGATGGTGAGTCTTTCTTCCAAATAAGATGAAATAATTGTTGAAATTGCTCGGCCATAATCCAAAGAACATGAGAATCTTTGTTGTACGTTGTGTTTGCCTAGTTATGTGTGTTGAGAAGATTAAGGGTAGTAGCTTTTCCTTTAGCCTTAAGTCAATAGCATAGGAACAACAAATCTCTAGCTAAGCCTATTTTGTAATGTATTTTTCCATTAAAAAAGCTGAATTTGAACAAGCCTCATTTTTAATATTGGTTTTCCCATTTAAATTAAGAAGAAAAATCTTATATATTTTATGATATATAATTATATATAAACTTGTTTTATATTCTTTATATTCCAATAATAAAATATAAATATATTAATACATAGACATAAAACCATTTGCATTGATAAAATAAAACATAACATAATTTAATAAATCAACATAATTATTAACATTTTATTTTCCCAATTGAAAAGTAATATTGTTGAATTGTTAGAGAATATGCTAAACATTTAACCAAAAAGTTAGTATGATACCTTATCCTAACCAAAACCGTCATCAAAATCAAAACTCTAACATAAAGAGGATACTTGCAAAGCCTACACCATGTTAATAATATGAAAGTTATTTCACGCAACAAAAATAAAAATTGCATAGCATATCACGTAAAACAACAAAATACATCACGTAATATGAAAGTTATATTATACAATTAATAAAAAACAAAGAGGAAGGTCCAATTCAAATGAAAAATAGAAAAAATAAAAAATCATATACCTAATCACTCTAATACATCCACCGATACCCTTCATGCAAGCCAAGTGATCGATACTTCAAGGTTGTTGGCATGTTAGGTTAACATGCTCAACCTTATATGTATTTACCAACCATGCTTAGGCGAGTGAACTACAAGCAACCAACCTTCACTAGAATATTGACCCACCTTTGATTTTCCAAGGTGTTATGAGAACCTCTTAAATAAACATATTAGTTTTGACTTAAAAAACCATTTATCATTAGTAATAATTCGTTATTGACCTTACTATGTTCTCAATGAGTGGGTTGTTGGTATGTTCTTCACCATAAATATGGATTTGGTTCATGTGATGTATAAGTTAATATATTAAAACAAGAGTAGGGTGTACTGTTTTCGACATTATTATTAACTTTGTAGTTAGTTATAAATCAACTTTGTAATTTGTTATAAGGATTTTTTTTGCAATGGAAACAATTGTTTTCATTGTTTTTTATTACACTTGTTATGAAACCAAATAATAATAATTTAAAGGCTAAAATCCAATTATCTTCAATTTGAAGAAAAAAACCTTATGTAATATCTTTATGCCTTGTTGGTCTCACTAGACTTTCACATGTTCAACACATCTATACTATCTAATATATACTACCTAATTTTACCTATTTTATGATACGTTACATTTACAAGGTACTATGACCATTATTACCATATTTATTATTGTTTATTACTATTCTTACATATATCTATATATAATTAAATTTATAAATAATCTGAAAATTAACTAAAATGTCTTTATATATATATATTCCGAAGAAAAAAAGCTCGTAATTTTATTGATCAAAATAAGTGTCAGATACATATGAAGTATGAATGCATACTGTGTTCAAACAAGGTCTGATGATACTCTTATCGACCAACCTTATCGTAAAGTCCCATATGACCTTACTTTCAGAGTTTGTAAACTTTTTATAATTGGAGAATTTCAAAAAGTAATATGTCCTGTTCCATGGAGATATAATCAGCCTGTAAGTGCCCGATGATAACATTAAAAAAGAACTGAGATGTTCCAAGGTAAAAAACAGATTTGTTCCAAAAACAAAATCATGCCGAGGTCTGTAAGTGCCCACTGCAACCTGTCGATCAATAAGGAAGAACCAATAGAGTATGCAATTATGATGGAGTGGAGTTCTGTTGTATGTCAAAAAAAGGTCTATGGTAATACTCATAGATTCCTGCTTCTCTTGTTTCCACAAAATTCCAAGTTCCTCGCTCCATCAGTAGACCTTGTTTTGACAGGCGGCCCGCTTCTGAGTTCCTTTCCTTGTACACATGCCGACAAATAATGGAATCAAAATTTGCCATGAGTGTGCATACTTCTTCAAATAGTGTAGTAAGGGAGATGTTTCTACATATTTGAATTTTGTTCACGCAATTAATGAATACTAGTGAGTCTCCGAAAATTTGAAGCCTTCTACAATTTTGTCCAAAGCAAAACAGAGAAGGAGTTTTAGCTCCAGCGGCTCAATGAAATTGTTCGTTCCTTCCCCTAACCCCATTTGAATTTTGAAGTGGTGGTTCTGAGATAAAAAGGGGTGGCTCCTCCTCCACAGATGCGATCTTGAGAAGCACCATAAAAAAAATCCCAAGGAAAAGAAAAATCAATCAGTTCCTCTAAGATGATTCAGATGGCCGAGGATTCTTTGGTTTGTGGGAAGAAATATAAAATGTCTAGACCTTGCTTTGCATTGGCCTTAGTTGAAGAGGCCTTTTCTAGAAAAATAACAGCATTCTGGGCAAGCCATATACCCTAGATATGGATAAGTGGCGGCGGTTTTAAATGAGCAAGGTGATTAGATGAGGACCAGAATTTCCAAGCATATTCAAGGGAGTGACCGTGCCAGTCCAATCTAAAATTGAGTAGAGTTTGTGAGTGAGACCATACCTGTGATGAGAAAGGGAAAATAAGGAACATATGTGTAGCGTTTTCCTCATCATTTTTGCAGAGAGGGCACCAACCTGGTCCTTCCAAGAACCTCTTCTACATTCTGTACCAAGTTGGTATTTTTTTTGCTAATGTACACCACATAAATACTTTTTCTTTCGAAGGACATTTAACCTTCCATATTCCCTTTTCCACCATAGAGGATCACCTTGAAAATATGTGGCACTAAGATGTTGGTAACCTGTCTTGGGAGTATAGCTGCCAAGCGCAACAAATTACCAAATAATCTCATCCCGAGAATCTGTGAGTCTGATGTGAGAGACTCGAAGGGCTGTGATGTCTCTGTTCCAATAAGTGCACCATATGACTGGGAGATCTAGCTCTCTAATCCCCTCCAATCCATGATGCCAAATATTTGTGGAAACAGGGTCAACAATCTGATTCAAATGGAAAAAACCTTTTTGGTTTAACAACTATATGAGTTGTTGGGGAAGGATATGTTGTAACTAACTACTAGGCCATGGGTCTGCACCAATTCACCCTTTTGTGTTGTTCCCAACTTTCCAAACCAACCCACTGTGGATAAGAGGAAAATCCTTGTAAATGGCCTTCCAGATAATTGCCCCGAGGGGGGAGAAGTGAAAACTTCATTTCTGATCCAATCCCAGAGGGGAATAGGGGCAATGTATTTATGAAAGACCACCTTGGTCCAAAGGTTGTTTGTTGAAAATAGATGCCAACTTGCTTTTGCTGCAAGGGATTTAGCAAAAAGCGTGATGTTTTTGAGCCCCCATCCTCCTAGTGATTTGGGTCTGGCTATTTGATCCCATTTAACCCATGGAAGGTCCTTTTGGTCTTTTTTCCCAGTCCATGGAAATCTAGAGAAAATTTTATAAGACCTTTCCAGGATAGATTTTCGGATCCAAGCTAGGGTCATCCAATAGACAGGGATGGATTCAAGGACTGACTTGACTAATTCTAATTTGTTAGCTCACGAGAGCGATATGTTGCACCAAACATTGATCCTGTGATCCAATTTGGCTATTAACCAATTCCGATTTTCATTTTTGTATCAATTTGGTTTTAATCTGAAACCCAGGTACTTTAGTCCTTCATCCAAAGATGTGACGATGAAAGGGAAGAGGTCCGAAAAACTACTGGTGGCTTTTTCATCCATATTAAAACTGAACATTGTGGATTTCTGTTCATTAACTTTCATTCCCGTGGCTTTGCAGAAGAGGTGCAGAATTTCTGAAAGTTTTTCAACGTCCCTGATTGAGCCATTACAAAAAAATGAGGATGTCATCCAAAAATAGAATATGGGTGATATTTAAGTTCATTGCTATCTTGATCCCTTCGAACAACCCTCTTCTTTTTCCATCCAGTATAGCTCTACTGAGACCTTCAGCCACCAATAAAAAAGTAAAGGAGAGAGTGGGCACCCTTGGCAGAGCCTCCTTTCCAAAAGAAAGAACGGGGAGGCTGATCCATTTATAAGCACTGCAAAAGAGGCCATGGATATGCAACAAAAAATCCATTTGATGAAAGAGTAGTTGAAACCCAAGTGAGTGAGCAGGAGTCTTAGATACATCCAACTTACTGTGTCAAAATCCTTTGACAGGTCAATCTTGAGAGTTTCCCCTTTTATCTTCTTGATTTTTATGCTGTGCATCACTTCTTGAGCTACACCGATGGATTCATGAATTCGTCCATTCTTAAGAAAACCAAATTGTTCTAGTGAGATCATTTTTGAGAGGACCTTTTTAAATATTTCTGCAAGCACTTTTGAAACCACTTTGTAAGTGATGTTGCAAAGAGAAATGGGCATGAAATCCTCCAAACAGTCTGGATTTTCTATTTTTGGAATGAGAGATAAGAACGTTGAGTTGAGGGGGGATGTAAATGGTATTTTACTTGGGATTATTCGACTAGATGAAGGATTTCAAGTCCAATTGTGTCATAGGTTGCCAAAAAAGAATCGATGGTCCAATTGTCTGGGCCAGGGCTTTTATCCTTCTAGAAACTATGCAGAGTTGCTTTCAGTTCTTCTTCCGAGACCTCCTCCATAAGATCCAAATTGTCTTCGTCAGAAAGTCTTCCAGAAATGAATTACAAAATCTAAATGACTTAAGCAATCATAGTTTGTTGCTCAACTTTAAAGAGGGTTTCAAAAAAGGATTTGCTAGTCTCCGCCAGATCTTCAAAAGTGGTTACCCGTTCGTTTCTAGCATTCTTTAGATCCCATTTCGTGTTCTGTTGTTTTCTTCCTTTCTTGAAGGCTTGAAAACAATTTGTGTTATCATCCCCATTGGCCATCCAAATAGCTCTGCTATTTAACCTCCAAAATTATTTCCTTTCTTTTAGAATCTTGGTTATGTTTGACTCAAGAGAGATCAACTTTTTCTTGTTAGACTGAGTGAGAAAACCACCTCCCTCAGAATTTTGGATTTTGGCTAGCCTTGCCTCAATTTGAATAATGGCTTGATTATCCACATCATTTTTATACTTTGCCCAGTCTTTTAGAATACGTTTGATGTGGGAGAGATTTTGGGTAGAATGAGTAGCAGCATGATTTTCCTCATCTTCCACAAAAGGGATCCAGTTGGATTGGATTAGCCTGATAACTTTTTCATTTTTTAGCGAGGATGCAAAAAATTTGAAGGGTCTGGCTAGTTTTTTAGGGTTCCTCAAATATTTCGAGGAAAATAGGCAAATGGTCAGAGTCTCCTCCTAATTCGACCCATTATTTGAACATCAGATCCCTTCCCAGAAGACTTTTTTCCAAGAGGAATCTATCAATTATTTTTGCAATTCTGTCATCCCCAATTCTTCTATTTGTCCAGATGGGATTGATCTTGATGGGGTCAAGGTCCACAAGCTGAGTGTTCTCGAGGAGATTGAATTTTTTTTGCTAACAAATCTACCATTTCCCTTGGTGCCCATATTTCATGAGTGTCTAAAGTGAAATTGAAGTCCCTTGCTAACACCACATTTTCACTCCTTATTAAGGGGGAGGTTTGCAGAGCCTCCTAAAAGGCTACTCAGTTATTATAGGGACCATAGATATTTAGAATGTTCATGGATAAATATGCAGCTGCCCAATGCACCTAGATTCCCATGCCAAAAGGGGCTCCCAATGAATTCAAACATTTACCGAGGACTGGTTCCATCCTATAGCCATTCCACCTGAATGACCTCTAGCACTCTGAGTTAGAAAAGACAAATAACTTGAGAGCAAAGATAAAAGGTTTGTAAATTCAAGTTCCATCCCAAGGTTTCTTGAAGAAGGATTACATCTGGTTTTTGCACCAGGAGCATCCTCTTAAGGACAAGTTTCTTTCCGGTACTTTCCAGACCCCTACAATTAAGGGAGAGAACTTTCATTGAGAAACCCCTCCACGGGCATGCACTGTTCTAAGTGCCCCAAAGGTTGTTTTATGTTTGTTGTTTGCTTGATCACAGAGTTCTTTTTTTCTGAGCAAAGGAAAAGTGTGATGGTCTTCCCCAACCCTTTCCCTTTGAATGTAAGGTTGGATTTGAGCCTAACCCAAGAAGGGTTGATGGGTTGAAGCTAGATATGGCAAAGCTAGGATATCCCTTGTTCTAAGATGAAAGAGAATTGAGGAGGTGGAGGTCGAATCATGAGAGGAGGTATGAAAAGAGGGTGGAGAAATAGAGGGAGACGGTGTCATCGAAGGTGGAGAAGAAAGAGGGGAGGGATCCACCTGGTTTGGGGGAGAACAATTAAGTGGAGAAACTGCTGGCAAAGGAGAAATTATATCAAGCAAATGCCAATCAAACAATTGCTTGTTCAGGGATGAGACTGAAATATTACCCGTGGGTTGAAATGGAGCCTGTTGAAGAGGAGGGTCTGACCTGAGATCTGGAGGAGTGGTTGGATTTTCTGTAGGGGATAGGGGATGTCTCAAATCATCCGCTTCATTATTGAGGCATTCTCCTGTATGCCCTAAAGGGACCGTTTCTCTATCCTATTTTGCTTCCTCCTTTAAGATCCATCTTTTCTGTGAGGGTGCTTGTTTGAAACCAAGATGGAAATTCCTCACGAGATGTCCCATTGCATGGCATCGGTGGCATCTGAAGGGAATCCCTTCAGAGTCCAAGATTTGTTTTATGATAGAAGTACCCCAAATAATATTTAAGTGTTCTCGTAGATAGTTTCTTACATTTAGAGAAACGAGGATTTACGCGACTGTTCTCCTTCATGTCCTCAGAAAGGAGAGGTCTTCCTCCAGGAAAACCCCCAATGCATTTCCTAGGTCTCGGAGAGAATTCGGGTTCCAGAATTCCCAAGGGGTCCCTGAAAAACGAACCCAAACCAGAATGGTGTCTTGTTTCTCATTTTCTACATCAAAGAGTGGTGTCCATTTCTTGAGCATTATGGGTACAGTCCCATAAGTCCAGTGTTTCTTCAGTATTTTGTTTGCATCCTCTGCACTATTAAATTTGAATCCGAACCAACCCTTTGAAAGAGTGTTGGTTTTTGGTTCATAATGAAGAAGGCCCATCCAGGTTTTTCGAACCCATATTTCAATTTCTTCTTGGATAGGGTTTCACCCTCATATTTTTCCAACCAGTTCCAATTACGCCATAACACAAGCTTCCCCTATTGAAACATTAACACTGCAGATTAGGTTTAGATGTCCATTGGTCGAAATTAGGACTTTGTTTTTTCGTTTCTTGCTAAGATTTCTCTCCCTGCCAATGCTACCATCTAGTGATCCCTCCCTAGGATCTATGTTATTGTTATTTGATCTAGTCTCAGGTGGGGTTCCATGAAAATCGTCTAGCTACAAGAAAGAGGTTATGCACCCTTCAGGACTAAAATTTTCCTCTTGGTCTAGAACCAGAGGGTGCGGTTGTTCAGTATGCTCTGGAAGTGTTCCAAGACAACCTGTTTCCAGGAACTCATAGTCATTAAATAGACCCTACTCCAATGGCCTCGGAGGGTTAAGAGCCAAAGCACTAAAAAATTCAGAGTGGACAATGGTGGCGTTTGAAGGAGAAAGCCCTAGTTCTGTTTCAAAGTTGGGAGGAAAAAGTGAGAAAGGGCTTCCCCTAAGTGTTGGTTCAAGCGTCCTTGCTACTAGTGGTATCTGTAGAGAGGTTGCAATAATTTTTGGTGGGTTATCCGACAACACCAGACTAACCCTAGGTGCCATTAACCCCGCAGGTTGAGTAGCGGATCCAACTGGCACAACTTTTGGTAGAAAACTAACAACAATAAGGTAGCTAGCCACACATGTAGTCGAAATGGAAAAAAACAGTCTCATTCTTCCATGGGTCCTCTGAAAATTCCAGCTGATCATCCTCTCCATACTCCATGTGTCTCAATCCAGGACATAAAAGCAAAAGGGAAAGCTCTTGACAGTAAGCAATAGGTTTTCAGGTGCTGCAGACGCAACCTTGAGGGGTTTTCAGAGCTGTGGAAACCCTCATCACCAAAAATCTTATCTATTTTCGAGTAATAATGTCTTGAATACATTTATCTTACTGCAAAGTGAGACACATTACCATGCAAAATGTCTCTCTATATATTCTAACTTCTTTATATTAAAATAAATAAAAAATTAATTAAAAATTAAAAATCAAACTTTATTTTCTCATAATTTTTTCCATCGTATGTCCTAAATCCTGAAAGGGATTAACTAATCAAGCAATGAGAAAGGTTTCTAATGATATATAGGTAACAAGCAACTCATGCAAATAAAAAAACACAATAATAAATGGAAAAAAAATTAGATATGAGATTAAGAGGTTGCCCCAATTCACCCTTGGTCACTTTTATCATCCCAATAAGGGCAAGAGAAATCCTTTGGTCACTACTATTAGACCTAAACTAGCAATCAAGCAAGTTTGGTCACTTCTGTTTCCCTAATAGGAATGACCATGTGCACAAGGAGGTAACATTTTGGTTCAAAACTCAAACAACAGTGCTCAGTTTTGTCCCAAATTATTCCTACTTGACTCTTGAGGATGACTGTTACGGAGAGAAATTCCTATGGCTTGGGGTACCACAACAGACAGCTTGACTCTAGAAATCAATCCTTTCCAATATGCAATAGAAATTAAATGTGTAACACTAAAGGATCAGACCTTGTACCTTATTCCGGACGGTTGAAGTAGATCCCCGTTGAGCTTTCCAATCTTAAGCTTGAATTGCTATATTACTTCCTCAACAACAAGTAAACAATACAAGCATTCTATATATCATGGTGTTAGATCTATTCTAGCATATATAATCAATAATGTAAAAGCATTTGACATAATCCCATGGATAAAATATTCATTCAAATACACATCATTGGACAAGAAAAGATATTTCCATTAATATAAATTAGAGATTACAAGATACAACCTCTGATGGCACGTCTGCGAACTGGAGAAACTGAATCCCCCACTTGGGCCTCCACCACTTCAATCCTCCATCTCTCGACAGCAAGCTCACAAGCAAAAGGCAAGCTTGGGAAGAACAAAAAAGTGCTCCAATGGACAAAGGGATGCAGACTCAAGCATAAGTTTCGGCAACAATGGACTATAGTTTCTTTGCTCTCAATTCTCTCTTATGCCTTCAATGTACCAAGGGGTTCCTTATATAGCTTTTCAAAGGGGTAATGAAAGGTTGAATTCGAGTGATCTCAAGGCATATGGAAGGCCAGGAGTCAAATGAGTCGGATCCATGTCAAGAAAAACTCCAAAAGGATTTGGATTATGCACACATCCCGATGTATGCGGTTATATGGGTCAAACCCGCGTATGTACGTGCTTATAGGTTTAAAAGCCGCGTATATCATTTTTCATATGTTTTTAGGGATGATCAGGGAAACATCAAAGGACAAAAAGTGGTCCATAGGGTCTAATGAGTCTGCAACGGGATAGGGGAAGGCCATATAAAGTGTGATTCACCTGGAGTGGTGAAATCCGCTATAATAGATGCCCCCTAATGTATGAGATGAGAGGGGTTATACGATGGCCGAAATACATTATAAGTCCATCCCAGAAGTGGAGTGATGAAGGATCCCAAATGGAAGACTAGCCACCCAATCAGCATAGTACAATAATACAACTCTGCATATAATTGCAAGTACATATAGCAGTCCCGGATACATAAGAGTGCAATGGCCATGAATAGGCATGAAACATGATATCACATATGTGGTCATCACCACGTACAATATACATAGATCAGAATCTCCATGATGAATATATACAAAGGACCATGATCTCCAAAATAGCTGAAGATATATAATAGATCAAGATCTCCATAGTGGTTGGAAATGTCTAACATATACTGGAATCAAGTCATGAGAGCTGAAATCTCATGAATACTGGCACGATCAAGGAGGTAGCATATAAGAGATGCCACCAATCTGGAAAGTCTTCTACACAAACTGCTATGAGTACATGTCCTACTATGCGAATAGAGGTGTCGAGGTCAAACATAGTAGTCCATCATCTGATTACCGGTCATTAATGTATACCGTTAACAGACGCGAGATCACCCACCGATAATGAAAATGGGAATCAAGGTACTAGAGTGAAAACTAACAAGTGTGAATAAATGTGTTGAGGTCGAACACTTGAGAGGATCCATCGATCAAGGGACATTGATGTATTCCCAAGAAACTGTCGATGGCGAGAGAATCTGCCACTGATGACTGTAAGTCTCAAGGCACTCAAAAAGGACTCTAGATTCCAATCCCAGGATAAATGATCTGAAGTCAATGGGATGAAATCCGCTGGAAGGAGGGAATTAAGGCATCCCCCATCATCCAACATGAGGTACTCGGCAAAGCTGTATAATGTGGAAGGACTCGATCATAAGGTGCACGAACCAGTAACTGTATTGGGAATGGCCGACATGCAAAGTCAAGATAATTGAGGAATGACCGACTCAGGTTTCAACTTCCTTTGAACAAGAGCATAACGGTGTATGGTGACTGAATGAAGGCAGCATAGACACGATATACAAACTGGGACATCTCTGTGACACAGGAGGCATTAACAGAGGCTCCATAGGGACTGGAAGCTTAACTAGTCGATGGAGATAAACTCAGATAAACGATTACAGCTCCTAAAGTCAAACTATAACCCAACCAATGGATGTGATATACAGTGCTTTGTTAGAAGGTGACACGACTCGACAGCTTCCAAAGATAACATCTTTCCTTGTCCGGCTTTTTGGTTTTTTGATTTTTTTTGGGACGTTTTCAGTTATTTGAAAAGCTTGAGAAAAGAATAAACTAGCTTTATAGTTACAAACTAGGAGGAGTTGAGTGTCATAAGGGAAAAAAAACTAGTTCCAAGTAGTGGAACATACCTATGCTCAATGAAAGGATACATGTGTAGGATATCGACACTCGGGGGAAAAATCCCCTCCCGGTAAAAAGGGAATCAAGCTGCGAAGGATATAAAAAATGGCTCTGCATGGCTAGACATGAGACAAGCTCAGGCTATATAGCTGAAGCGCAATGTCAGGGGAGCAGGCATAAAGCTCAATAACACAGGAAAAGCTCATGATAATGCATTCACAACTTGACATAAAGGAGTCCTGAGGGAAATAGGCCAGCATAAGATCAAGAGGAGTATGAGGCTCTTGCGAAATGTCATGGCGGTACTATACAACAGACTCCCACACCCTAAAGGAGAAAAGTTCAGCATGGGCACCAAATGCAAATAAGGCATTAACTAGGGTACCCATGTAAGGTGAAGCTCTACCACTCATATCATGCCACTTCTAAAGCAGCAAAAAGGTTCCGTGACATAATAGAGTGGGTTCGTACCTAAGGTCATGGTGATATGGTCATAAGGTCATGCAAAATGCAAATGATGGTGAACCTAACCTATATGCCAGTTTAGACATGATACCTGAGATCGACACGAATGGGTCAATCCAAAGGCTCAAACGACACTGCAAAAGGTCTTCTACATCACAAATTATGTCAAAAACGGTCCAAAATAGTTAGAAAATGTTGAAACTATAGGAAAGGGGGTAAAAATTTTCAAATATTTGAAATTTTTTCTATAAATAGTAAAAAATATAAATCATTTGAAACTTTTACCCATTTGAGCTCTGATTTTCAACTGCAAATTCCAGGAGATCCAGCTGGCGGAATTCACAACCGTTTCTTCCAGGTATTTACTCATGCTCTCCTCTTGCATTTTGATGTAATTTTTATAGATTTTCATGGTTAAATGAATTTTTTAGGCCATCCCAAATTGTGCATTGCGGCCCACGCGAATATCAAGGCTTTTTCGGCGCATAGGGCTAGATATACGCGAAAAATGGCCTCAAACCCATGTACATACGCGGTTATTTGCAAAACAGTCGCGTCTGAGGCCGCGCATATGGTTTTACACTAAACTAATGGGAAAATTTCCAATTTTTCTTGCAGGATGGTGCTAGAGTGGAGAGAGCGTGAGCATGGTGAAGTAGAGGAAGCAGTAAGGGCTGACTTAATGGCTCAACAAGCTTTACGTGCATGCGGACTCTACAAGTTTTGGTGTCTTGGTGGTTTGAGGGCCAAACCAAGACTGCTACAGATGCCAGTAGACTATTGGGATCCATACTCGGAGTCCTTCTGTATAGATGGGATGTCCCTCACCATCGAGGTGGAGGACATACATTTTATCACAGGTCTTTCTAGACGAGGGGAGGTGGTGAACCTTCGTTCCCGAGGTGGGCCAGGGGGTGGCCTGACTATCGACGAGTACATTGCGGTGTATTGTTATCCAGACACGTAGAAGGTGGGGAGTCAAGTCCCTACCAATTCTATACAGGTGCTGGGCCTAAAGGCCATACTTTTGACATTGGGCAGGATAGTTGGCTTAGCATCACTCCATTAGGCCTCGCGGCCTCTGATGTTCTATGCAATGGAGTGCATGCAACCCACTATATACGATTGGAGTACTACACTACTGAGCAACATGAAACACCAGCTTAGTGAGTGTAAGGCAGGAAGGGTGCAGAACTTCGGGTTTAGCAGTATCTTGAGCACATTTTTCTTCGAGCGTGTTCCAGGATTGAGCCCTAGAGTGGACATTCCTGTCCATGAGGTTCGAGATCTGGCCCAACATCGTTGGGCAGATGATATGTGTAGACTGGGGGGTGGTAGGGTGGCCAACCCATATCCAGCTGACTTCTTTCCATGGTGGCGATGATAGATCGTTGCCATTGATGACTACCCCTATGCAGGGATAGATTTCCGAGGGGATCCAGACATGCCATTGCCACCAGGATCGGCATATGGTGATATAGGTAACAAATCTCGTCCCTCACTCTTTTTAAATTTTTTGAGTTATTTAATTTTTTTGTGTTTTCTTGATTATGTGGAATCAAAAAGACATGTTTTTGCACGGCAATACATAGTGACATCTACCATTTGTGTGCAGATGTGGGACCACGGCGGCTAGAGGGCTTCCCTCATCATAGACGGAGGGGAAGAGGAGATGACATCACGGGTGTGGATGCGGAGCGAACGCTCCAGAGCATTCATACCAACTTTGTGATATTGACTCATAGAGTTCCCATGGTGCAAGTCGAGGACTTGCCTGAGGCCATGCAGCGGCAGGTGGTGGGTGTACCACACGCATGGGTGTGTTTATTTCGATGGCTAGCTAGAGCCGTAGTGACGTTCCATGATCACAACCCTCCTCCTCCTCTACAGGATTAGACACCTGGGAGTGTATATGTTTTGTACGACCGTGTATTATATGATGGTGGCTTTAAAAGCCCCAATTTTGTATCATGACACTATGTATTACCACATTTTGATGTATATAAAAAAGTTTTATGGTGATCGGTTTATTTATTTACATGTGTAAAAATTGTGTTTGTGATTAATTTATTATGAATGAAACAAATGCCAATCTAACACATAGTTAGCTTATGAGTCAACAACTTGATTATTATTTCTTGGAATGTGTATATATGTTATATTGTCAAATTGTCGTTCTAATTATCTCACATGTAAGAACCTTATTAATAACGTTGAATCTCTAAAATGGTACAAACCATTGAGCTGTGACACTACTAACTCTGAATCAAGACGTACCTCAAGAGATAGGACACCATGTAGAATGGCATCCTGTAGAATCTCAATAACGACGCTATATTTAGCAACATTGTTGGAAGATGGCCGTAGACATACACCTCCTAAAGACAGTACCTGACCCATAGGAGTATAAATCACCCAAGCAGCAAAGGCTGAGTGTTGAGTGTGACGGCTTGCACCATCCGTGAATCCTATGTAGATGGAAGATTCCATTGATATCTGCCAAAAGACGGAAACTAATCACAAACCCGATCACGATAAGAGAAAGACCTAACTATGCAAAGCTGTAAAATAATATACAACAAGCAGCCTTGGATAAAGATCATGCATAGTATTTTTTGAGATAGAGCTCATTTCTAGGCTCCACCAAAGCTGTGCCTTCATAATCCACTAACTCATAGGCACCCCTCTCTAACACACGTTTGACCACGTAAGGACCACGCCACATAGGATTGAATTTCCTTTCCCCCAAGGGTTCTTTCGGTTGATCCCACAAGAGGACCAAGTCTCCTTCACTAAACACTCTTGGACGGACAGACTTATTGTATTGGACCTTAACGCAACATTTATTAACCTCCAGAGCCACCAAGGCATCCCGACACTGCTCCGCAAGTTGCTCAAGGTAAACCAAATGCTCCTCTAAAGGTGAAGTGTCTGGTAAGAGTTCCACAACTAGCTTCAACGAAGGAATCTCACATTCAACCGGAAATATCGACTCCACTCCATGTACAAGCTGATATGGAGAAAAACCAGTGGTAGTCTTAATAGCGGTTCAATATGCCCACAAAGCAGGGTATAACATAATGTGCCAATTCGTCTTGCTTTGTGCGATGGTTCATTGGAGAATGGATTTGAGTGATTTATTCACTGCCTCTACCTGTCCATTTGCTTGAGGGTAGTAAGAAGAGGAGTGCTCTTGCTTATACCCTAACTTGGATGCCAACTCTTCCATCATACGGTTCTTGTTAGTTTTTCATCATATAAGCTAGCATTATGATCTTAGGATCTTTTCCCTGAGAGAATAACAAGCACATCAATAAAACATAAGCACATCACAAGAGACAAGAGACAAAGAGTTTTCCTCGGGGAAACCATAAAGGAGAAAACCCCGCAACTTCCTTAGAGATAGAATCAACACCAAAATAGTAAAAGCCCCAAAACAGTAAGATGCACTCCCGACAGCAGTAGTCTTCTTCTTGTCTAGTCCCAGTGTATTTCCTTCCTCACTAATGCGCCACACTTGAGTGAGTGAGTGATATGTTGCAAGTGATAAATAGAGAGGCTCTCACTCTCTAGTTATATTCTTCCGTTCACTTGAAGTGCACTCAATCATGTCGACCCAACTTAACAATTACTTACTAGAGCCTACATCTCTATGAGTGTATAATAACCCTAGTGCCCCGAAACTGTGGGGACTTTAACAATGACTTGACATGACTTGTTTACATTATTTATCCTCCCGATCGAAACATTAGGGCATGACAACATGACTCAAATACATAATAGAAACATCCCAGAATAAACATCGGGTTACAATACATAAGATACATAGATGAATACATTCCGAAGTTACAAATACATCAACACTCCCTCTTAACTAGGAAGATATTCTTTTGACACAATTTTCAGCACTGGTCTTCTTCTCTATATCAACTGGATCATCTCGTCATCTGCATCTTGAGTCTTCTGATTCTTCAAGTCATCTTTATCTATAAGTCATCTTCATTTTCAAGTCATCTTCATCTGGATCTGGATCATCAGTCGATCTAGATCATCACTGAACATCATCACTGGATCTGGATCATCACTGGATCTGGATCATCATGGAACATCGTCACTGGATCTAGATCATCTCTCGATCTGGTTCAACATCATTGGACTGGATCTGGATCATCTCTCAATTTGGATCAACATCACTGGACTGGATCTGGATCATCACTCGATCTAGATCATCACTGGATCTCAATCATCACTCAATCTAGATCATCGCTGGCTATCATCACTGGATTTGGATCATCATTGGATCTAGATCGTCACTGGTGCTATCTCATGATTCTTCTTGTCACAAGAAGTTCTACAGAGCCAGCCCTTTTTCATGCTGGTTGTAGGCCTACCCATCATGTAGGTCTTCTCCTAGCACTTACATCTGACCTACTTGTCAGAAAGGCACATCCATCCAGACAGGAACACATCCTATCACAGTGATGGAAGACTCCCATCCAGACAGGAACACATCCTATCACAATGATGGAAGATTTCAGCACTTACATCTGACCTACTCGTCAGAAGGGCACATCCATCTAGACAGGAACACATCCTATCATAGTGATGGAAGAATCCCATCCAGAAAGGAACACATCCTATCACAGTGATGGAAGACTCCCATCCAGACAAGAACACATCCTATCATAGTGATGAGAGATTTCAGCACTTACATCTGACCTACTCATCAGAAGGGCACATCCATCCAGACATGAACACATCCTATCACAGTGATGGAAGACTCCCATCCAGACAGGAACACATCCTATCACAGTGATGAGAGATTTCAACACTTACATCTGAGCACGTGGGAACACATCCCTCAGTCGCTCCAGAAAGGCTCTGCACTTACATCCATCCAGACAAGAACACATCCTATCACAGTGATGGAAGGGCTTGCACTCACATCTGATCCTACGAGAACATATCCCAGTAGTCATATCAAAATGGCCCCCAGTCCTCGACTGAGCTACCTGGTAACTGACCAGACGCCTCCATTCTCCTAGAGAATGGAAGTTCCCCTTACATCCGACCTACTCATCGGAATGGCCAACACTCACATCTGACATGGAAGGAACTTAATCCTTTAGCCATGACAAAATGGTTCAGCCCTTACATCTGATCAAGTGGGAACACATCCCTCTATCACATCAAAATGGCTACTCAGTCCTACACTGAGTGATCTTGGTAACTGACTAGGTGCCTCCATTCCTAGAATGGAAATTTCCCTTACATCTGTCCTACTCGATAGAATGTCCAGCACTCATATTTGTCATGGAAGGGAGCAACCCTATCACCATAACAGAATGGCTCAGCCCTTATATCTAACCTACTCGTCAGAATGGCTATGGATCTTAGCACTCATATCTGACATGGAAGGAACCAATCCTCTCACCATGACAGAATGGCTCAGCCCTTACATCTGACCATGGAAGGAACCAATCCTCTCACCATCTCAGAATGGCTCAGCCCTTACATCTGACCATGGAAGGAACCAATCCTCTCACCATGTCAGAATGGCTATGGGTCTTATCACTTTCTCTTGGAGGGAACCTCGATCTGGAGAACACCAAGATTCTCCCTGAAGTACTCGAACTTCAGCCTAGACAATGGCTTCATCAATACATCGGCTATCTGTTCCTCCGTTGCAACATACTAGAGCTCCACTGCTCCTTTTTGCACCATATCCCTGATATAGTGGTACTTGATCTCAATATGCTTCGACTTGTCATGGAACACTAGATTCTCTAACAACTTCACACAACTCTGGTTGTCACAATGTATACAAGTAGCATCTAACTGAAGATCAAATATATCAGACAGTAGCTTCCATAGCCATACTGCCTCACAACTAGCTGAACAAGCTGCGACATACTCTGCTTTAGCTGTACTAAGTGCCACACAGGATTGCTTCCTGCTAAACCAAGAGATCACACTTGATCCCATACTAAAGCAACACCCTGAATTACTCTTCCTGTCGATGGCACTGCCTGCCCAATCTGAATCAACATAACCCTCTAGGTTAATCTTTTGATTCGCATCGTACTTGAGCCCATAATCAACTGTACCCCTGCATGCTTTGCAACCATCAAGTGAACATGTCTCAATGTGTTCTCAGCAAAGCAAATATCCGGTCTCAGGTACATTAAGGACCCAGTCATCTGACGATACATCATAGCATCAACCGTCTCTGATGAAGCATCACTAGCTTCATGTTTGATGCCATAGGTGTGGTCATGTAGTTTGTTATCCTGAACCTATTCAGGATCTCTGCTGCATGCTTCCCTTGTCCACACCTCCATGCCTAGTGCATCGACACATAATAGGAGCATCAGTGGTCTTCCGCCTTCAACCTTGAAGCAAAGGTTGGAATCCACTTTACTCTCAGTAAAGTCTAGAGTCATCAGTAATCTGTCCATCCTGTCGTACCATGTCGATCCTCAGGATATTCTATAGTCACTCCCTCTGAAGCGGAGCATCATACTCCCTCTGTCTTCTGTACTCTATGCACTGAAGCATTCTGTACTGGAGTGACAAGTAGCTTCCTATGCTGCTAATATTCTATGTAATAATCTAGTGTATAGACTTGCATCTTCAACCTTGTAGCAAAGGTTAAAATCTTCATCAATATCATCATGTATGTGTTTCCCATGGGTGTCTTCTGAACTCGTACAATGCCTTCTTTCATTTGCACACATGATTATGCATGTCATGTGACTTCACTTCTAGTAGCTGTAAATGTTTCTTCGTAGTCTATGCCTTCTTTTCATGAGAATCCTCGTGCTACGAATATTGCTTTGTATCCCACGATGTTTCCATCTATTGCATGATGGAACTATGAACTTCTCTTCATGTCTTGATACTGCACCCTAACATCATACTTCTTGGACTAGTCTTCACTTTCTTCTTGGTGGTTAGAAGGTTTTGCATGATGTCACTGCACTCGTCATATTATTCTTCATTTTGAAATGTCGTCACTTGTTCTTCGGAACAAGTCTTCATTCTTCTTTGCTTGTAGGCGATTATGTATGCGATCTTTCCTACAAGTCAAGCACATTTGTATGGTTAGAAACATTTCATAAGAAATATTCATACTGGAAAATTCTTATGCATAAATATATGATCATGCAACTACTTTAGTCAATACAACATTCATCCATATCTCATTTAAACTTTCTAGATGCCTTCCATCTCTCCCAGGACAACATTGGGATTGTGCACTAATCCAATATGTCAGCAAAGAGGTTTCATTCTAGATAAGTAGAAATGGAGAGTTGTATAGAACCATGAGCTACTTACCCATCACATGCATATTAGTAGTATACTGTCATTAATTTAAACATCCTATGATGCATAATACATCAACTAAATATCAACAAATGCATAACAAAACAATAACATGAAATGACAATTGAATACTTATCTTTATTTGTTAGTGGGCGGAATCCTTCTTGAGTCTTCAACTTCATCATCTTCTTCATTCATAATAGCATCGTTTCTTATCCAAATTCTAGGATGGATAAGAGGTTCTTCAAGAGTTCAGATCTTCATATCCCTCATCGCTTGAGGGATCTTCTTTGGATGGTGAGAGCTTGATCTTTAGTTTCTCCCATCTTCTCTTTTCTTCTTATGAGTCGAGCTTCTTCTTCTTCTTGAGGTCTGCTGAAAGTAATCACTTCCTTCTGGCACACATTCTTTGAATGAATGAATCCTATGATCCTGGGAGGCCATTCAAGGTGACCATCACCACTTCTGCATTCTTCACTTCTTCTTTTACCGCTTCAAGTTGTTCTTTGATTTGAGAGACTCTTATGACTGCATGGTCTCTGCATTCTGGATCTTCACACTTTGATTTATGTTCTTCCATTCAAATAGCTTGGTCAAGGAATCAAACATCTTTGGTGTCTTTAGGGAAGACACTTGTGGTACAAGTTGATCCGTGACTGAATCAACCATGATCTTCTTGTCCTTGACCAAGTTCTTCTTGTGAAAGGCTTTGAGCCTCATCTCCCTCTAGAACTGGAACCTCTCTACTCATGTAGGTGTCCAATTCATTTCTTTAGGGAGATCATATACTTCTAGGCTTGGAAGTTTTCAAATTCACCAAGCTTGTCATCAAGCTGATGTGATAGATCATTTTGAAATGAGAACCTCAAATGAAAATAGCAAAAGATTAGATCTTACCAATTTGAGGTGTCCGTCCTGGTTCCGGAGCTAGCTGATTTAGGGTTTGTCACAGAAACCCTAATTTTCAAAACTTGGAATATTTTAGATCTGATTGGATAGAAATATATATCTCTTCAAATGGAGTTGTCCAATGTACTCCTTCTCTAAAAACAGTGGAGGGAATCTCCCGGAACAAGAAGCCCTAATTTTCTAATTTCTTCTGCAGAAATTCCTGTTACTGTTTATATGATATCTCTAAACGTAAAGATCCTATGTGTCTAAAATTTTGCAGTGAAATAACCTAGAATTTTCCTGATCCAACACCATAGGTTTCATTAGAATTGGTTTCACCATTTTGGATTTATGATTCTTTTTCCAAGGTGACCTGTTACAGGACTGTTCAGAACAATGAAGTTGTACGGAATGCCACGTGTCACTGGTTCATATTCTGAGTCTAATATTCATACCACTTAAATTGAAGTCCATGCCCTTTTTGGAAAATCTTCAGGAATTCCATTTGGACCTCTGTAGCCCAAGATATTGCAGATCTCCCCAGATGTCCTGTTTAGGGATGATTTCTAGAAGAGGCTGGAACCCTAACTTGGAGAGATCATATATTCTAGACTACAATGAATCAGAGGCTGAGTTTTGGATACAGGCTTCACCAGGATTTCATATTCGGACCCTGAAATTTTCAGCACTTCAAACTTTGCCAATCTTAGGATATAGCGACTGTACCAAAACTTAGTAGTTTTAGTGTTTAGGGTTTCTCTAGCTCGGGGTCAAAATAGGGTTTGACTTTCCCAGAGTTTCACCCAACCAAATTTATTGATCCAGGTCTCTAAACTTCGGTTTTGATGAGGATAAAAATCCCATGCTGGTCTCACTCAAAAATTCCTCTTCTGTAGAAAGCCCTAATTTCCACATCGAAAACTGAAAATGCTCGGAATCGAATTCCGCTTCGACAGAAAGATGCGCCCTTCAATGGAGAGTCATTCTAGCATACTTTTGCTCATAGATTTTGGAGAGAGACTCAAAAAATAAGAATCCCTAGCTTCTGCAGCTGTATAATGTCTTCTTCTCAGGTTAGCTCTGATACCATGTTAGTTTTTCATCATATAAGCTAGCATTATGATCTTAGGATCTTTTCCCTGAGAGAATAACAAGCACAACAATAAAACATAAGCACATCACAAGAGACAAGAGACAAAGAGTTTTCCTCGAGGGAACCATAAAGGAGAAAACCCCGCAACTTCCTTAGAGATAGAATCAACACCAAAATAGTAAAAGCCCCAAAACAGTAAGATGCACTCCCGACAGCAGTAGTCTTCTTCTTGTCTAGTCCCAGTGTATTTCCTTCCTCACTAATGCGCCACACTTGAGTGAGTGAGTGATATGTTGCAAGTGATAAATAGAGAGGCTCTCACTCTCTATTTATATTCTTCCATTCACTTGAAGTGCACTCAATCATGCCGACCCAACTTAACAATTACTTACTAGAGCCTACATCTCTATGAGTGTATAATAACCCTAGTGCCTCAAAACTGTGGGGACTTTAACAATGACTTGACATGACTTGTTTACATTATTGATCCTCTCAATCGAAACATCGGGGCATGACAACATGACTCAAATACATAATAGAAACATCCCAGAATAAACATCGGGTTACAATACATAAGATACATAGATGAATACATTCCGAAGTTACAAATACATCAACAGTTCTGAAAGTGCGAGCCATGGTCAGTGACAAGCTCTCTTTCGGAATCCTGAACCGAGTAATAATTTGGTTGAATACAAAGTGAGCAGTTGTCTCACCATCGTATTTTACTGTAGGAATAGCCTCAGCCCATTTCATGAAGTAATCAACAGCCACTATAATGTGATGGTTCCCCCCAGCCGAAGTTGGGTTGCAATCCATAAAATCGAGCCCCCACTTGGTGAAGGGACCGGCGGTGATAATGGGATGTAACGGGGCAGGTTTTGAGCACATATTATGTGTGAAAACCTGGAAAGGGTGGCACCTCTTGACCGTATCAACACAATATTTAAAGATCGACGGCCAGAAATAACCCGCTCTCAAAATCTTTTGAGCTGTAGAAAGCCCAGATAAATGACCACCACACGCCCCTCTGTGGCAATCATTCAGCACAACCTCAGCCTCTTCATGAGTTAAACAACGTCGTAAAAGGGAATCAACTCCATGGTGGTACAAAGTATTGTCCACTATGAGGTAGTTCTTAGAGACATGACGTAATCGTCGTCGTTCATCTCGCGAGAGGTGAGTAGGGGTCTTCTGTGTTTGTAAATATACTATGATATCCCCATACCATGGGTCTAACATTGAGATTAAGAAGATGTTTTCATCAACAAACATATCTTCACAAACCAACTCCTCAGCCTCGCTCGAAAAATCCGATATAAGCTTTGCAAAGATTAAAGATTTCTTCGATTTTGCCCAAACAAACTCGAGATCGAATTCTTGCAGAATGACAATCCATTTATTATATTTTCCTCCAATCGTCCTACTGGTGAGGATGAATTGAAACAGATTGACATGGGCCACAACCAAGGTCTGGCGAAGGAGAATATAATGTCTCAAACACTGAACCGCATGTACGGTAGCTAAAGCAAGCTTCTCAACATGAGAATAACGAATCTCCGCGTCAATAAGTTTTTGGCTCAGATAATATATGACATGCTCTCGGAGCTCCTCATCCTCTTGAACCAAAACCATACCAATCATCTCTAAAGACGTGACCACATATAATAAGAAATCATGGCTATAGTCCGGGGGACTAATCACTAGGGTCGATGCTAGGGCTCACTTGAGTGCATCGAAGGACTCTTGGGCTCGCTCATCCCATTCAAAGGGAGTATCCTTCTTCAAGAGACGCATGAAGCCTCTAGTCAAATTGGCAAAGTTGACCACAAATATTCGTAAGAAGTTTTCCATGCCTTGCAAACACTGAAGATGGCGAATATTTTTCGGGGGAGACAACTGAAGTATTGCCTCAACCTTCAAAGGGTCGACTCTTATACCCTCTTTCGAAATGATGAATCCTAACAAATGACCTGACTTCACGCAAAAGATGCACTTATGAGGATTTAATCTAACTAAATAGTGCTGGCATCTTTCGGATACCAATCTCAAGTGATAGGGATGACGCATTCTCATACGAGAATGAGCAGCGAGGTCATCCAAAAATACTTCAATAATAGACTTGAGATCGTGGAAGATCAAGGTCATTGCCCGCTGAAACGTAGCTCTAGCATTTTTAAGGCCGAAAGGAATTTTTCGATATGCAAATGTTCCCCAAGGACAAATAAATGTGGTCTTATGTTGGTCCTCAGGTTTAATCTGGATCTAATTATACCCAAAAAATCCGTCCATGAAGGAGAACACCTCGCTACCCTCACACTCATCCAAAATCTGATCTATAAATGGTGTGGGGAAGTTATCCTTAGGACATGCACGATTCAAATCATGGAAATCAGTGCATATACGGATCACTCCCTGCTTCTTATCCACCAGAACGGGGTTTGAAACCCACTTCATCAAGGGAATGGGATAGATGAAACCGGATTTCAACAGCTTCTCTATCTCTTCCTTAATGGTGGGTGCTTTCCTAGGATTCACGGTGCGTAAATGCCGTCGAACAGGCTTAGCGTTGGGGTAAGTCTTAATCTCATGTTTGACAATTTGAGGGTCAATACCTAGCATCTCGTCGTAATACCAAGCAAAAATATCACAGAATTCCTTGAATAGCTTGGTATATTCCAGAATATCAGCATGGGAACATTCCGCCCCAATATAGACATTCTCTATTGTGCCAGGATTGCGATAAATGTTGATAGGAATCATTGACAATATGTTCGCCATGTTTCCATCAGCCATCGGACCAGGAGAGCTTAATGGAACCATAGGACTACCAACTTTCTGACTAAGAACCGCCCTAAAATCCTCACGCTCCAAATGGTCAAGCTCAGGAAGAAAGTACGATCTATGATGAAGTTCCTCCCATGGTGGCTAAACTCTCGACATAGCCTCAATAATTGATTCATCTGAAGGGAAAACCGTATCAAGGTAGTTGTGGGCATGAGAAGACTGTACTGCCCATGTCGGCAGCACATAAGGGTCCTCCTCCTCCGTCCACGAAGAGGAAGGACTAGGCTTTGCAACACTCTTAAGGTTAGCTTGATAAGCTATCATAGCTGTAGGCAAGGACACGCTCATCTCGACGGGCTCACTCGAAGTACTCGGTGTGGGAAGAATCCAAGGATCTTCCATATGGGTCGTGCGAAATGACACCAAGGTTGTAGATGTTGAAGCCTCATTGGAACAATATCCTATCATGAGGATCGATGTAGGACAACTAAAGCTTCCCATAAGGGATGGATACATGCCTACACCCACACTCCCAGTTGCCGACTTAGAGTGCTCAAAGATCGGGATTGAAGTTCCCGAGGAAGTGGTAACAGATGGATTCTTGAATGCCATTTGATCAATCGTTACAAACTTCCCATTATGTGGAAAGCATACAACGCGGAACAATGAAGAAGCAATGACTTGCATATTATACATCCAGTTCCTACCCAACAAGAGATTGTAGTCAAGGGGTGCATCAACCACCTCAACCTCTATCACAACGGTCTTCCCCCCCAAACGGACTTTAAGGGAAGGAAGGATACCGTGTGGCCTAAAATATCTCCCATCAAACATAGTTAACATAATCGCTAATTTAGACAGCTCAGGAGAACCTAGACCCTTCCAACAGGACAAAGACATCATAGAAACAGCAGCGCCCTCGTTAATCACAGTGCGCTTGATGGCCATACCAAGACATTCTACGTGCACCAAAAGAGACACATAGTAGGGAAAGCGAGGCTGCAGTCCTGCGGTTTCAAATTTGATCACCGAGGAAGAATCATCTTCATTCACACCAAGGGCAGAAAGCAACGCCTTCCTTTACGAAGGATAACTCTGAAGCACTTCCAATGCAGACATCGCATAAGGAGTGTGGCCCAAATCCTCGACAACTGAATAATTTTGTGCATCTTGGGCATTTGGATTATGCCCTAAACGCTTAAGGACTCCCTTAGGAATGTGAGGTGCAGCCTCAGGTTTATCCACAGGTTTCTCAATGCGCAAAGGAGACTCTGGTGGATCAGGTTCTTTGCCTGGGCTGGGTTGTGACGAACTGTAATATTTCACATGAGTCACAACTTTTGTAGCACGGACCATGTTAATGTACCCACGACCACTACCCTCTTGTGGATCTTCATCACTAGACTGTTCATGGGACTTCGAGTTCATATTCTGGTTATGTGGTAAAGGGTTAGTTAGCACAACTGGGCCTTGTGCTAAGAATCTTGAAGCTTCATCAATCTGAGGTCACAAGTAAGTGAGGTGATCATCCTTACATAACTTGCAAGGGAACTTAACCTTACATTTAGCTTGCTTGTCCCCCCCAGCATTTTTACCGTTCTTGTCATTATTGTTAGCATTCTCATTCTTATTCCCACCTTTCGATTGTTATTTTTACCCTTTTTTCTATTTCGTCTGGGCTACTGGTTACCCTTCTGGTCTGACGATTGCATAGAAAGTACATTCACCGTTTGGGTGGGTTGAGACAAAGCCGTAGCTTGTCCCAAAGCAGATTGGTTGATTGACAACTGACCAACTTGTTTTGCAACCGAATATGTAGGTTTCGCACTTACACAACCCACAATGCCATCGGCATGTGGTCCAGGTTTGACTTTGGGATCAAAACTGGAACGAGGAGTGTTGGGAATAATCTCATACAACAAACCGGACTAAGCATAGATCAAGTCCAGTTCCTGTGCCCTAAAAATTGCTTGTTCCTCATTCTACACTCTGGATGTGGAAACATCCTTCACTATATATGGCAATAACGACTTGAGGAACCACTCAAGGAGGAAATTCGGCTGTATAAAGGCTTTAATTAATCTCTTCCGTCTACACCACTCTTGAATATGATCAGAAATATGTGTTTCTTTATCTTTCTGAAATGTCGACAAGAGTTCAGTACCAACATCATAGTGCACTAGTAGCTGGAAGTGATTAAGAAAAGTCATCGCAAGGTCGTCGAACAAAGTGAAAGTGCCTCTAGGTAACTCTATATACCATTTCGCAGCAGGCCCTGTGAGGGTGCGTTGAAATAGTCTCAAATGGACTGATTCCTGATGTAATGAATTCGAAGAGCACCATAGGTGAAACATAGTAACGTGTTCGCTCGGATCCTCTTCCAGTTTTCCTTCGAACTTAGGTATGTCCGATGGAAGCTTGGTAGGGACAGCCGACCAAGCCGAGTCATGAGCCACGGGATCGTTCGTAAGTCTCGATAAGTCAGGAAGATTAAGCGTTGCGAGGAAAGGGAGCCTAGGATGATGAGGTCGATGGACCGCTCCCTGATTCATATAGGTTTGGTTACCACCATGGCCTTGGACATAGTGTCCTCCTCCTGTCTGACCCATATAGGGTGGTATGGAAGTACCATAGTAAGGTGGACCTTGACAAGTAGGAGCTACAAAGCCATAATTAGGAGAGTAAGCAGGTTGTTGATACCCGCCTCCATAAGGTGAAGAAACCTATCCATACTGCGCCCCATAATAGGGTCCATGGGTCATTGCTTGCGATGCCCCATGAGACACTCAGTAGGTAGGAAGATACGCTCCAGAAGTAGGAATATATATACCAGAAGTAGGGATATATGCCGT
Source organism: Pseudotsuga menziesii (assembly GCA_001517045.1). Lineage (NCBI taxonomy): Eukaryota > Viridiplantae > Streptophyta > Pinopsida > Pinales > Pinaceae > Pseudotsuga > Pseudotsuga menziesii. The sequence goes on from LPNX010837905.1 coordinate 163,966, forward strand.
GGAAGTAGTAATTTGACGTCTAGAAGCATGAACATAAGCTCTCGAAGTAGCAGGCGATATGTGAACTTGAGACACAATCGGTCTAGTAACCACAGTACAGACCTGACTCGTAGCCATATATCGGCTCAAAGGACCACGTGAATAAGGTGGAGGATGTACGTTTGAAGAACTAGGGACCGAGGATGAAGGAATCCGAGTAATAATATATGTACTACTGCCTATCATCACTCGTCTCGGATCTAGTATCCTAATCGGATAGCTAACCCTAGACCTGGGAGGAATATATGATGTAGCTTCCACCACTGGGACGTAAGGTGCAATGTGACTAGTGCTCCCAAGCCTCTCCGCATGGTAAGGACTGAGAGTGCCCCCAGGCATAGTGTTAGGCTCAAAGTCGGATTCAACATGAAATGTCAAATCATGTGTAGGGAAACCAGACGTAGCATAACTACCGTAGCTAGTGCTAGTAGGTTCAAAATGAGTCTCGGCGTCCTCCGACATTCCATACCGGTAACGCGTCAATGGGGAATCCACCCTAGAGTGAGTAGGTCTATCATTCATGGCTCCTATCTCAGAAATCACAGGACCAAACTCAGCTAAGTCGGGTGAAGGATCATAAGTAGGAGTAAATTCCCCATCATCTACACGAATGGGAGGAGGTGGTTTAGGAATATCCTCTAAATGATCTCCCATGGTGTGTGAATCAATGTGTGAAATAGTCCTCCTAGACTGTCTAGGTCTCTCTCCCAAAGGAGGAGGAGAGGTAGAAGGCGGAAGTCCTGCTAAACGACGAGAACGACGAGGAACCGCACTCGAATCCATAATGACTCAAAAAATAGCAAAGACTCTCTATTTATGTAAACCCTAGGATAACTATCATGCACAGAACAATCACTAATAAAATCTAAAGCCAAATGCAAGCAAACAAGGTTTGGATAAGTGAGCTCCTGAATGAAGCAGGTATGTCTCGCCTAGGAGAGGCTTGAGACTCCCATACACAACAAGTGGAGGTACGTAACCAATTATTGTGGCCCTCAGCTTCAACGCGTAAAACGACTGTGCTGTCTGACCCCAACCTGGCCGGGACACCTGCAGAATAACCTCTACAAGTACCCCCTCGATATCCTACGTAAGGCCACTAAGGTCATCTCAATATAATCAATGCTCAAGCGGACAGTTTCAGGCGGGATTGACCGTATGGGCAGGGTAGCAAAGCCCAAAACTCTCGAAAGAGCCCCCAGATACGAATACAATCCTGGAAATATCTCCGGTGCTACTCAGTTATGACTAGGGTTCATCCCAATCAATAACCACTCACACTGCCTCGTTCTTAACTCCCTTTTGAGAGGAGGATCCTGAGAAACACTGGTTATACCAAGGATTTCACACACTCACCTGGACAGACACCTAGATGTCGTTGTTTAGTGATCTTGGAGAATTGACTTACAATGAACTATTCCAAGATCCTAAAACCTAAGCTTGTTGGTGCACCCTAGAAAAGAAAAGAGTGTATTTCATTTTATTTAGCGTTGAATTTCGTTGGCTTTATTACTCAAAAATAGGATATGGTCGTGCAACTAATGGTGTTATGACACAATAAGAAGTAAAATGCACACCTAACAATCAATGCAAATGCATTGTGTCCATGAAAACAGGGTATGCTACTACGTGAAATGCACAATTCTTCTTCAAATGATGAATGCAAATTTTCCTATATGAAGTTCTAACTAGTACTCCAAAGCAAATCTAGTTCTAGTGCATGTACAATGCAAAATGCAAAATGCAATGCATGATGATAAGCAAATCTTTTTGGATTTTTTGAAAATAAAAGAGATGCAAAAAGCAAAAGAATGATTCTATGACCCCTAGACTTTGCAATCACACCCAAACAACATTCAAGCAAAGCACTAAGGTAAAAGAACTCTAATGCACTAATCTCAAACAAAAAATCAAAAATGCCATGACAAGAACCTTCTTAAAAAAGAAAAATTTAGCCTAAAAAAAATGTTTCTGGTCAGAAATAGAGGTATAGACAGACTCATGCAGTGCCAAAGGAGACTCAGCAAATACCAGAATTCACCCACCAACCAACTATCTTCCACAAAAAGGCAAAATCAAGGGTATACACCACTGTTCGCAGTAAACCCATGTGTATATGCAGAAATCACAGAGGAAACTGCATGTATACGCGACTGTAAATAAAAACCCACGTACAGGAAGAAAAGGTGCATAAAATCAAGGCAAACAGGCAGGCTGAGACAAACTTCACACCAATCAAACTCTACCAGGCATATATTCCCTCATACCCAGCATAGAAACAAGAGATAAAGAGCAATTCAAATACATTGAATGTCGAGAAATCAACCCCCAAAGGACAACTACTAGGAACTCCCCAGCGGAGTTGCCAATTCTGTTATAGAGAGAAATTTCTATGGCTTGGGGTACCACAAAAGACAGCTTGACTCCAGAAATCAATCCTTTCCAATATGCAATATAAATTAAATGTCTAACACTAAAGGATTAGACCTCATACCTTATTCCGGACGGTTGAAGTAGATCCCCGTTGAGCTTTCCAATCTTTAGCTTGAATTGCTATATTACTTCCTCAACAACAAGTAAACAATACAAGCATTCTATATATCATAGTGTTAGATCTATTCTAGCATATATAATCAATAATGTAAAAGCATTTGACATAATCCCATGGATAAAATATTCATTCAAATACACATCATTGGACATGAAAAGATATTTCTATTAATATAAATCAGAGATTACAAGATACAACCTCTGACGGCACGTCTGTGAACTGGAGAAACTGAATCCCCTACTTGGGCCTCCACCACTTCAATCCTCCATCTCTCGACAGCAAGCTCACAAGCAAAAGGCAAGCTTGGGAAGAACACAAAATTGCTCCAAGGGACAAAGGGATGCAGACTCAAGCATAAGTTCCGGCAACAATGGACTATAGTTTCTTTGCTCTCAATTCTATCTTATGTCTTCAATGTACCAAGAGGTTCCTTATATAGCTTTTCAAAGGGGTAATGAAAGGTCAAATCAGAGAGATCTCAAGGCATATGGAAACCCAAGAGTCAAATGAGTCGGATCCATGTCAAGGAAAACTCCAAAAGGATTTGGATTATGCACACATCCCGATGTACGTGGTTATATGGGTCAAACCCACGTATGTACGTGCTTATAGGTTTAAAATCCACGTATATCATTTTTCATATGTTTTTAGGGATGATTAGGGAAACATGAAAGGACAAAAAGTGGTCCATAGGGTCTAATGAGTCTGCAGCGGGACAGGGGAAGGCGATACAAAGAGTGATTCACTTGGAGCGGTGAAATCTGCTATAACAGATGCTTCCTAATGTATGAGATCAAAGGGGTTATACGATGGCCGAAATACATTATAAGTCCATCCCAGAAGTGGAGTGATGAAGGATCCCAAATGGAAGACCAGCCACCCAATCAACATAGTACAATAATACAACTCTGCATATAACTGCAAGTACATATAGCAGTCCCGGATACATAAGAGTACAATGGCCATGAATAGGCATGAAACATGATATCACATATGTCGTCATCGCCACATACAATATACAAATATCAGAATCTCCATGATGAAGATATACAAAGGACCATGATCTCCAAAATAGCTGAAGATATATAATAGATCAAGATCTCCATAGTGGCTGGAAATGTCTGACATATACTGGAATCAAGTCATGAGAGCTGAAATCTCATGAATATTGGCACGATCAAGGAGGTAGCATATAAGAGATGCCACCAATCTGGAAAGTCTTCTACATAAACCACTATGAGTACATGTCCTACTATGCGAATAGAGGTGTCGAGGTCGAACATAGTAGTCCATCGTCTGATTAACGGTCATTAATGTATACCATTAATAGACGCGATATCACCCACTGATAATGAAAATGGGAATCAAGGTACTAGAGTGCAAACTAACAAGTGTGAATAAATGTGTTGAGGTCGAACACTTGAGAGGATCCATCGATCAGGGGACATTGATGTATTCCCAAGAAACTGTCGATGGCGAGAGAACCTGCCACTGACGACTGCAAGTCTCAAGGCACTCAAAAAGGACTCTAGATTCCAATCCCATAATAAATGATCTGAAGTCGATGGGATGAAATCCATTGGAAGGAGGGAATTAAGACATCCCCCATCATCCAACACGAGGTACTCAACAAAGCTGTATAATGTGGAAGGACTCGATCATAAGGTGCACGAACCAGTAACTGTACTGGGAATGGCCGACATGCAAAGTCAAGATAATTGAGGAATGACCGACTCAGGTTTCAACTTCCTTCGAACAAGAGCATAATGGCGTATGGTGACTGAATGAAGGCAACATAGACTCGATATACAAACTAGGACATCTCTGTGACACAGGAGGCATCAACAGAGGCTCCATAGGGACTGGAAGCTTAACCAGTCGGTGGAGATAAACTCAGATAAATGAGTACAGCTCCTAAAGTCAAACTATAACCCAACCAATGGATGTGATATACAGTGCTCTGTTCAAAGGCGGCATGACTCGACAGCTGCCAAAGATAACATCTTTCCTTGTCCGGCTTTTTGGTTTTTTGATTTTTTTTTGGAATTTTTCAGCTATTTGAAAAGCTTGAAAAAAGAATAAAATAGCTTTATAGTTACAAACTAGGAGGAGACGAGTGTCATAAGGGCAAACAAACTAGTTCCAAGCAGTGGAAGATACCTATGTTCAATGGAAGGATACATGTGTAGGATATCGACACTCCGGGGAAAAATCTCCTCCCGGTAAAAAGGGAATCAAGCTGCGAAGGATATAAAAAATGGCTCTGCATGGCTAGACATGAGACACGCTCAGGCTATATAGCTGAAGCGCAATGTCAGGGGAGCCGGCATAAAGCTCAATAAGATAGGCAAAGCTGATGATAATGCATTCACAACTTGACATAAAGGAGTCATGAGGGAAATAGGCCAGCATAAGATCAAGAGGAGTATGAGGCTCTTGCGAAATGTCATGGCGGTACTATACAATGGACTCCCACACCCTAAAGGAGAAAAGGTCAGCATGGGCACCAAATGCAAATCAGGCGCTAACTAGGGTACCCATGTAAGGTGAAGCTCTACCACTCATATCATGCCACTTCTAAAGCAGCAAGAAGGTTTCGTGACATAATAGAGTGGGTTTGTACTGAAGGTCATGGTGATATGGTCATAAGGTCATGCAAAATGAAAATGATGGTGAACCTAACCTATATGCTAGTTTAGACATGATACCTGAGATCGACACAAACGGGTCAATCCAAAGGCTCAAACGGCACTGCAAAAGGTCTTCTACATCACAAATTATGTCAAAAACGGTCCAAAATGGTTAGAAAATGTCGAAACTATAGGAAAGGGGGTAAAAATTTTCAAATATTTGAAATTTTTTCTATAAATAGTAAAAAGTTATAAATCATTTGAAACTTTTACCCATTTGAGCTCTGATTTTCAACTGCAAATTCCAGGAGATCCAGCCGGTGGAATTCACAACTGTTTCTTCCAGGTATTTACTCATGCTCTCCTCTTGCATTTTGATGTAATTTTTATAGATTTTCATGGTTAAATGATTTTTTTAGGCCATCCCAAATTGTGCACTGCGGCCCACGTGGATATCGAGGCTTTTTCCACGTATAGGGCTGGATATACGCAGAAAATGGCCTCAAACCTGCGTACATACGTGGCTATTTGCAAAACAGTCGCGTATGAGGCCATGCATATGGTTTTCCACTAAACTAATGGGCAAATTTCCAATTTTTCTTGCAGGATGGTGCTAGAGTGGAGAGAGCATGAGCATGGTGAAGTAGAGGAAGCAGTAAGGGATGACTTAATGGCTCAACAAGATTTACGTGCATGCGGACTCTACAAGTTTTGGTGTCTTGGTGATTTGAGGGCCAAACCAAGACTGCTATAGATGCTAGTAGACTATTGGGATCCAGACTCGGAGTCCTTCCATATAGATGGGATGTCCCTCACCATAGAGGTGGAGGACATACATTTTATCACAGGACTTTCTAGACGAGGGGAGGTGGTGAACCTTCGTTCCTGAGGTGGGCCAGGAGGTGGCCTGACTATCGACGCGTACATTGCGGTGTACTGTTATCCAGACATAGAGAAGGTGGGGAGTCAAGTCCCTACCAATGCTATACAGGTATTGGGCCTAAAGGCCATACTTTTGACACTGGGTAGGATAGCCGGCTTAGCATCACTCCACCAGGCCTCCCAGCCTCTGAGATTAGATCAACTTATTGTGATCCGAAATTAGGTTAATCCCATTGGGGCTTAAAGAGACCACGAGGGCTTGGAAGGATGCCCATAGATCTTGGAAGAAGCCCGTAGAGGCTTGTAGATACCCGTAGAAGCTTAAAGAATATCACAAGTCAGAAGTAAAGGAAGCCCATGTTCTAGAGATAAAGGCAGCCTGCGATTTGAAGACTGAGGAAGCCCGTAGGTGTAAATGAAGCCAGAGAAGGTCAATCCTGCAATTTCTGGAAGAGATGAAAATGAAAAACTGATCCTTCTTATGCAACCACCTCAATCATGGCCAAAATTGGTCAAAGTTAGTACCAAATATGTTCGAAAGAAAAAAAAAAGTCCCTTAAACACATGATAGGAAAGAGACATGTTAATCAACAAAAAATTGACAACTTCTTTCTATTCTTTTACTATGCATGATCTCATATAACAAAAAAATTATCATAGATCACCTTTTGGCATTGATCAGAAGCAGGTTGCATTGTTGAGAATGCAATTTGTAGTTTAGAAACCATATCATAATTGCCTTGGGGACACTCCTCGTGAAATATCATCACTTGCTCTACTACATGTGAAGAGCTACTAGTGATAATTCATCATACTACAAAAACATAAGGTGCATTGAATTCGTCTTTATTGAAAAATAAAAATAATAAAAAAATAACTCAATCCCTAGGGAAAAAGAGTAGTTGTTCACCTGGAAAATTTGTGTAGGATCTTTGTAGTGCTAACTGGTGGCAAGTTGTTTTGATGTTGCTCATTATTGGAAGAGGTGAATATGAAAAGTTGATCCTTCTTATGCAACCACCTCAAGCATGGCCGAAATTGGTCAAGTTAGTATCAAATATGCCCATAAGATAAAAAATCAGACTTACATTTACCCAGAAAACTAATGCAAATAGGGCAGAAAACTAATCAAATCAATAAGATATATTTTACAAAATACACCACCATCTAAATAGTTTGAAATACTAACTTGTTTTCTGTTTTGAGTGTGTAGAGAAGGCAGCTAGGGAATATGAGGTCTGTAATAAATATTGCAGACCTGTGTTTGATAAAGGAGAGGGATCAGATTGTGGGAGCAACAGATCTGCGTTTTTAGGGTTTTACACAGAAATTCTTTTTTTAGGTCTTTCTTTTTTGATAAAATAAAAGTTACAAAAACACATCAAAATTAAGTCTAAAACCTAAGAGAAACAAAAATAACCTAAGAATAATATTTACAAGTATACAACTCAGAAAATTTAGTTTTGAAAGATAGATGAACAATTAGGGTTTGAAAAATTAAAATTTCTTAACCTAGGGTTTCATCATGCCGAAATTATAGGAAGAAGGGCCAAAAAAGCCTAATTTCTTCTATGTGATTTTTCTTCTATTTTTCTACATTACTAAGAAGCATTTTTGTTTTATGTAGAAGGTTGTCTCCTAGTTTGGATGATAGTCTAAAAGTAGTTATTTACTATTGGTTGTATCTCTTGTATCTTAATAGAATGAAATAGAATTTAAGGATAAAGACAAACACATTAAGGATAAAGAACACGTCAAAATCATTACCTTATCATTGTCCTTTCACTAGATCCATTCAACCATACAAGTTGATAAGAGTTGTCCATGATATGCATTTCCATCACTAAGACCCGCATAAATCATCAAACACATAATTTTTATATGAGTAAATAATATAAAATCAAATAAACAATCATTTAAATCCTACTACAAAGTCCTGTAGAAATCAATGAACCGTGAAATGTTAAATTTATTAACAATTTTTTAAGAAATAGACACGCATTTAAAAATTTACAACCATCTTTAATACATAGTAATAAAAGAGTATTTATACCTTATTGAGCTCCTCTCTGTTTCGAGAACAGTTTTATATTCTCTACTGAACAGGGCCAACCACGTGAAGGTGGAAGCTCATATGGCCCCTCCCCCCCTCACATCGCTCTCAATTCCCCATACCCAATAAATGATGTTGTTTACATAGAAAACATATAAACATTCATGCATAACTAGGCTAGTCATCAAAACATAAAAACATAAAAACATTGAATCATAATGAGATAATTCATATAAATAATGTTTTAGACTAACAACATCGATATACAGCCAAATACAAGTCATGACTTTATACATCTACTTTTTCTTTGATTTATGTTTTTTTGCATTGTAATAACTGACGATAATTGAGATATTATCATCATCATTTGGTGTGGAATATCTACAAAGCCATGTCCTGCTAGTGTTTGTGTTTCCATGCCCTCATGTATCATACTTCTTGTACGGCGTTGAGTAGGGCGTGGAGGAAGTTATGAAGGGGCGTGAACTGCAACAATGAAAATGGGCATATCGATATGTTGAAATATTATTGAAATTAATAGTTCATCATTTTGATTAAAATTACAATATTGCTCTTTACTTGTTTGTGTAGCTGTGAAAACTGGTGTGTTAATTATTTCTTTAGTTGCTAATTCCTCTTGTAGTTCACCCTCCTGAGCTTCATGGTCTTCCATTGAAAGAAGAAAATTTATAAGTATACGTCAGGAAATAAATATCTATAATCACAGTAGATATTTCTATTTCCAAAGCACACATACCAGAATGGCCACTCTGCTCCCCACTATCATGGGACATGCACACCTCAACATCAGCTGGTACATGTCGAGTACCATTGGATTCACTGCTGCGGTTGCATAGTTGCTTAAAAGAGAACATAAATATTTAGTTATGGGTGATATAATCAAAACTGAATAGACTTTAATAGTATACTACAATGATGTGGTTATTCATTTTATTTACCTGCATCTGCGTCATTGGGGAGATTGGAGTCTGCCCCAAGCTTTTCCGATAATCAATGACACTTTTAAAACCATACTTGAAACCAAGATTTAGGTCTTCCTCGGTGGAAACATCTTGGAATGTATTTCCCTGCAATGCATAACACTTAAAATGTCTAGTATAAAAAATAGATATTTGTTTGCTACTTTCAAATAAATATCCCTGTTGGCCACTCTTCCTAACTCGTGCGACCGAGGTTCTGCACAGCTCATCAACCCAACAAACACCCGAGATACTGGCTCAATAGAGCAAGCCCTGTCGGCAACGCCCGCAAAGCAGGAGCAGTCTTACCCGAGATATCTCTTCAATGGGTAACCGCTGGAACCATGTTTCCACAATTTGTCGAGGGATTATAGTCCCTTGGCGCATGACCAAGGAGCTCGGCCAAGTCGAAAGGATGGAGTCATTTATGCCGAAATGTAGTGCACACCACACATATATCTTATTAACTACTAACAACACGACATAGATTCGGCCTTAGTACTTTAACCATAACAAAATATAAAAGAAAGCTAACAGATAAGTGCAATATAACAGATGCATAACAACGATTGCGCCATAAACATAAGATAATACTCAAAAGAAACACATACTAACCTATTCATGCATACAGAATTTTATTGATAGTACAACATTCATTCAACCATGAAAGGACTTGCATCATAAACATAACATAATAGAAACATAAACAACCATATGCATTCAATCATCAATACATAGGAGAGTTCATGTGGAAACCCATCTGGGAAAAACCACAAGGCGCTCTTCATTTGGCATGAGAAATATATGGCGCCTTCAACCTTCATTAACTGCAGAATGTCTTAGATCTATCTTTTTGTTCAGAATCTTTCTTTCTCTCATGCTCTCTGTCTTATTTCTCTTAATATACTGCTACCATCTACTGATATGCACACAGCCTGGATCAACTCCTCTAGCATTTGCACCTCTCTAGCAGAGCTTCTCTTCTACTGTACTAGCCTCAACTGCATCCTGAAGACTTCCAACCAATATACCATTAAGATCTCGCCTCTTCCCTTAGCTCTCTCAGAGATGTTCCCTCCGTTAACCCTTCAAAAGCAACTTAGACTAAACAAGCAATAATCACCATAAAGCAACAACGACCAACTGACATCCAACCTAAAAGTAATAGCCAACAGTAACAAGCCAACCCTCTAGCTATTGAATCCCTCCTACTTATACTATTTTACATGACCACGCAGGGTCGACTACATACATGCAGTCTGTTAACTGTAACCATCAGCCACCCCTCAGGCTACAACTGTGGTGATCATGACTTGACACGAGGCACTAACTACCTTACTTACAATATGCGTTCACTAATGTGGCATTCGTTGACTTAAGCCAACTTCAGCACCCACGATCATCTTGTCTCTTTCAGCCGTTATATTGCACTTGTGATACCGTTTTACCCCACGATATCTTCCTTCCCGCACAGTTCCCATTTTCCGCCTAGGTGACACTTTTTTCGCATATTCCTTCTTTTGCGCAGATTTACTCTTATGCGCAACATTCTTGGCCCGTGCATATTCCTTCTAAACCCACTGCGCGCTTCCTTTTGCTTTCTTGTGCTTTCACAGTGACTTGATTCTTGCACATTTATTCATTTTCTCTTATTCCTTGCGCGCTTTCCCCAGGCCCAACAGGCCCCCAACACTCACATGTGTCTCGTCCCGAGCCACGAAGCAATGGACATAGGAGGCGGCGCAACCTATGCGGCTGTCTCTTTGCTAAATTTTTATTTTTATTTTGGCAATGTTTCCTGCACCACGGGCTCATCCCATACTTAGAAAAAAATTCTGATTACAAAACTTTAGTCATACAATTTGTTCCTCGGCATCATCTGAAGAGTCTATTTCCATGGGTTTTTATTGTGTTTGCTCCAACGCTTCTTCAGGTTGTTCTTCTTGGTCCTCCTCGTCTTCCATTTCCTCTTCTTATTCCTTTTCCTCTTCTTGTTCATCCTACGGTGCATTTTCTGGCTCAGATTGTTCTGCGCTTCCAACCTTCTGTTGGAATTGGCAAAAAATGGGAGTAAGCCTTTCTATATCCCGGCAGGCTTCTTCTGCATGCTGCTTCAAATCTTGCACTTGGTTGGAACTAGGGTGTTCCAACGATGTATTGGCCACAACCTGCGTGAATTCATGGATTCTCTGTTGGACAAGCTGAATTAGCTCTGTCACTTTTTCATCTTCGGCTTGTTTCTTCACCGTCTCTTTGTTGTGCATGTTTTCCTGCTCACGTAGGGTTCTTGCTTTATCCTGGAGCTGCTTGAGCTTAGTGCCTTTGGAAATTTTCTCTTTTGCTGGAACCTTCTTAATCTCTGCTTTTACCACCACTACCTGTAGGTATGCTTTCCTCGCCTACTCGACAAGTTGCTCCACAGTCTCATCCTCGATGAGTTGCTCCCATGCCATGACAATTGCTTCCACCACCTTTGTTCAGATCTTGTCAACTTCCCTAAGCCAACGAACAACTTGATTTGCTGATTCTTGCCTTTGTTGCACAACTTCGAGGGGTGTGTTCAACTACTGGTTGGTTTTCAATTCTTGAACCTGTTTCTTTAGGTATGTGGCCAGTTTGGATAACAGCCTCAATTGGTGCACAGGTTCTACTCGCCTTCTTCTTCATCATCTGACAGTTCCGCGACTGCCTCCTTTATAGCTTCTTCCAGTGAAGCTTGCTCCTGCACTTGGGCTTCCAGGTCTTCATGCTGACACTTAATGACTTGTTTTCATGCCTTTTCTTTCCTGGTTTCCTTCAATTCCTAATAAACAACCGCATTTTCTCGGATTCTCACCTCTGTAGCTACGGTATGCTAAATGGAATAGATCTGCGGCAATGTCAGCTTAGAGAAATCCAAAGTTAATGTTTCCATGCTATGGACACTTGCATCTATTTCTGCTACATCTATAGAAAATGTCTGCACAAGCATATCTATTTTCAAGGGTGGGAGCAGCACTAGCGTCACCAAAGTGTCTGATGGGTCTACACCATAGGTATCAGCCTGCACGGTCTCCCGCACTTTGGTGACAACCTCTTCCAGCCGGGTAACTTGCGCATTGAGTGAAGTCATCCAGTTGGTTTGCTTGCACGTGATATTACCCAAGGTAGAATCAACTACTTTGAGGAACACCTCTCTAAGAGGATTCAGATCCTATTCTACTATGTTCATGACTTGGGGTCGATTAGCCCTCTGCTTTTTCCTGTGCGGGATGCCCAAGGATTTTGCATCTTCCTCCATGGGATCTTTGCCCTTTCTTTTCCTGGTTCTTTCGGTGTGCACCTCCTCATAAGTAGGGGTGACTTCATCACCCTTGTTGGGTGGGTCTCAATGTTCTTCTGCTTCTTCTTCTTGGAAATTATCATGATGCTCCTGGGTGGTGGTATTAACACGGTCCTGGGGCGGGTTCTCCTGTGGGTCTTGCAGCTCTGCAGGCACCTCCTCATGCTGGCTAAGCCATTCTTTAGGCCAGTCTTTGATTTCCCTCTCAATATCTGCATCTCTAATGATTAATAAGGTCGAGAGTTCTTGCTTCTTAGGGTCATTGCGCGTATGTAAGATGATATTATGTGGCCCCGCATGGAATTTAATGAAAGGATACTTGGCCACCGTAGTGGGGAACAGTCGACACTACTGGTGCATGGTCTGTCTAAGTATTTCTCCTTGGAGAAATAATTCAACCTTTGTATCGGCTTTGTGCTTGCTATCTTTGTGGTCCCAAATGTTCTGGAATGACACGCCAAGGAACTCTACTAGGATGTCCATGGGTCGATAGTGTGGCAGAGGAGTCTAGTTTGTAAACGAGATCAAAATTAGCAGCCACGAGTAGTGGAAATTTGCTGCGGGAAGTTCCTGCATGTCTATCACTTCATCCATCAGTTCTTTCACTAGGAACTGGGACCAGTTGATGTGCAATCCTTACGTGCACTGCTCTGCTAGCCCTGCTGTTGTGACCGTGCATTCAGTAGGCCTCATCTTGCGCAGAACCTTATTGCACAAATTTTTTTCTACGGACCTTATAGCAACGTCATTGATAGAGCTAATAAGGAAGCCCTTTCTGCCGCGGACAAGCTGGTACTTGCTCTTCATGTAATTCTTATCCATATTTTCCCCATCCTTGTGCAGGTACGGGGCCGGGTCAAATCCTTGCCGCGAGAGACCCATGATGGCCGAGACCAGGTCGACCGTTACCTCATATGGCTTGTCCATCCAAAGGTAGCCTCCATGGAAGCATACCAGAAGCTGCTTGACATACATCCCGACCGAGGCAAGGCGGCCAAAATGTGGCATAAGAAGCAGGCTTAAGATGCCTGACTGCTCCAATCCGTGCACCCAATCCAGTTCAGAAATGACGTCTGCATTCAGCGGTTCACCGGAAACCATGACCATGAATCGATTTCTGGCCAGCTCCTCCTATTTCTTGGTGTCATAGTCTTCAAACTTCAATTCTTGAAGTTTTCGAGTGATTGTATCCGGGGACCGTGGGATGCGTTCTGGAATGGTGTGCTCTTCTAGAAGTTCCTGTGCGTCCATTGTCACTTATGCGGTACCTGGAACCCTTGGTGATACATATAGAGGCAGCAAGTTCTTTTCTTCATCAATCAGCCCTATATTTGCTAGTGGTGGTGGTGGTATAACTGGGTCAGCTCGGTGGGCCTTGGGTATCTTCACTATGGGGCCAAAGGAAGTGGGGAGGTATGCAATGGATGGGGCTCTAGCCGCAAAAAATTGTGGCCCAAACGATTGTGCTGGTGGCCGGGTTGCAGGTGATTGTAGCTATTTGCCTCCTGCCGGTTGCAGGCGTGGCGGCCTTAGGGCTACCTTCATATTAGCCTGCATATTCTTCATCTTCTTGGTCGGTCGACTGGGTTTAGGGATGTATGGCACTTCCAATATCGGGAAAGGTGAGGTTGGTAAAATAATATAGTCGTCACTATCACTGGATAACTCAATAATCATGGGCTTCAGCTCTGAAGGAGAGTTCTGGTTCACTCAGCGGGCTTGGCTCTCTAGTTTCTTGGCTCTGTAAGGCAATGTAAAGGTTACAATGACAGAGGTAACTGCTATTTATAGGTGACCGGGCATCCAAGCTGTGATTGGATGCAGTGATAGGCCATATGATGGATCACACGGGCTTGTCCTTTGTCACCTTTACTCGCACACTTAGGTTCAATTATGTACTTGGTAGGGAAGTTAAGGGTAATACGGTAGATGGGACCAAAACGCACGCCACCATTCTCCTCAGACTTTCCAAATTAATGCTACTGAGCTGTCGTTAGCGCTAAATATTTTTGGGATTCTCATGCATTTAATGGTCCATTGGTGTCTGCCAGCTGTCTACCATTGACCGCTAGTTGCCTCTTAGTTGGTTTGTTGGCGGGTTTATAGCGCACCATTCTTTAGTGCAACTTCCTCTTTCCATGCCAGGTTGCTCTGGAGATGCTTCTCTATTGGAGGAGCTAGTTGGTAAGCCGACTAGTCGAATAACTGACTAATTAGAGATTAGGTCGGCCACATAAGGTCGTGTCGGTTGACCAAACTGATAGGTAGTTATATGTAACCATTTGTAAATCATATATATTAGGCTGTTGAGCCAGATGAGAACTTGGTTCAGTTCTGTATATGTATTGACCCTCAAGTTATAAAATTATCTATTATTTCCTTATCTATGTTCTTTTCTCTGGTGTCTGTTTTGTCTATATGATTCTATATGTATTATTGGTAACCCTCTATGATCTGTGATATTACAATATTGGTTCCGTTGCTAGTAGTACATATACGAACGTAATGACTATAAGTAGATGATATCAAAATAGGATATTAAGAACTGATGGGAGCATAAGATAGCAAATTATTTACAGAACTATGCAAGGAGAAACAAAGTAACCATTACTCAGGCAAAGGAGAAATTATTCACTGAAACACATGAGAAGTTTGTAGAATTGGTACCCCAGCTTTTGAAAAAAGTTCTGGATGAAAATGTCGAAAGCAACTAAGGACCAAGAGCTACTAGAGAAACTGATTCAAGGGGAACGAACAAACCTGTTGGAGTGGTTTGAAAAGATCACAGATGAATTTTGAGAGGAACAAGCCATAGAAGAAAGAACTTCGGTCGAAAGCGTTTAGAAAAGGTTTTATACAGACCTTACCTAGGAGTTCCTTTTATCCTTACCGACCCTATTGTTCAAATTCCTAATAGAAAAGGGAGTGGGTCTTATCGTAGAACCTCATCTATCACTACACGAACAGCCACCAAATTATAACTGGGTGGAGAAACAGAAAAAGTGGGAAAAATTTATTACCGAAAGGGAGTGGCAGTAATTCCTAAGCAAATAAACAGAACTATCCGAGCTTTCTAAAGCATCAGGTATGCTATGGGGAGGTAGCTGGGCATATTTTGGGGTAAAGTGAAGAGGATTCTAATCGACTGAAGAAGATACCATCACTAGCAATGAAAAGTCAACCTAAAAAGGAAATCGAATGAACTGTGACACACAAGGGTACGACGGATTTATAGAAAGTAGAAAGAGAGAAGAGGTTGAAAATAAGGGAAGAGAGAAGAGAATAGGCTATAGCACTGCAAAGAGGGATGACTACTAGGGTGACAGACCAGGAAAGAAATCCTCCAGATTTGGGTCATGACCGACAGGAAGAAGGCATTGATGAAGAAGCATCACCCATGGAAGAAGACTTGTGGATAGAGTAGCATGAAGCTCTCCAAATAGAAATTCCCCAGGAGATAAGACCTCTGTCTCTAACGAATCTGAGTACCAGGATACAAGACATTGTCGAAGAAGACCTAAGACTAAGAGTTGGTGAGTTTGGTATATGGAGCTGACAAGATGACAAGGTAAACGATGATAATCATCTAGTGATTTGTCGATCAGAGGAAGGAAATTGGGTAACAATTCAGGCGTACCCTTCCAACTGAAGTGTCCACTTACTTTACCCAACACATGAAGGAGCACCCCCCTACCAAACACAGCTTTGTGAAATATAGAACAGTTAGACCTATAGACAAATCAGTGTAGTTAGACATCGACAGGAGAAGTCAACCCGAATCGACTGCTTGTTGGAGAAGAAACGATAAAGAAAATGACCGACGGGAACAAAAGTTTCATCAACAATAGCTTTGCGCAACACGACAAACAAAACATCCCACTACCCCCGCCACCACCTCCTTGAGGAGACAGTGACAATGATACCGACATGGGCCACGGATCAACACATATCCCTCTATACGAGGGTGATGAAGATCCTAGACGACATTGGTTCATCTGTGAGTTAATATGGGAGGCAAATCAAGTTACAGTCGAAGAATAATAGATGGCATAGTTCGTTGGTGCCTTGAGGAAAAGAGCACTAATGTGGTACATGACTTATATCGAGAGAAATCCCCAAGCATCTAAAGCAGAAATTAAAGCACAATTCTTGTCTTTATTTAAAACTCCAGATGCAAAACATCTGGTAGCCAAAAAGTTGAAAACAACATCATAGAAGCCAGTAGAGTCTGTCTGGGAATATGACAAACAATGGAAAGACCTCCTCAACCAACTAGATTACGTAATTGACGAACAACTATCAATTCAGCAGTTTCTTGTAGGTATATCATAAAATTAGGTGGCACATAAGCTTGGAGATGTTTAAAACGTATGAAGATGCACTTACCAAAGCTCTGTAAGTAGAGATGGATGAAGATTTCCCAGCATATCCAGTCGATACTATACTGGAAGAACAACTAGAAATCATGCAGAAATCATTGAAAGAGCTGAACCTCAAGAATCAGGATGTCTGGTGCAAATAATGCTCAATGGTCGGACACACTAAAGATAATTGTCGACAAGACATAAGTCGACAGGACGTTCGATTTGTCCAGAAAAATGCTTTTGTGACATATGCCAAGAACATGGAGAACACACAACGAAAGATTGCCCATATCACATGAAAAATGGCAAAGCATCTTGGTGTGAAATCTGTGAAGTAAAAAGTCACGCAACGACCGATTGCCACCTAAATTTAAAGAACCAATAGAAATACCAAGCATTCTACCAGATGAACGCAGTCGCGCAGAATAACAATAACAACCAGTGAAGCAAAGATCAAAACGAGGAAAATAATCAAAGATATGAAGGCTGTCGATATGAGTGCTGGTTTGACAACCGTCATGGAGGATATGGAGGTCGAGGACGAATTTATGGATATCGTGACAATCGACCATGTCAGCCCATCCAGTGCTTTACATGCTACAAAGAAGGTCATCGATATGCAGACTTCCCATACAAGGACATAACTAATTTAAAGTTTTATACTAGCTCTGGTGTAGGTGATCACTCATTAGAGGATTGTCTTGCCATGCTTGACAAAATCAATAAAAAGAAAAATGTTAATGTCTTGTCGTGTGTTCAAAAACATGATGTAATCAATACAAAGAACCTATATATAGTAAATCGACAAGAGACAAAAATTGGGAATATCCACGTATAAGTAAAATCAAACAAAAGAACGATTATCCTAACCCATCTAAACAAAAACAATTATATAACTACGCAACGAATATATTTAAACAATTTTCTAGACAAGAAGAAGCTGATGACAGTCGACAAAACATAGTTAAATAATTAATACATTTAGTACAAGATGATAAAGCAGTATTCAATTCATTGACTTATTGTATAATATGAAGCATAATAATAATACAGAAAAACAAACAAAAACATATGCAGTCTAAACCAAAAAGACAAGAGTGATGCTGACCCACTTGTTGACCTAGAAATCAAAGGATACCATGTTCGACAAGTTGTACTCGAATTTGGTTCACAAGTAAATATTATGACTCATGACACTTGGGAACAGTTGGATAGACCTCGACTATATGAGTCAGGAATATACGTCAAGTTAGCTGACTAAGGTTTGATCGAACCCATCGGAGTTTGGAGAAATTTCGATACGACAATAAAATAAATATAGACCAAAGTCAACTTCGAAATTATTGACCCTAAGGAAGGATCCAGTTCCTTCCCAGCTTTAGTAGGTCGACCTTGGGGAAGAAAAATGAAAGCATCAATATCCCTAGACAAAGAAAGGATAAAACTTAAAGGGAAAGGATAGAAAGTCATAGTACATATCCACCCATCCCAAGGAGAACCTTGGATAGAACCTATTGATGAAGAAGTTGACATTTGAAAACTATATCGAATACAAAATAATGAAGACTACACAGAACCCAATATCTATGGCGAGCTTCACTTAGGCAATCAAGATTCAGTAAGATACAATTCAGATGCAAAATTATATGATTGGGAAGTTGAAAACTACAAGACCCAAGCAAGAGAGTGCTAGACCATTCAGGAAGTACAAAAAAACTAGTCCAACAATGTTTTTCAGTCTCCATTATCCCAAAAATATTCAGGAAGAAAAGTAGGGAATATCGTACATTAAACCCAACAAATGTAAGTATCAGACAGATCTCAAGGTATAAAGAACGAGAATCACCAGTTATGCATATAGAACAAGTATCTAAAAACATATGTGAACATGGTCGACTACAAATCTTGGTATAAACATTCATAGGACAAGCTGCACGATGGTGACACCCATCAATCAAGATTGCAGACATGGACAACAGCTTTGGCCTACTTCACAAAAATATTCAGAGGAAAGAAGCTAACCAAACAAGCACAAATACATGTGTTCATCCAAGGGAAAGACCCATAGGAACACATAAGAACATGCAAAAAAGAGTGGAGAAGACTTGGGTATAAAGACGAACGTACATGGCCACACTTGTTTCCCTCAACGCTAGCCGACTTACCAAACAAATGGTATAAAATGGAGGAAGCACGGGGTGAAACATTCCAATGGCATGAACTTAGAGAGAACTTCATTAAAGACTTTAGTTTTATACTGCAAAATGAAAAGTTAGTCGAAACTGCACAGGAACTAGAAGCATTTATAGAACCGACCGGGAACAACACCCTGATACAAAATTATGATCGACTGACAATACCATGTAATAACATACAAACCAAGATAATACCACAGTCGACAAGACTACAAATGGAAAACATAAATCCAAAAGGGAAAAGATTCTGGTGGAAATCATACAATTCAGAAACAAGAAAACCAATTCGCACAGTACTTAAAGTCGATACAGCCGACAAAGAAGATATCGACTGAATGATGGAAGCAGACTTTCCTACTACATTCTCACAATTCAAAGAAGGGATTCGACCGATCAATGAAGTTAAAGCGCTAGAATGGATGGATGCCAAAGTTAAAACTAAAGAGTTTGACATATCAAATGATGATCGAGCAAAAATGGCAAAATTTGGTGATTATTGGAGCGAAGAAAAAATGACCGAAATAGTAAACCTACAGAAAGAATTCCAGGATGTAATTGCTAGAGACTACAAAGATCTCAAAGGAATAGTCCTTGAAATGGGTGAGATGAATATTGACATTAAACCTGATGCCTAACCTATAAAGAAGAGGCCATATAAATTAGCTCATAAATACAAAGAGATAGTTAAAAAATGCTTCTGCGACAGGACGTTCGATTTGTCCAGAAAAAATGCTTCTGTGACATATGCCAAGAACATGGAGAACACACAACGAAATATTGCCCATATCACATGAAAAATGGCAAAGCATCTTGGTGTGAAATCTGTGAAGTAAAAATTCACGCAATGACCGATTGCCACCTAAATTTAAAGAACCGATAGAAATACCAAGCAGTCTACCAGACGAACGCAGTCGTGTAGAATAACAATAACAACCAGTGAAGCAATGATCAAAATGAGGCAAATAATCAAAGATATGAAGGCTGTCTATATGAGCGCTGGTTCGACAACCGTCATGGAGGATATGGAGGTCGAGGACGATTTTCTGGAAATCGCGACAATCGACCATGTCAGCCCATCCAGTGCTTTACATGCTACAAAGAAGGTCATCGATATGCAGACTTCCCATACAAGGACATAACTGATTTAAAGTTTTATACTAGCTCTGGTGTAGGTGATCACTCATTAGAGGATTGTCCTGCCATGCTTGACAAAATCAATAAAAATAAAAATGTTAATGTCTTGTCGTGTGTTTAAAAACATGATGTAATCAATATAAAGAACCTGCATATAGTAACTCGACAAGGGACAAAAATTGGGAATGATAATCCACGTATAAGTAAAATCAAAGAAAAGAACGATTATCCTAACCCATCTAAACAAAAACAATTATGTAACGACGCAACGAATATATTTAAAGAATTTTCTAGACAGGAAGAAGCTGATGACAGTCGACAAAACATAGTTAAATAATTAATACATTTAGTACAAGATGATAAAGCAGTATCTCAATTCATTGACTTATTGTATAATATGAAGCATAATAACAATACAGAAAAACAAACAAAAACATATACAGTCTAAACCAAAAAGACGAGTGATGCCGACCCACTTGTTGACCTAGAAATCAAAGGATACCATGTTCGACAAGTTGTACTCGACTTCGGTTCACAAGTAAATATTATGACTCATGACACTTGGGAACAGTTGGATAGACCTTGAATATATGAGTTAGGCATATACCTCAAGTTAGCCGACTAAGGTTTGATCGAACCCATTGGAGTTTGGAGAAATTTCGATACGACAATAAAAGAAATATCAACCAAAGTCAACTTTGAAATTATTGACCCTAAGGAAGGATCCAGTTCCTTCCCAGCTTTAGTAGGTCGAACTTGGGGAAGAAAGATGAAAGCATCAATATCCCTAGACAAATAAAGGATAAAACTTAAAGGGAATGGACAGAAAGTCATAGTACATATCCACCCATCCCAAGGAGAACCTTGTATAGAACCTATTGATGAAGAAGTCGACATTTGACAACTATATCAAATACAAAATAATGAAGACTACACAGAACCCAATATCTATGGCGAGCTTCACTTAGGCAATTAAGATTCAGTAAGATACAATTCAGATGCAAAATTATATGATCGGGGAAGTAAAAAACTACGAGACCCAAGCAAGAGAGTGTTGGACCATTCAGGAAGTACAAAAAAACCAGTCCAACAATGTTTTTTAGTCTCCATTATCCCAAAAATATTCGAGAAGAAAAGTAGGGAATATCGTACCTTAAACCCAAAAAATGTAAGTATCAGATAGATCTCAAGGTATAAAGAAAGGGAATCACCAGTTATGCATATAGAACAAGTATCTAAAAACATATGTGAACATGGTCGACTACAAATCTTGGTATAAACATTCACAGGACAAGTTACACGATGGTGACACCCATCAATCAAGATTGCAGACATGGACAACAGCTTCGACCTACTTCACAGAAACATTCAGAGGAAAGAAGATAACCAAACAAGCACAAATACATGTTTTAATCCAAGGGAAAGACCGATAGGAACACATAAGAACATGCAAAAAAGAGTGGAGAAGACTTGGGTATAAAGACGAACGTACATGGCCACACTTGTTTCCCTCAACGCTAGCCAACTTACCAAACAAATGGTATAAAATGGAGGAAGCACGGGGTGAAACATTCCAATGGCATGAACTTAGAGAGAACTTCATTAAAGACTTTAGTTTTATATTGCAGAATTAAAAGTTAGTCGAAACTGCACAGGAACTAGAAGCATTTATAGAACCAACCGGGAACAACACCCTGATACAAAATTATGATCGACTGACAATACCATGTAATAACATACAAACCAAGATAATACCATAGTCGACAAGACTACAAATGGAAAACATAAATCCAAAAGGGAGAAGCTTCTGGTGGAAATCATACAATTCAGAAACAACAAAACCAATTCGTACAGTACTTAAAGTTGATACAGACGACAAAGAAGATATCGATCGAATGACGCCAGCAGAATTTCCTACTACATTCTCACAATTCAAAGAAGGGATTCGACCGATCAATGAATTTAAAGCGCTAGAATGGTTGGATGCCAAAGTTAAAACTAAAGAGTTTGACATATCAAATGATGATCGACCAAAAATGGCAAAAAATGGTGATTACTGGAGCGAAGAAAAAATGACTGAAATAGTAAACCTACAGAAAGAATTCCAGGATGTTTTTGCTAGAGACTACAAATATCTCCAAGAAATAGTCCATGAAATGGGTGAGATGAAGATCAACATTAAACCTGATGCCGAACCTGTAAAGAAGAGGCCATATAAATTAGCTCATAAATACAAAGAGATAGTTAAAAAATGCTTCTGCGACAGGACGTTCGATTTGTCCAGAAAAATGCTTCTGCGACATATGTCAAGAACATGGAAAACACACAACGAAAGATTGCCCATATCACATGATAAATGGAAAAGCATCTTGGTGTGAAATCTGTGAAGTAAAAAGTCACGCAACGACTGATTGCCACCTAAATTTAAAGAACCGATAGAAATACCAAGCAGTCTACCAGACGAACGAAGTCGCGCAGAATAACAATAACAACTAGCGAAGCAATGATCAAAACGAGGCAAATAATCAAAGATATGAAGGCCGACGATATGAGTGCTGGTTCGACAACCGTCATGGAGGATATGGAGGTCGAGGACGATTTTCTGGAAATCGCAACAATCGACCATGTCGGCCCATCTAGTGGTTTACATGCTACAAAGAAGGTCATCGATATGCAGACTTCCCATACAAGGACATAACTGATTTAAAGTTTTATACTAGCTCTGGTGTAGGTGATCACTCATTAGAGGATCGTCCTGCCATGCTTGACAAAATCAATAAAAAGAAAAATGTTAATGTCTTGTCGTGTGTTCAAAAACATGATGTAATCAATACAAAGAACCTGCATATAGTAACTCGACAAGAAACAAAAGTTGGGAATGATAATCCACGTATAAGTAAAATCAAAGAAAAGAACGATTATCCTAACCCATCTAAACAAAAACAATTATATAACAATGCAACGAATATATTTAAAGAATTTTCTAGATAGGAAGAAGCTGATGAAAGTCGACAAAACATAGTTAAATAATTAATATGTTTAGTACAAGATGATAAAGCAGTATCTGAATTCATTGACTTATTGTATAATATGAAGCATAATAATAATACAGAAAAACAAACAAAAACATATGCAGTCTAAACCAAAAAGACAAGAGTGATGTTGACCCACTTGTTGACCTAGAAATCGAAGGATACCATGTTCGACAAGTTTTACTCGAATTCGGTTCACAAGTAAATATTATGACTCACGACACTTGGGAACAGTTGGATAGACCTCGACTATATGAGTCAGGAATATACCTCAAGTGAGCCGACTAAGGTTTGGTCGAACCCATCGGAGTTTGGAGAAATTTCGATACGACAATAAAAGAAATATCGACCAAAGTCAACTTCGAAATTATTGACCCTAAGGAAGGATCCAGTTCCTTCCCAGCTTTAGTAGGTCGACCTTGGGGAAGAAAAATGAAAGCATCAATATCCCTAGACAAAGAAAGGATAAAACTTAAAGGGAATGGATAGAAAGTCATAGTACATATCCACCCATCCCAAGGAGAACCTTGGATAGAACCTATTGATGAAGAAGTCAACATTTGACAACTATATCAAATACAAAATAATGAAGACTACACAGAACCCATTATCTACGGCGAGCTTCACTTAGGAAATCAAGATTCAGTAAGATACAATTCAGATGCAAAATTATATGATTGGGAAGTCGAAAACTATGAGACCCAAGCAAAAGAGTGCTGGACCATTCAGGAAGTACAAAAAAACCAGTCCAACAATGTTTTTCAGTCTCCATTATCCCAAAAATATTCGAGAAGAAAAGTAGGGAATATCGTACCTTAAACCCAACAAATGTAAGTATCAGACAGATCTCAAGGTATAAAGAAAGGGAATCACCATTTATGCATATAGAACAAGTATCTAAAAACATATGTGAACATGGTCGACTACAAATCTTGGTATAAACATTCACAGGACAAGCTGCACGATGGTGACATCCATCAATCAAGATTGCAGACATGGACAACAGCTTCGACCTACTTCGCAGAAAGATTCAGAGGAAAGGAGCTAACGAAACAAGCACAAATACATGTGTTCATCCAAGGGAAATACCCATAGGAACACATAAGAACATGCAAAAAAGAGTGGAGAAGACTTGGGTATAAAGACGAATGTACATGGCCACACTTGTTTCCCTCAACGCTAGCCGACTTACCAAACAAATGGTATAAAATGGAGGAAGC
Source organism: Pseudotsuga menziesii (assembly GCA_001517045.1). Taxonomy (NCBI): domain Eukaryota; kingdom Viridiplantae; phylum Streptophyta; class Pinopsida; order Pinales; family Pinaceae; genus Pseudotsuga; species Pseudotsuga menziesii. The sequence goes on from LPNX010837905.1 coordinate 188,368, forward strand.
ACGGGGTGAAACATTCCAATGGCATGAACTTAGAGAGAACTTCATTAAAGACTTTAGTTTTATATTGCAGAATGAAAAGTTAGTCGAAACTGCACAGGAACTAGAAGCATTTATAGAACCGACCGGGAACAACACCCTGATACAAAATTATGATCGACTGACAATACCATGTAATAACATACAAACAAGATAATACCACAGTCGACAAGACTACAAATGGAAAACATAAATCCAAAAGGGAAAAGCTTCTGGTGGAAATCATACAATTCAGAAACAACAAAACCAATTCGCATAGTACTTAAAGTCGATACAGCCGACAAAGAAGATATCGACCGAATGATGGCAGCAGACTTTCCTACTACATTCTCACAATTCAAAGAAGGGATTCGACTGATCAATGAAGTTAAAGCGCTAGAATGGTTGGATGCCAAAGTTAAAACTAAAGAGTTTGACATATCAAATGATGATCGACCAAAAATGGCAAAAATTGGTGATTACTGGAGCGAAGAAAAAATGACCAAAATAGTAAACCTACAGAAAGAATTCCAGGATGTATTTGCTAGAGACTACAAAGATCTCAAAGGAATAGTCCATGAAATGGGTGAGATGAAGATCGACATTAAACCTGATGCTTGACCTGTAAAGAAGAGGCCATATAAATTAGCTCATAAATACAAAGAGATATTTAAAAAAGAGATCGACAATATGCTTGCAACATGAATTATCTACCCTATTGACCAATCAGAATGGGCAAGCCCAATGGTCATGCAACCAAAGAAACATGACTCAACGAAACTAAGGATCTGTGTCGAATTCAGAGAATTAAACAAAGTCACCCTAACAGACCCATTTCCAACACCATATGTAGATGAAATCTTAAATGAAGTTGCAGGACATGAATGTTGCTAGTTTACAGATGGATTCTTAGGGCACAACCAAGTACCAATAGCCAAAGAAGACAAAAAAAAGACGAAATTCATATATGAATTCGGCTCATTTTCCTACAGAGTTATGCCTTTTGGTCTCAAAAACGCCCCTGCAGTAATTTCGAGAATTGTTGTCAAAACATTTCAAGAATATATCTACAAAACAATGGCAGTATATTTTGATGTTTGAACGATATACTCTATGCTGAAATATGACTACAAATGGCTAAGGCTCATGTTGGAACGATGCTGACAAATCCATCTATCTCTTAACATAAGGAAATGCATATTCCTAACTCCTATAGGGGTATTATTAGGGCACATTGTATGCAAAGAAGGCATCAAGGTCGACTTTGCAAAAATAAAGATTATCCTCGACTTGAAACCATGAGTGAACCCAAAATAAGTCAGCGTACTACTTGGACACACACAATATTATAGGAAATTTATGAGATACTACTCAGATATGACCTATCCACTAGAAGAACTATTAAGAGAAGATTAGGATTTCGACTAAACAGATGAATGTAACATATCTTTTGAAACACTGAAAAGGAAACTAGTAGAGGCTACTATCCTCAGGTTCCCAAATTGGTCGATCAAATTTCACGTACATATCAACGCATCAGGCCTAGCAATAGGCACGGTCTTAACACAACCAGGGGATGATGGAATGGATTACCCTATAGTTTATAGTAGTAGAAAACTAAACAAGGCAGACAAAAACTATTCGACAACAGAGAGAGAAGCATTAGGAATGGTCTTTGCACTAAAGAAGTACCGACATTACCTACTAGCCAACCCTTTCATATTTTATACTGACCACCAAGTGTTGAAATACCTTGTAAACAAACCTTTACACCATGGAATGATTTTTCAATGGCTACCACTATTCCAAGAAATTGAATTCGAATTCATTTTTAGACCAAGAAAATTAAATGTTGGACCCGACCACTTGTTGAGAATCGACACAGGAGAGGAGATGATAGGAGTCAAAGATGAGCTACCAGACGCACACTTATTTCAAATAGAAGTTGTCCTGGCAGAATTGGAGGAAATAACCCAATTCCTAGAAAATGGTCAAGCACCAGAGGGCATGAGCACGAAAAAGAAACAAATATTAGCTATGAAGGCTGCACCATACAACCTCATAAATGGGTTTTTATATAAAATGGGCATGGACTAAATCCTCAAATGATGCGTATTAGAACACGAAAGAGATAATATCATGTACAAAGCACACTACAGATCAACGGGAGAACATTTTCAAGTAGATACAACTGCCAACAAAATCCAAAATTTAGGGCTATGGTGGCTGATTCTATACAAGGATTGTAAAAAGTTTGTTATCCAGTGCAACATATGTTAGTGACTGGGTCTACCTCTGACTAGTACAAAAATTCCCTTGATATCAGTAAACCCAAGTTTGACATTTGAAATTTGGGCTATCGAATTCATAGAACCATTCCCACTACCAACAAAAAGAACAGGTGCAAGATACATAATAACCGTAGTAGAATATGTAACCAAGTGGGAAGAAGCAAAAATTGTCGACACATGTTCTAGTGAGATAACTGCTAAATTTATCTATGAACACATAATTACTAGATTTGGATGCCCAATAACCTTAATCAATGACCAAGGATCACACTTTATTAATAAAACCATCAAATCACTCACAGACTAGTTCAAAATTGACCACCGACGTAGTACAGCTTATCACCCTCAGTTGAATGGAGGAATAGAGGCATTCAACAAAACAATAACAAGGGGTTTAACAAAAATCTGCAACACCAACAAGGATGATTGGGATGAAAAAATCCCTGCAGTATTATGGGCTTACAGAACAGCATACAAACGTTCGACCGACCAAACACTTTTCTAACTAGTCTATGGCCAAGAAGTAGTCATTCCACTACATTTCCGACAGCAAACACCTATCATAGTATATATTTTACATGTCAATGTTGAAGAAGGCATGAAGGATCGAATAATGCAACTAAGCAAGCTAGAAGAACACTAGCTGCTTACTTTACAACATCAAGAAATTCATAAACAACGACAGAACGGTTGACACGATCGCAATATCAAAAACAAAAATCTGTTGGTAGGAGACCTCGCCTTACTGTAAAATAGTTGAGTAAAAGGAAAACCCAAAATGTTACACACAGAATGGATGGGACCTTACATGGTTGAAGAAATTCATGCCAATAGATCAGTTCGACTAAGGACATTACAAGGCATAGTATTTTAGAAACTTGTTAATGGTGCCCGACTAAAATGGTACAAAAATTAAGTAAGTTCAATATATATATATATATATATATATATATATNAAATCTAAAAATCCCAAAAACAAAAAAACAGAACGAACACCCATAAACCAGAAGGACAGGAAACTATGAAAGATATAATAATCAACACTTTGACAACTGACACCAACCCCATCGACATATCACCATTGACCGCTCGCATGATTGACTTCGACCGATGTTCTCGAAGGTCAAATCACGCCTTCATGACTACAGTCAGAAGGAGCGCCAAAATCAAATTGCATTTAACGCAGAATCCATAGACTGTGCTAGACCATCACTTCCGCCATTAATACATCCATCGACGGAAATGTCATCTGCTCCACCTATAAATATCAGTCCAGAAAAAGATCATTTACCATATTTTGAAGAGATAAAACAACCAAGGATTCAGAAATTTGAGAGCTGAGACCTTGTAAGAAAATCCGACCAAGAGACCGACAAGATGGCCCTGAAGCAAACTAGAGATACAACTACAAAAACAAAAGAACTACAATCTGATGAAACTCCACTTATGAGAATATTAAGAAATATAAAAAATGCCAAGGTACAAGAAACCTCATGGGAGAAAACCTGGGCAGAAATGAAATAATGGGCTTATATGGACAAGAAAATGACACCAGAAGCGGAGAAGATAAGCTACATCACCATCATGAGTTACATGAACACACCGTTCATGGAAATATTTGTAGGGCGAAAGAAACATCAGTAAAATTTATCATTAGTCGGTATCACAATGGAAAATTTTACTTCAACAGGCCAGTAGAAATTTCTGGTGAAGTTATATACAAACTTATCGGTCTCTCAAATCAGGGCGACCCTGTCCCTATTGGTATATAAGAAGGACTGGTAGAATGATTGACTGGAACACCAAAAGGGATAATGATCAGTCAAATACAAGCCCGGACACTGCAACTTGTGGCCAAAATCATAGCAACAGGACTTACTCCTACAGGTCGAGGGAGTGATCTGAAGCTAGACATGCTAGAAGCAGTCAACACAATAGCTTGCATAGGAAAAAATTATCGTTGCGCTCAGCATGTTGCCGACATGCTCATGCCGGGATTATAAGATTCCCATCCTTGATAATCTGGATAGTATTGTACCACTTGTTCCCAGTCAAGGACAAGCAGTTCCAAGAACCACACAAGTACCACATGTGGAGTTTCAAGCCATTTTCACAAAATGGAACATTGAAAGAATTGGAAAATGGAAAAGTACTGCTGAAAAACTAGTTCCAAAACCTGAAACTTCAGACAACTAGATGGAGGGTGCCTAAGAGCATCCGAATAAGTCTACCAAAAACAACACATATTCAAATCGAGCTCGACCACATAGCAATCTCATACATGCAGGGGGAAAAAGCAACAGCAAAACCTCTTGACTATTACCCAACAGTCGAAGATATTTTCCGCAAACTAGCTCAACAATCCAACACAAAGCTATCAATACTAGCAAAATCCAAAGAAATAAATCAACAAATCGAAGAACCATTGATCGACCAAGAAAAAGAGGAGGACTACGAACTCCACTCGCATATTAGTACCTTCATGTCGAATGATATACCGGCAGAGGACACTAGCAGACTTCAATTGACAATTGCCCCACAACCTATCCAAACGGGAAGCACACCAACTGAATAGCAGGTAGCCACACTGACAGAAAAAGTATTATTCTGGCTCACTGATAGGAAGAAGGAGAAGAGCAGATAGAAGAAGACATCGAATCAGATAATACAGAATATGCTATGACAAAAGAAAACTTAAGGAAAATAGAAAAAGAAATAGCAGCCTCAAGGAAAAAGAAGGTAATTCAAGAAAAAGGGAAGGGGAAACGTAGAATTTTCCTATATGAATCATAAGATGAAGAAGAACTGTTGGCTACCACTTTTGACATTATAGAATATGCAACAACAAACAAACTTTCGGTCGAAACACAATTCAAACGGTTTGTCGATGCAGGAGCAAAGCAAGGGAGACCAAAAAAGGTAAAAACTACAACTAGTTCAGTTGATGAGAACATTGTTGATTTAGTTTCTAGACCTCCACCCCCATCTCCAACCCAGGTTACACAAGAAGACACCCTAGAGATACCCACCATAAGCCCAGTCGACATTTGTAAGAATGCTATGCAAGAGACACTGAAAGAACTATTCGACTAGGATGGTGATTTCGGGAATACATTGAAAAATTACCTGAACTACTCACATATGTTCAGAGAATTACCACCAAATGCCCACTAATTGAAGCTAGTGCATCACGCCTGATCCTCTCTCAACAAATTAGCCAGATACCCCAGAAACCAAGATCTATGGGAATTATCAAATCCACATTTTTGAGGAACCCTGACAAGAATTCCTAAATTGTCACAAGCCGCACCTCATCCATTATCCCTTTTGATATCTCACACCCTCCACCAGCCAATGAACCAGAAAGAGATGTGGAAGAAGATAACCTAGAAGATATCAACCAGGTGATCGACAACCTATTCTCTAATGAGCCAGACAATTCACCACTAGAAGTCGAAGACCCACCATCGACTGACAATACCCCCACTACACCAATTACACCAGATCATTCACCATATCCACCACCACTTCCCAATCCAGAACCTTTACCAAACCCTAGACCATCTGTTTCAAGTCCCCTAGATGCACACCGAGCCACAAGTTCCACCTAAGAAACTCAACTAGAAGTTCCACCGACTAGTGAAGATCAACAACCAGAAAATCAGCCGCAAGCAGACCAACCAATGACAACAGCATTGGAAACTCAATAGATAGAACAACACTAAAACAAAAGGAAAAGAAAGGACAAAAATAAAAAGGAACATCACAAAGAACAGAGGCCAAACATGGTCCACCTTAGCCAACTTGGATCGACTACTGTAGTCGATGCAACAAAGCTAAGAGACGGGAGAGTTGGGACAACTCTTAGAAACTCTGGCCACCGAGGAAAAAGCAAGAAGCCAAACCAGACGACAACATCTCGACGACAGTGAGAATGAACAAGTCTAGTTTCTATAAAAATGCAGAAAATTAGTTCAAATAGTCATACCGGTTCCTCTAGAGGCCGACATCGACAAACCGCTTGAAAAGGCATACCAACTATTTGAAATCATGGTGTCGACTCTACAATCACATCTACAAAATACAAAGGAAGATCAAATAGAGGAAACATCCAGACTACTCAGGAAACAGTATACAACATTCTTGGAGGCTCACAAAGTGTTAAAAAACCATTTAGAAGAATCTATCATCATAGATGAAGTGCTCCATGACTGGCCTACCTATTACAGACACGTATTTCAGTAGACCCATAAGACTCATGAGCAAATTCAAGTAATATAAAAGAGATGAGGAATGGAAGAAACAATGAGAAATAAAATACAATAACAAATTGTATTGGAAACAACCAAACTGCAAAAACTGGAGAGACAAGCACACCAGTGGGTACAACAAGCACTATCGAGCCTTGACAAACTAGATACAATTTTCCCATAGATGAAGAGACTACTAGATGTAGCAGAGGAAAAATATAAATTCATGGGACCCGACATGGAAAGCATTGCAGATCTTTCCATCCAAGAAAATATGTTGACTCTGTCAAGCATCACAACATTGACTATCGACATCTAGAAAGTATTACAGAACTGGACAGAATTTCAACACCAACTGGCCATTACAATAGAAGCAATTGTAGAAATATGCATACAGAAACAACCAACCATCCGACTACACAGTCCATGAAGACAAACAATACCTAAAAAAACTACCTAAGACAACACACTATTGAAGTACCTCCCCTGTTTCTTCGAGATGAAGACAAATTTTGTTCCCAGGCGAGATGTTGGAGGAGCTAGTCGGTAAGCCGACTAGTTGAATAGCTGACTAATTAGAGATTAGGTTGGCCGCATAAGGTCATGTCAGTTGACCAAACCTATAGGTAGTTATATGTAACCATTTGTAAACCATATATATTAGGCTGTTGAGCCAGATGAGAACTCGGTTCAGTTATGTATATGTATTGACCCTCATGTTATAATATAATCTATTATTTCCTTATCTATGTTCTTGTATCTTGTGTCTGTTATGTCTATATGATTCTATGTGTATTATTGGTAACCCTCTGTGACCTGTGAGATTACAACATTCTCTCATTGCTTTCCTCCCTTTAGATCTTTTTTTTTGCTGCGTGCCTCAGCCTTATGGGACCGTGCTGTAGTCATCGCGGTATGGTTTTAATCGGTTGCTGTTGATCATACCCACAACTAGTGTTCCATCCAACTTATGTATTTTTACCGCGCCGGCTTCAGTAATGTGAACAGCCACATATGGGCCTAGCCATTGCATTTTGAGCTTACCTGGGTGCTTGAAGAACTTGCTGTCATACATCAAAACAAGTCCACCAACTTTGAACTGTTTTGTTCTGATGTGGCATTCATGGAAAACTTTTTGCCACTCTTTTTCCACATTTTGATGGAATCCCACAATGAAGTGTTCTTCCTCCATTTGAATCAGCTGCGCCAATATTTCTTCTATAATGTTGGTATCTGTCATTTTTGTTAGCGCATCAATTCGTAGGCTCGGTACAATTTAATCCATGGGCACGAATGCTTCTTGGCCATATACTAAATGAAAAGGAGTGTATCCAGTTGTCGTTTGCATGTTGTTCTGTAATCCCATAATACTGCTGAGACTCTCTAGTCACAGTCATGTATGCGCACATTACAGACCTTGGTCAAGGCATTCTCCAATATCTTGTTGAAGGCCTCAACAGTTCCATTTTCTTGAGGATGGTAGGTTGTTGTCTTCTTGTGCTGGATTTGGAATTCTGTAGTCAGTTCAACAATTAGCTTATTTAGAAAATGTGTACCTTGGTCGTTGATAAGGATCTTTGGGCAACCAAACGTTGTCACTACGTTTTCAAATAGAAACTTCACCGCAGTTGCTGCAGTACAATATTTCACAGGTGCTGCTTCCTCCCATCTTGTTAAGTAATATGTAGCAGTTATAATATATCGCGCACCAGTTTATTTCCCTGGCAGACTAATAGGGCCGACAAAATCCACTGCCCATTTATCAAAGGCCTGTAGTGTAATTTTTGGTGCAAGTGGCATTTCTTCGCGTCATGATGGGTTCTCTATTGTTTGACACTTATCACATTCATGACAGTATTTCCTTGTTCCCATATGTACAGTTGGCCACCAGACTCCAGCTTGCAAAATCTTGCACACCGTTTCCTTCCCGGCGTAGTGTCCTCTTGAGACACCCGCATGTGCTTCAGCCATTACCCATTAACTTTCATGATCAAAGATGCATCTACATAGTATTTCATCTGGTCCCAACTTATACATTTTCCCCATGATTAGCATGTAGTCTGTGGCCTTGACAACTAGTTGTTTCTTTTTCCATGTCATATAATCTTCTAGCGCATTGCCTGTATTCAATTAGTGTATAATAGCATCAAATTATTTATCGACAACATCAATAGCAAACAACTGCACATCAGGTAGATTATCCTCCAAGCTGGTTGGTTCCTCACCACTTTCAATGCGCGATAAGTGATCTGGCCCAACATTCAGTCAACCCATCTTTACAATGACTTCAAAGTCAAATTCTTGAAATAAGAGGAGCCACCGGTAGATCTTCCCCCCACCAGGTACTTCAGCGTAGCATGATCGGTGAACATTTTGAAGTGTCTTGCCAATAGATAATTTCTGAACTTTTGTAGCATGTAGACCATTGTAAGCCCTTCTCTTTCAGTTGTGGTGTAGTTCTTCTTTGCTATTGAAAATTTCCTGCTTGCAAATGCAATTGGGTGGTCAATTGCGCCCTCTCCTAGTTGTGTTAATAATATACCAAGTGCAATTGATGATGCATCAACATGTACATGGAACTCCTTCTTCCAGTCTAGGAATATCAATATTGGAACAGTGGCCATTTTGTGCTTTCGCTTATCCAGAATTCCTTGACAGCCTTTGTTCCTATTACAACTGATTTTACCACACATGGTTGATCACACATTTATGGCCTTCTATGTCCCTCTGCAGACTCTTTGGACCCCATGGACCAATATTATACTTTGATGTTTCCAATAGCATCCCTAAAAACACCTATTTATTGTTGTACGTGACTCTTTAATCCCATTCTCGTGTATATACATGGATATTGACCTCAAACCTACATACATCAGGATGTGTGCATAAATCCAAATATTTTTGGAGTTTTCCTTGATGTGTGTCTGAACCACTTGACTCTTGGCCTTCCATATGCCTCGAGATTGCTCGGATTTGACCCTCCATTACCCCTTTGGACTAATATATAAGGAACCCTTTGGATACATTGAAGGAGAGAAATTGAAGAGCATGGAAACTATAGTCCATTGTTACCGTAGCTTGCTTATACTTGAGTCTGCATCCCTTTGTCACTTTGGAGCACTTTGTGTTCTTCCCAAGCTTGCCTTTGCTTGTGAGCTTGCTATCGAGAGATGGAGGACTGAGGTGGTGGAGGCCCATGTGGAGGACTCAGTTTCTCCAGTTCGCAGATGTGCCAATAGAGGTTGTCAATTGTGTAATCTCTGATTTAATTAATAGAAATATCTTTTCCTGTCCATTTACTGTGCAATTGAATCAATATTGAATCCATGGATATGTTTAATTGTTTATACATTGATGAATATATATGCTAGAGTAGATCTAACACCATATTATATAGCATGCTTTCCTTGTTACTGTTGTTGAGAGTGAATTGCTAAAGCAAGCAGGATTGGAAAAAGCTCAACGGGGATCTACTTCAACGGTCCAGAATAAGGTACGGCCGATGATCCCTTAGTGTTAGATATTTGGTTTCTCTTGCATATGGGAAAGGATTGATTTCTATGGTTTATCTATCTATTGTGGTACTCCCCAAGCCATAGGAAGTTTCTCTCCATAAGTTGTAATAGTTTCACTTGAATTTTGCATCCTTTTTCAGCAGCTTCTCCATTGGGGCAGTTATCTCCGCGTACCCTCTTATGAAATTTTGATAATATCCAGTATGTCCCAATGTGGATCTGAGTTGCGTGACTGATGTGGGCGGTGGCAGGTCCAGAATAATTGCCAACTTCATGGGATCGACCAGGATCCCGTCGTAACATACTTCATGGCCCAGCAATACACCAAATGGTGCATAAAATATGCATTTTCTCAAATTTAGCTCAATTTGATACCGGCGACACCTTTCCAGCATCATGCACAGATTCTCAATATGGTCTCTCACTAGACCAAAGACCATCCAGTGATCAAAATATACTTCAAGAAATCTATGAATGAAATCTTTAAAAGCAGAAACTATTATTCTGGAGAAAATAGCAGGGGTGTTTTTAAGGCCAAAGGGCATTACCATGTATTGGTAGCATCCCCCTTATGTTAAAAAGGTTGTTTTGTTGCGGTCCTCTTGCGCAATTCTGACTTGATGGTAGCCCAATAATCCATCTGTGAATGAGTACATTTCTTGTCCACTGACACTCTCTCTAATACTTCATCTGTAAATGGTGTTGGGAATGGATCATGTAAGTAGGCATTATTTAGCTTCCTAAGGTCGACATCGATCTTGACCTCGCCTGTCGCCTTCTTGTCCTGAATCACTATAGGGCTTATCCACTCTGATTCTTCAATAGGTTAAATGATTCATGCTTCCAGCATGCGATCTAGTTTTTCTTTCACTTTTTCTTTATAGCACGGATTTAGTCTATACAGGCGTTGTTTTACCGGTCTTGCATCGGGCTTGAGCAGGATTTTCATTTTGCCCAAATCTCCTACTATCGCCTTCATTTCCCTGAAGTTTTTCGGGAATAGGTCCTGGAATTTGTGTAATAGTTCAGTGACTTTGGCTACTGTCTCTTCATCCCAATAGTCTCCAATGTTAGCAAATTTTGGATTGTCCTCCGACCCAATGTTAACTTTCTTTATCTTTAGCAGCTTGATGAACTGCTCATTAGAAATGCCGCTTCCTTCTACAACGAGCGATCCTTTCGACTCTGGAATATTGATGTTAGTTGGATGATCCTATGGATCTTCGAAGAGGTTATAGCATGTCATCCAGTGCTGAACTGTCTCACAGCACTTGTGGGAATGCACAGTGCAAGGTTGAGAATACGCAACGTCCAGTGGGATCTTCGTGAATATCTTCTCCTTAATAGCCTTCAGTGCGATATCAACTGTTGGTTGCTCATCTGTGAACTGGAATGTGTATATGAAATTCTACACAACATTTTCCCATTCTTTTGTTTCTTGGCGTAGCTCCATAGATGCACACTAGCTTCTGGATGCCATTTGAAGAGTATGGATGAAGTGGTGAACCAATTCCTAGCGCGGGTAGTTCGAGAATGCTACAGAACACTGCTCCAAGTGTTCAATAGGGTCTGATAACCCTATATACCTTTATGTCATAGTTGTGACCTCATCTCTGAACCTTACTTCCAGCAGTTGTCTACGCTGTAGCCATTCAGTTATCGAGCTTTTGTGCGTACCCCACCATCTCGCGGGTGTAGCTTTTAGTGCAAATTCTAGCGCAGATAATTGCCATGGCTCTGTTACTAAGTTTTCAAAATCAGTAAAGAACATTTCCAGGTTAGGAAGTCCTTCATATGTAGGAAACGGTCGTGACTAAGTTCCCACTCGTCAGACAGACTTAGTTATCCTGGCACATCTCCTCATAGAGACTTCATGTAATCGGTTCTGCCAGTGCTCAAGGGCCTCCCCTGAGTCTAATGTACATGAACTCACGCATCTCTAGCTCATGTTACCATCCATAGTAGGATTAAGGTAATAGTCCTTAAGGGCAGTGACATTATAGATGTTATCAAGGTGATCACCTTGCCCTTCGTTGAACACCGGTTCAACGTATATCTATCCTTCCAGTGGGTCGAGAGGCACAACTACCCTCATCTCATCATCTTCAAATGATAGGATCCTTATTTTGAAGTTTATAATAGTTTTATTTCCCATCGCCCAATCAATCCCCAGCAACGCAGGATATGGGTTAGTATCATCTACTATATTGATGACCTCGAATTCCGCAAAAGTGTGCAATCCTTCAATATCCACTTGGACTTGACTCAGCCTACCAATGGGCAGGACCTTTTCCTAATTATCAAGCCTTAATTGAATTGGGGACCATTCTAGGGGTGGCTTGCCCATTATTTCCCACATCTGGAACGTTAAAATATTAACATCAGATCCCAAGTCGAGGATGATATAGTCCATGTCATAATCACCAATTTGCGTGGACATCCTGAGTTTGAGTCATGTTTTGAACTTTGTCTTAAAAATGTTAACCTTCTTTGCTGGTGGGTCTTCCTCCAAACGAGTCTCTATCAGTGCTTCCAACTCTGTAAGTGAATCCTTGTCTTGGATTTGTGCCAAACAACTTGACAAGAATGGTTTGAGCTTACTAACCTTATCTGCACTCTTGCTTGCAATCTGTTGTTTGAATATCTTCTGGAATCTCTCAGACATATCTTTCACTTGGAATGAGGTGGATGGTTGTTCTGTTTCGACAAAATCTGGGCATACATCAATGAATATGCGCTTCTGCTCTTGAACATCAAGCAATGCTTTATTTTGTGTGGTGGGCCTTACCCGCGCTTGTGCTTGCGCTTACGCCGTAGGCTTTGTCTACGTAGCTTGATCTACACCCATCGCAACACCTCCCCTTTTTACCATTGCTACAGTTGGTTCCTGTGGTTCTATGACTATCATCTATATGTTGGCATTAACATTCGGGTTGGGAGCATTCGGCGTAGGATTTGGTGCTGGCTTAGTTGCTCCAACCATGCGAGCTTTCAATCGAGCGATAAGTTGTGGAAATTGCTCCACATTATGCTCTTGTTTGCAATATGAGCAAGTATTTGTAGGTTTAGGGTAGTTTCTAGCATAGTGGCCATGCAATCCACAATTATAGCATACCACTGTCCCTCTTCCTCAGCCAAATCTTCCTCCTCCTCGGCCCGATAATTGCCATCCCCCCTCAACTGAGGTTGTGGTGGTTGTGGCAGGTATTATGGTTGCTGATACTGTTGTTGATATGGGTTATACGGGGCCATATTTTGAAATTGTAGTGCCATCTGAAATTACTGCATAGGCTGGAACTGAGGCGCAGCTTGAAACTGAGGAGCAGCCTGGAACTGAGGTGCAACCTGGAACTGAGGCATAAGATGAAATTGAGGTGTAGCCTAGACCTGAGCTTGTGTCTGTTCAATCTTTATTTTCTCCCCAGTCTTCATTAGATACACATCTACCATTTTCTCTCTCAAAAGTTGGTAGGCCCTACAATCCTTTTCATCATGGCCTACATATCTACAAAATTTACAATAAAAATTAGCTGGGGTACATACCATTTTCCACAGGAACATGAAATCTATGTCGCGGTGTCCTCTTGTCTGGAAGATGTTGCACCAGGGCAGCCCCTGGGTATTCAAAGGGTTCTATGCACCGGATGAGATGTAGTTCATGTAAGCCAGACAATCATACTTGGTATGCCCATTGGTCTGGCATCGCATACACCAGAGGTATTTCCACACTTATTTTCCTCTTTTTATGTCCTGGAGTTGAATCGTTAGATTAGCCAATTGTGATTGAATCTATATCATTCCTGTGGCGCCATCTCCAATAGGTGAAGCCTCTAGCTTCATTTCCAATTCTAGTGCCTCTGTTTGTGTCGCAATCTTTTGCTGCATGAGTGGTCCCCTAACGTGTGGCAGTAGCACAGCAATAAAACACTCTTTATGTTGCACGTCTGAATTCTGGAAGCTTACTTTTTCCATCATCATTTTGAACCGCTGATGAAAGTCTCATACTGTTTCTGCTGGAGCTTGTTTAATATCCTTGATCTCGGTTATACATTGGGACTCAGATTGTGGCTTTCTGAACTCCGAGATCATTGTGCATCGAAACTCCTCAAGAGTCCTCTACGGCTGCCCCAGTTGCACTACATAGTACTTCATAAGCCAATCGAGCACGCGACCCCACATAGTGGTAATCATTTGTGATTTTTGGATGTTCTCATTAATAACTAGGCATATCGTCCATACTGCCTCACAGAGGAACCAATGCTGTTCTGCATCCTCTGTTCCATTCCCATTGAAGGTGGGTAGTCTAACGTTTGTCCCCACCATTAGGGTGGCGTCGGGGTTGTTCACTGAATTCCCCGGATTCGCTGGATTTACTAGGGTTTTTGATGGGCTTCCTTGTGCACTAGTACCGACACTAGGACTACTAGTGTTCACAGGATGTTCAGGTGAGGAACTTCTAGGTCTCACTTAAGGTGATCTTCTTGGAATGTCGTAGTCATGTCTGGTCCTTGGCGTCTCTACACACTCTTTCGATTTTTCTCTCTCAGAAATCAGACTATACTCCTCCTCTTAATCGTAGGACCCTTCGTCTAGGTGTGACTCACATCCATATTCACCTTCCCTGGGTGGGCTATTAGCTCTCCTGCCTCTTGCTACCTTCCTCCTCTTCCCTGATCAGAACCTCCTTCCGCTTATTAGGATTTGAGTGTCCAACTCGTCTTCTGAACTTACTAGGAACATTTCTACTTACTATCTTCCATATTACTCCTAAATTTTACACAGCATATCCCCTTCACAGACTGCGCAACTCAATCGCTGAGTTGTAAAATACCCTTTTCATAAAGGAGCATTTTAATCCATAAGTTTATAGATATAAGGTACCTTCCCTGAGGTCCTTGGAAAAAATGTTTCTCAGCCTCGCTATATGAGTTTATCGCTTCAACAACAAACTCAGTAACATATCCTTCTAATATGCTATCAATCCAAAAATCAACAGCTTTGGAAATAGGGTTACTTACTTGCATTGCTTCTTGTGTTAGTTGGTCGGTCCACTCAGCTACTCCTCTTCTTTGGAAGTTAGTTTGTCGGGTCGTTAACTCTGACAACCACTCTCGCAATATAATGGGAAATTCTGCAAATAAAATCTCATGGATATCTGAGTATAGATATCAGTGTACCCAGTTCTCAGGACTCAACTGTGAACCCTCGCTTTCCTTCTATGCGAATATCAACATCTTCGACTCCAGCCAATCCTCGACTTCACTCTTGGTTGGGTGCCACAATATTTCCCTCGTTTTGATCAATAAGCTCCTGGAAATAGAACCATTTGTTTGCCACTCTTCCTAACTTGCGCGAACCAAGTTCTGCGTAGCCCGTCAACCCAACAAACACCTGCGATACCGGCCCGACAGAGCAATCCCCGTCGGCAATGCCCGTAAAGCAAGCGCAATCTCACCCAAGATATCTCTTCAATGGGTAATCGCCGGAACCATGTTTCTGTGATTTGTTGAGGGATTATAGTCCCTTGGCGCGCAGCCAAGGAGCTCGACCCAGTCTCAAGGATGGAGTCATTTACGTCGAATTGTAGCGCACACTGTGCATATATCTTATTAACTACTAATGGCGCGTCACAGGTTTGACCTTAGTACTTTAACCATAATGAAATATAAAATCAAGCTAACAGATGGGCACAATATAACAGATGCGCAACAATGATTGAGTCATAAAATATAAGATAATACTCAGAAGTAGCGCATACTAACCTATTCATGCATACAGACTTCTATTGATAGTACAACATTCGTTCAACCATGATAGGACTTGCATCATAAACATAACATAATAGAAACATAAACAACCATATGCATTCAATCATCAATACACAGGAGAGTTCACGTGGAAACCCATCTGGGAAAAACCACAAGGCACTCTTCATTTGGCATGAGAAATATATGGCGCCTTCAGTCTGCATTTAACTGCAGACTGTCTTAGATCTAGATTTCTGTTTAGACTCTTTCTTACTCTCATGCTCTCTGTCTTATTTATCCTAATTTACTGCTACCATCTACTGATCTGCACATGGCCTGGATTGACTCCTCTAGCATTTGCACCTCTCTAGGAGAGATTCCCTTCTACTGTACTAGCCCTGACTGCATCCTGCAGAATTACAACTAATCTACCATTCAGATCTCTCCTCTTCCCTCGGCTCTCTTAGATATCTTCCCTTCATTAACCCTTCAAAAGCAACTAAGACTAAGCAAGCAATAATCACCATAAAGCAACAATGACCAACCGACGTCCAACCTAAAAGTAATAGCCAATAGTAACAACAAACCTTCTATCTATTGAATCCCTCCTATTTATTCTATTTTACATGACCACGCAAGGTCGATTGCATACAAGCAATCTGTTAACTGTCACCATTAGCTGCCCCTCAGGATACAACTGTGGCGATCATGACTTGACACAAGGCACTAACAGCCTTACTTACAACATATGTTCACTCATGTGGCATCCTTTGACTTAAGCCAACTTCAGCACCCACGATCCTCCTGTCGCTTTCGGCCATTATACCGCACTCGTGCTACCATTTTACCCTACGACATCTTCCTTCTCGCGCAGTTCCCCTGTGACACCTTTTTCACATATTCCTTCTTCTGCGTAGATTTCATCTTCCATGCAACATTCTTGGCCAGCGTAGATTCCTTCAAAACCCGCTGTGCGCTTCCTTTTCCTTGCTTGTGCTTGTGCTGTCACTTGATTATTGCGCATTTCTTCGTTTGTACTTATTCCTTGCATGCTTTTCCTAGGCCCAACATTCCCCACAGTTAATCATTTAATTCTTACGATTCAGGCTCTTAGTTTTCTATAGCCACCCTGGCCCAGTCTATGTTTCCCGTGATTTTCCACTCTAGCCTTGGTTGCTTTGGAGGTGTCCGATAGCCTATATATGAAAATTATGTTAGATATCAGAATTCTTCCTTAAAACAAAAAAGAAAAAAAAATTAATGATCATATTTCACTAAAAAGATGATATGTGTTGTACCTTGCGTTTCCATGCTATGGTTGTTTTCCTTGTCTTTTTAGAAAATTCTCCTTTGCATCCTCTATGAGTGCCTTCCACTCTTTCTTCGGAACCATGGGAGGGCACTCATGCTTGAGGTCAAGTTGCAATTTATCCCTATATTAGGCCCTGGTATATTTTAAATTCTTGCCGGCTAACTTTGAAACCACTTTCTTGTTGAATGTATTGCCAAACAAGTTTACCATGTGGTCTATCAATACATCTCTCTTTGCGCTATATTGAATATTCCACCGTGTGCAAATGGTGGGGCCAAACAACTCCAATGCTTTGTCATTCAAATTCCTGTAGAAAACATTGTTTCCTGTAGAAACGTGTAATCCATTAATTTATAATAATTTCAGCGTATGTCCATTTCAATTTCATTATTAAAATGAATAAATTAATTAATAAATACCTGCAATATTTTGAATCTTGATCGAAACACAAGCATCATCCACTAGAAAGGTGAGATCTAGTGATCCGGTGCTTTTAACTTGTGCTGCTCCAAGAGAAGTTTCCTGGTCATCTATAGTAGGTTCATCTCCGGAGTCAAGTGGAGTCCTAGGATCCGTCTCATCATGCTCCGACATGTCATGTTGATTAAAATCGGTGCCCTCATCAATGGATTTGAGGCCAACCAGAGGAGTGTAAAAAATCCTCATTGGTACATTGCTTTGTCAGTGTTGTTTCTGTATTGGAGCATCATTGCTACCTATACCTGTCTCGGTAGTTTCTCTAGTCATGGGTTGTAAAAACTCCTACAAACAAAAAAATTTACTTTATAAAATCACTTGGAAAAATAGAAAACATAATATCAAATATGAAATCATGTCATAGCTTAAAACAATATGTGAAGATGCCACTTACCCCATAAGATTTTATTTGTTCTTTCATCTCTTCAATACTTGCCCTGATCTCCTGTGTCATGGGCCTTATGCAATCCAAGGAAATAGTTTCTATTTTTTCCTTTTTCAGGGCCTTATTTATAGTATCCATAGGGTCTATGGAACATTAAATTTCATCCTCAAGCTCCTCATCACCCAGATCAAGTGCATTGGACTAAATTCATCAAACAATAAAATTAAGCAAAATAATTTTAACATCATTCAAGCATTGTTATTGTAATGAAATTTAGTTACTATTATGAACTAACACTTACCTGATGCGGTGTTGTGGCCAGTGAATTCCCACGATCACCCCGTACTAGTATACTTCTAGTGGGTGATTTTCCACGGTCACCCTGGACCATGGAAGAAACAGGTACCTTTCCATGGTCCCCACCCTGACATGATAAATCAATCAATAATTCACCATAAGCACATAAAAATGTGAATGTCAATAGTGGAAATCAAATGCTAATAGAAAAAATTGAAACATTTAGTTATTGTATTTAACACTTACCTGACGGGGCACAGAGTGTGACCTTCCACAGTCACCCTAGACCATGGAAGTAGTAGGTGCCTTTCCATGGGCGCCACCTTGACACTATAAATCAATAAATAAACGTTATGAAAATAATTGTAGCATAATAAAATATGAGATATTGCAATAATATTTATCTTTACCTCAGAAGTAGAGGACACGCATTCTGTTCCATGAAGAACATGGGCAGACCCCTGCCAAAGTGTAATAAGCATGTTGTCAGATGGAAATATTTTGGGGTTGGAGTTTCTAGTTATTGTAGTCATATTTAGTTACTATATTTAGTTGAGTCAATAATTGTAACATCAACAAAAATGAGATATTGCAATAATATTTACTTTTACCTCTGATGAAGAAGATACATGTTTTGCTCCACGGCGATGAGCAGACCCCCGCCATAGTGTAATAAGCATGTTATCATATGGAAATATTCACAATAAGAATGGAAAAAGTGAATGGTAACAGTGGAAATTGAATGTTAACAAAAACAATCTCAACATTTAGTTATTATATTTAACACTTACCTGATGGGGCACAGAGTGTGACCTTCCACGGTCACCCTGGACCATGGAAGCAGAGGACATGCGTTCTATTCCAAAACGACCATGGGTAGACCCCTGCCACAGTGTAATAAGCATGTTGTCACATGGAAATATTCTGGGCTTGGAGTTTCTAGTTATTGTAGTCATATTTAGTTACTATATTTAGTTGAGTCAGTAATTGTAACATAAACAAAAATGAGATATTGCAATAATATTTAGTTTTAGCTCCGAAGGAGGAGATACATATTCTACTCCATGGGGATGAGAAGACCCCTGCCACAATGTAATAAGCATGTTATTATATGGAAATATTCACAATAAGCACGACAAAAGCGAATGGTAACAATGAAAATCGAATTTTAACTGAAAAAATCGAAACATTTTGTTATTGATGTCATATTTATTTACTATAATTAACATTTACCTCACGAGGCATATATTGTGACCTTCCACGGTCACCCTGGACTGTGGAAGAAGCATGTGGATTTCCACTGCTACAACCCTGAAAAAATAAATCAATCAATAAAATTTGAGTCAATAATTGTAACATAAAAAAATGAGATAAGCATAACAGTGTAATAAGGATGTTATCACATGGAAATATTCATAGTATGTACAAAAAAAGCAAATGTCAACGGTGGAAATCAAATGTTAACAGAAAAAATCGAAACATTTAGTTATTGTAGTCATGTTTAGTTACTATATTTAGCATTTAACTGATGAGGCATAGCATGTGACCTTCCACGGTTACCCTGGACCATGGAAGCCACATCTATTCAATTTAAGTTGTAATCGATCAACAACTCTTCACTTGGAAGTATTGTTTTTGTTTCACATATAAATATACGATGTTCTTTGCGTCCCTCAAATTCGCAATTCGGTTGCTTAGTTGTTGTCACTAGCCATGTACTATTTATAAAGCCAACAACGTTTCCAGACGCTTTTGGTCTCCCATCAATATACATAGTTTCCCCTTTTTTTATTGTGTTCTGCTAGTTGTATATAATTTGCGGCAACTCTGTATCTCCTCATACTTCGAGTATATTGGACCAAGGTCAACCAGTTATTGTATCTGTATAATGGTCCGACATACTCCATCAATTCAGTTACAGTGCCATAGCCGATCTTTATGCCATCCATGGAAAATAGCCCCAATCCATGTAAGGATGAAGGAGCAATGTGATACATCCTCCCATTGATGAAGAAATCTGTGTCCACTTGAGGTGGCTTATTAGGTACCCATCATTGCACTAGATGTCTATACCTCAAGGGAAACCCAATGTCAACTATGCTCTTAGCATCATAATTACATGACCCTCCGTTGGCAATAAAATATTGCATGCGTCTACGAAATCTTTTCCTTACCTTTTCAGATCTAGTTGATATAGAACTAGTAGATCTAGTACAACACGTATCACTTTCAACCTGTCCGAGTATATCTTCACCATCACTCAAGGAAGATAGATCTGACAGATACCTATTTGGTGGTACCTACACTCGATAAAACAAGAATATAAGCTACCAAGTGGATATAATTTAGTGTGCAAATATACTTCCTTGTAATGTTTTAATATCAAAAGTTTTTTCTTCCCAAAAACTTTACCAAAAGCTATTTTTCTCTCAAAGGTGTAATTTATTTTAGAGTTATTTATATTTGAATTATTTTTAAGTATAAGACATGATTTGATATGGTTTGGAATTTGCTCACAACACAGATATAGAAGTGTGTTTCTTGGGCCACTTGACTAGCTAATGCATGCAAAGAGGTATGGGGTTCCCCCTCATATAGATCATGTAGGGGATTCAATTTGGAATGGGAAGTGGTCATATTGCTTCATTCATGGATTTCCCATCGAAACTTGATGACGTTAGTCTAACACTCCCTCTTCCACAATGATTTGATATGCAAGTTTCCTCGTGCAAGGTACTCCTCTAACTATGTGGCTGCTTTTTTAAAATAGGATAACATTGTGAAATGTCACCAAATTTAGACCAATTATAGGTAGTTTTGAGTGGTTTTTCACATGGATGCGGATAGGGTGATGTTGGATCTAGAATCGTCTTACACTACCCAAGACCATTTTCTTACCATTGTTACGGTGTTCTACAATAGGGAAATCCCAAATTTGTTTGGTTGTGATGGTATGGTTCAGGCCCATTCTCTATCAAACGGGAGATGGATGGGTTCAAGGCTGGCATTTGATGGGAAAAATGCTCGTCATGGGTCATTTTGCACCTCAAATACGGCTTATATTTCATATAAATCCTCAGAAAATACAAAGTAAACAATCAAAACCATAGTAGCAATATTCGAGTACGGATTCGAATATGATTCAGATATGATACGGAAAAAACATGTATCAAAAAATCAAGTATGACTAAAATACGTGAATAGGCATCTTATAAATACAAAAACATGCAATTTTAATTTAAAAAAATAATATTACATGATCATCATTCCAAAGTGTAACATGTCATTCATTATTCATTAGGATATAACATTCCAAAGTGTAACATGTGATTTATAATTCATTAGGAACTAACACAAGTAGTAACTAAGTATTGATTTCTCGTGACAATGGATGAGACCTACAACTATCCTTTCTCTATAGTTTCAACCTCAAAGCCAAGTGAAACAACAGGAAAAGGTATAGTATATGAAAAAGAATCTCCAGTTTCAATCCAAGATAAGTAAGGGCTCATTGGACCCCATAAAAAGGCTATGCTATTCAAATCCTTATCACTTCAATGGGAGAATTGCACTAATTATGACCTATAAATATCTAAGGCTTTAGAAATGACTAAGTTACATATTTCGGTTGAGATGATGATGGGTAACCTCTCATCTCCATCCCATTGGGAATCATTGTTGGCAATATGGCAGATGAATGTGTTGCCATTGATGTCAATATATGAATGGAGAATTCGTGACAATTGGTGAACTGATGATTGTGGATAGACATATCCTAGAGATGTTCATTAATGACAAATGAACTATTGATGGGCATAGGCATGTATGATAAAGTTGGAAAAATACTAAGTGGTGAAAAATTGTCCTAAAGCAGCAGTCTTATGAAAATGCCCACGATATTTCATAAGAAGGAGAAAATTACTGCCATGGACTCTCATCCCATAGTTGGTTGAAGTATCTATTTGACCATGGCACTAGTTCTTAGAACAACTCTTTGAGGAAGAAGATACAGGCCTCCCAAAAGAATTTATTTTTGGTCAAATTAGAGAATTTTCTCTAGGAGAATGCCAACCATAATTTGTGGGTTGAAAGAAATGCCTGTACCATATGGGAATCTTGTAGGTGGCTATGTTTTCTACCTAAGCATGTTCTTACTTTGACCTGAAAGTACCTGAGGTAGAAATTATGGATTTTCCAAAATAGGGTCTTAAGCAGCTTTTACATCATACTTAAGTAAAATGCCCGCCGAGGAGAGAGAAAGTAGTTCCAGAGGATGAAATTGGTCTTAATGGATTCATCTAGTTGTCCTCCATCCATTGGATGTCTTACACTCCAAGCCTTGATGAAAATTTGAAATCACCTTTGAGACCTAGGGTTTAAAGAAATTGACTAAGTGTTGAAGAGGCATTTGGAAATGCCCGCCAAAGCCTGTATGAGTGATGATAAATTCATCAGAAGGTATAGGAAAGTTATTTAATGAACTGGCTATCCATCCATGTTCTTATTTTTTCTTATGGTGACCACATGAGAAAAATATTAGCCTGCCAAAAGAGGTAAAAAAATTAGCTTGCATATCCAAAAATATGAAAAAATGATTGTGTGTTGAAAACAGGAGGTTGAGAGCCCACTTGGAAATGCACGCTAGAGTCAGCTCTTTAACTAATAAATTCATTAGATGTTATGGGTCTATTCTTTGATGATCTGGGCATCCACTCATGATCTCAGTTTCCCTCTGGGTGTTCACACGTGTGAGATATGAGTCTGCCAAAATGCCTCCTGGCATAGTAATGACTAGGGTCTAACAAAATTGACTAAGTGTTGAATTGAGCAGTTTGAAAGAGCATTTTAAAGTGACTGCCAGAGACTGTGTGTTTGTCAGTAAGGTTTTAAGGTGGCATGGTCTTGTTCCTAGTTGAGGTGGATACCTATCCATACCCTCATTTTGTTTAAAGATGGTCAAGATGTGAAAAATATAAGTCTACCAAAAGTTAGAAAAGTATGCATGTATAGTCTTGGTGAAATAAAAGAGTAAGCTACGGGAAATTAATAAACATAAATTTATAAATGGAATTCTACATATGTTGAGAAGGATTTAAGGATAGTATTTTGGAAGATATGATGTGATCGAAATTACATAGCATATATTTAAGAAAGAAATGCTCATAGAGGGTTTAATGAAGACACACATAGGATACAATATTCTTGATAACCTTCGGACTCTTTGAGATATGCCAAACAGAGACGACCACACTAACTACCATGGTATATGCCAAATAGAGGAAAAAAGATATAAGTGTCGTTGAAAAATAATACTTGTATCAAATGTGTCTTTAAAGAAGAAAGAGGTATGAGGGTCAATTTACTGGAGTCAATTCAAATTATAGCCCACGAGTCCCAGGGAACTATACATTGTTCCAAAATCCAAACCAGTAAATGGGAAAAGCTTGCAAAGTGTGTTGTAATTCAGGTAAAAGTGAGCATAAAAATAAAATAAAATGCTTCTTCAAAGGATAAATAGGTCTTAGGTTGAATTGTACCTAGTCATTATAATTGTAGCTCCTATGGCACTCTACAAAATGTTTTAGACCAATAATAGAAAAAAATCACAAAAGCTTGAAAAGTGTGTCATAATCCATGCAAAATTGACCATCAAAGAAAAATTAAAAGCGTCTTTAAAGGATAAAGAGGTCTCATGTTCAAGTTTTGACAGAATCAATTCAAATTATAGCTCATAGAGGACTCTGTTCTAGACCATTAAATAGAATAAGATTACACAGTATTGCACTCTATAGAACGTTCCAGACATATAATAGAATAAATTAACAAAAGCTTGTAATTTGTGCCATAATCAACGTAAAACTAATTATTAAAGAAAAATTAAATGCTTAGAAGAAACACGTCTTAGGTTCAAAGTTTCGACAGAATCGGTTGAACCAATTCAGATTATAGCTCCTACAGGATTCTAACACTGTTCTGGACCATTAAATAGAATCAAATTACAAAATCTTGCAAATTGTGCCATAATTCATAAAATTATGCAAGAACATGACTGGCTTGTAGTGCTAAACCCATATTTCTTTTCCCCGAATTTAAGGAGGAGCTTCAGACGCTCCAATAATAGAAAACCCTTACTAGATCCACTGATAATAGAAGCGATGGTATCACAACAAAAAAATCATAATTTCAGTATGACTGTATTGAATCCGCATTGGTTGAAAAATTTGACATATTTTTCCCAAATTCTTACACTGCTAGGGTTAATGGGCTTATAGAATTCCTTGGGCCCTTTGTTATCCTCTGGACCATGGTCGGATTTCCTCCCCTAGGAAAGTTGGTATCCTCTGGACTATGGCCAGATTGTTTTGTTATCCTCTGGAATGTGGCCAGATTGCCTCCACTGGGAACACCGGTATCATCTGGACTGGTATCCCCTGTTCCTTGATTTACCACTGCTCTACTCTTCAAAATACCAGTGCTCTGGATGTTGCTAATGAACTCCTGCACGGGAGTGAACTTGTTCATTGTTGTTTTGCTAATGAGCTAGTGTGCAGGTGGTTTTGAATTCTATGTTTTTTTGTTTGTTTATTTGCATATTTTATATTTTGTGTTTTGTTTTGTTTTTTATTTTGCATATTTATCTTTTATTTATTTTATTTTGGGTATTTTTATTTGCATATTTTATATTTTGTTGCATTTTAAATTAGTTTAGTTAAA